>LR991098.1:3487500-3995000 GCA_905163515.2 Lymantria monacha | reverse complement strand
TTTTTTTTTTTTTTGGGGTGAGCTACGGTCGACGCACTCCTCGCAACCCTCCATCCGGGGTGACAGAGGGGCGTAAGCGCGCACACCCGTAACCCACCCGTGACGTCGCCTTCGTCGTTGGGCCGACCACCGGAGCAGAGTGACTTGACGTCAGTGGTCGGCCCGACGGAATACCCCTGAGGAGTACCCTCTCCTCGACCGACATCCCCCCCTCGGGTAGGATGTCGGTCTTTCCTCACAGAAAAGTCTATCCTAACCCATCTGGGGTTAGGATAGAGTTTTATTTTGAGGGTTTTATTTTCAGGTTTTCATCTCTTGCTGATAGATGTTATGTAATCTCTTTAGTCCTCTTAGGCACCAGTAATAGGAAAGAAAGGGGATCGTGAATTATTTTTTACAGTTATCACATGAAATATTAATACAGTAATTGTTAATAATAACAAATATGGTTAAATTTAGTATAATGATACGATTTTGATCGACGAGAGAATTTCTTAAAAAGCTCATCGTCTAATTGATAATTGAGCATGTTTAAAATTGTGAGTAGTTATAAAAATCAGTATAAGAAAAATATTTCATTCTAGTTTGCAAACTTTTGTTCGCTCAAGGGTATAATAATTCATAAAAGGGGATATCAAGTTTGTATAAAGTTGTCTTGTTAGAGAATGTTCTAGAACGCGTGGTCTTATAGTTATTTATCTAGCATAGATTCTGCCGCAGGTTTCTAGAAATTTAGCAAAAGTAGTTAAAACATTAAGATTATGAATGCTTTTAAACCATTAATTTTAAGAAAATTATTATAAATAAATAGTTTAAAATTTTGTTTTTTTTTTGCGGTGGGCTATGGACGTCGCACCCCACCAAATCGGTCCGGGGGTGACGGAAGAGGCGGCGCACAACCCCGTTGACCCACCCTGCAAGCACCTCTTCTTCGCCGTGCGAGCGGGCCACCGGTACCCGATCTTTGTCTTCGGTGGCCCCCTCGGCGGTATGCCCTCTCGGGCTCCTCTCCTGTCGACGCCCCGACAGTTTTCGCCGTCGAGGCGTCGTCCTCACGCGGTGGCCTCACGTCGGGTGACCAGACAATTCCCCGGTCTAGCGGAAAATTTAGCCCTGCTATAATTTTAGATGAATAGGAGAAGAAGGAGAGGGTAGATGGATGAGTGCATAGATGAATTGATGGATTAATGGATGGAAGGACTGATGGGTAGACGAATATATTTCACCAGTTTTTTTTTCTTTTTTTCCCTCCTTTTTTCTGCTCCTACGTTTTTTACTTTTTTAACTTGGATCTCTGACTAGCGTGGTATAGTAGGCCAATATTTCTTCAGTTTTGGAGGAGGTTTAAACCCAGCAGTGGACATGTATGAGCTGAATTTATGAAAATTGATTACCCTAAAACTATTTTGATAAATGAGCACGAGCGTCTCGCGATATTATGCACTTGATTGCTGGAAAGTTAGACATGGCAATGTACTTTTTTAATAATTGTATTTACTTTTTTAATATTTACTGTTTCTGTTGATACACTGTCACGTCACAGTTATGATATTTAAGCAGTACAGTAATTTAGACTATCCACTAATTCAAATTACTGAAATTTAGCATTTAATATGCTTGATTATTTATAAAAACCCGATTACGAGCGAAAAATGATTATCACAAGTGGGATCCCACATGTGACAATCATTTTTCGCTTGTAAAATAAAAATCGGATTTTTATAAATATCTACTAATTGTTCTTTTGAAATCGGTCCATTATTTCTGTATTTGTATAGAGCATCGCGATACAAGATATAGTATTCTAAAAGTATTTTGAACTTATTTTTCCTATGGGGTTAAGGGCTACCTGATAATATTGCTTAAATTATAATAACTTCTAACGTTATAATTGTTACTATAGACAGCCGTATTGGTGATGAACCATTGTAGTATTATAACTGTAAAACATATATTTTAATGTGGTAAGAACACGCTGTTGACGGTATTCTATCTGCCTCGAGCCGCTTCGTCCGGGGTAGTACCACACTCTCGCAGAAGATTGACGTCTGAGTAATGGCAATGTGCTATTGCGCTACGTTCCAACTGGGGTGAGTTTGGGATTTTTATTGGTGGGCAGTGGCATAGCTATTAGTATTGCAAAGGTCTATGAGCGGCAGTGACACTAACCATCAAGTGTGCTGTCTGCTCGTTAGCCACCATAAGCAATAAAAAAAAATATATTCTCGATGGAATTAAATTCTGCTTTACAATTATATGAAATCGTATGATAAGTAATGTCTATCTTAAGGAATACAATGATGCAATGCTGATTAGTCTCTTCCATGTGGTGACGGAGTAAGAATACAATTCACCACTCCCTATCTTACCCGTGGGTGATCGTAGAAGACGACTAAGGGTTAAAATATACATATAATATCTATGCAAGAGAAGAAAAACTCGAAATAAAACCCTATACTAACACGTCTGACCAGCGTGGTGTAGTAGGTCAATTTTCCTCCTAGCATGGAGGCGGCTCGAGCCTTGTAGTGGGACATATAAGAGCTGAGATGATGATGATGATGCTGATTAGTGATACAATAAAAATACAGTAATAATTATGATAAAATTTGAAATAATTGTCTTCGCGTCACAGTACGCAATTTTATTGCTTCAAAAACTTTTTTGTAGGCTAAGTTGCGTATTTAGTGTTGAAGATATTATGACTTTTTAAAATCTAATTGAAGTAGTTTCAGTCTTTATACTAATACTTGCTAATATCATTACAAAAAATTCAAGAACACCCTAGTGATGATTAAGAACGGGCGCCCTATAACCCACAGCATGTTAATCCAAGTCAAAGTTAAGAAAATAAACAAAAATAATAACGAGCGAAGTCATGACATCAAAAAGTTTTATCCTGGTATAAAAAAAAAATCTTGGAAATTGCTTACAGAATCCGCTTACATTGCCAGCTTAGTAAACATAATAAAAAAAAAGTTTGCAAAATATACACAACAATATTTCCATACAAAGTGATGGGTTACGAACTTCAGACAATACATCATAGGGAAGAAAACATTGGATATGTTTGTTCAATCGACTATTTCATGTGCTCAAAGAAATTGTTTGACTTAGTGTCGCTGTTAACGCTGTTACACTTCTAGTTGAAATAGGGTTTACTTAAAACCCTAGACACAGGATAGACTAAGGACAATCTGACAAGGATTTTTTATTGCTTATGGTGCAAACAAGCAAGAAGTGATTATAAGTATTACTGTCGTTATAACGACCTGGGCCAACTCCGTCTGATGCCGTTTGGTCAACAATTACATTCCCAAGGAGGGTAGACGTCTGGCAGGCGGCCGGTCATAAAACTATTGCCAATAACTTTTACAATATGTACTATGAAAGAAGAATACATATTGTATCGAACCCAAGTAATTGGGATAAGAGTAGGTGAATGATGATGAATGATAACTGCGATTCATGTACTTGCAGCTAAGCAGCTGCCTATCGACTTAAATCCACTTAGACCATTAGGCTACCGGTTCTCTCGCTTACCGAACAAACCGTAACAACACATTGCTATTGTACAGTCGTTGATTTTCTGCAAGAATGTTGTACTACTCCGGATGGTCCACGGCTGTTGACAAGAAATGTCAACAGTGTGGCTCGACTACTCTTAAGATGAAATGTAACAGATAGATTCAACATCCTATGAGACGTGACTGTCAGAAATGGCGACCCACATCTAATGGGAGTGAAATTAATTTAGGTTTTATTTCGAGATTCCCTTCTTTTGCAAAGATTTTATATTATTATTTTATCTCATTTCTTTACATCTTTTAGTCTTCTTTTATTATACCTATAGGTAAGAGAGGGGGGCAGTCAATCATATTATTATTCTTTCACCGATCTGAAGAGATTTAGCATTATCAAACACTATTAAGGACATTTGACGTCCATTCTTAGGAATACTACAGTCTACTACGTGCAGTTTGCTGCTATAGTCGCTACGCTTGATAAGCAATTGATGTATTAAGTCGTTGAGAACACTTCTGATGATTCCTTTGGTGCTTAAGTCAGATTTTAAGACTCCAGAGAATGAGAGAACGCACAAAAAATTCATGTAATATAATAAAATAAAAATAATAATAAAATAAAAGTAATATAATAAAAATCATGTAATATACCGCATATTACATGAGTTTTTACAATATTTTAACTTTCTCCTCCCTCAGTGACCGTTCGTAGTATTCATCGATTCGTTAGTCCGTAAATGTTCACTGCTGGTCATAGGTCTCCCCACGACAATGCCACTCAGAGGAGTCTCACACCACCTTCATGCGACTTTCGAAATGTCGACAATTTACCTAGTCCCGTCCTATCCTGTGTTGTTCATTTCCTGGTCGCAACTCAAAACCCTTTCTTCCCCAATTGTTATCAGTTCGTGAATATATATTAACGTAAGCATAACCACGGAGTACTCATAACTAGTAACATTTAATTAAGATATAATAATGTTATTATCTAGTTCATCTATCCTAATTGAAAGCTGATTTAATCGCTCGTTGCGACTGCGTCCATTTCGTTTGTGAAGTTTCCCAATCTAAACTTAATAATTGGAATTATACTGTTACATTAGAAATGCAAAAACTTGTAATTGTTGATTGCTTAGATGGCGTTAGTGATCTAATTATCGACTTTCATTGCCGAGTGTAGTGAGATCGAATCCCATGCAGGCTATTTTTTTAAGAGAAGATGTATTTAAACTGAGCATTCATTCTCGATTAAGCTTTGATTGTTCGAGTAACGTTGGCTATCGTTGACTAAGAGAGAATTTTAGAGTACGATACAAATAATCAGTTGGAGAAAAAAATTACTAGAGTAATTCATACACAATTATAATTATTTATCTATAACTTATATATTATAAATATTATTATATTATGAATATAGAACTTATATATCGCGTTATTGATCACATCTTCTAAAATTTTCTCTTTTTTTACCGTATGGTGTGAAGTTAGATATTTTTTTGTCCACAATTTACTTGTTAGTATAGAAGGTTAGTTTCTTTAACACTATGAAGAGACCAAAGGAGTAAAAGGGAAAATATCACGCTTGCGGCGTTGCTAATAAAATCACGTAGAAAACGTTGTATGAATTAATGTTCTCACAAAATATATATATAACTGACAAGTGTAAAAAGGCTTTAATAGGTACTAGCAACTACGAATACTACCAACAAATAGTCACCGTAGGACTGACCATTAACGCTGTTGAGTGTTCGAAACGTTCAGAAATTAAAAATCAAATACAAACGCGATAGAGTTTGTAAAAATAGTTATATTTCAAATGTATAACACTCGTTTAACATATCGGACATTAGAAATAGACCAAAACCAAAAAGAACCTTTTTGTTCTAATTCAATAAGCAAGTTTAACTCATATTTGTTCAATGTACCATTACTAGAATTGACTCATAAATTCCAGTTTCGATTCATCATATGAATGATTGATGTTCGTTGAATAATTATTTATTAAGGTCTATTTCTTTACGCACTATTGAGCATTAACTATCGACGTATGTTGGGCTAGAAAAACGACGAGCAAGAGACATCTGTATATAGCAGAGAAATAAATGCTGAAAAACTACAACGTTGTATACTTATCAAGAAATAAGTGACAGTGCAATACTTCAAACAATTTGTCCCATTATTCTACCAAGATTAGTGATTTTTTTTGATATCAATAAGACTTTGTGGTGACTCGATAGATGTCACTGTCTTTATTTCTGCATCGCACTCTTTAGTTTTCTTATCTACAAGGGCCTGTGTTTATTTTAGTTTCTTTATACTACTTATTAAAGGCATAAACGAGGGAAAACCTTTGCTAGCGAACCCCCACGAACCGAAATCCGTAGCCGACTGAGCCCTGGAGAACGGTCACTTGAACTTTATCGAGTTGATAGCCCTCATTGCTCACCTAACAGTCCGGGTAAAGTTGTCATATCTATTTGCCACTAACAACTAAGTCACACAAAACAAATGATCTACCTAGGTATTTTATTTAGTATATTTATTTTATTTATTTTTGAAGTGAAATTTCTTTGTGTGCATGAGGGTAAATTTCTTACAGATGAAATGCAACACGAAAATGTGGGACCTTTTTTTCCAAGAAGAAGGAGAGAGCGATTGAGAGAGTAAGAAAGGATGAACGTAGCATAAAGCACATACCCATGGAGCGAGAGTAAGGAGCAAGCGAAAGAATAAGATCGAGAGAAAAAGTGAGATAGAGCGAACGTCGCATCACGCACAATGCTATGGAGCGAAAGGTGGGAGAGAGCTAGCAAGAAAGATTAAGAGAGAGTAAGATATGGCAAACATCGCATAATGCACATAACCATGGAGCGACAGGAGGGAGAGAGTGAGTGAGAGAGAGGGAGAGAGAAAGGGAGATAAAAAAAAAATGCAAGCTATGATTGATGTATGTTAACAAAATTTAAAAATTAGTTTGCTAAAGAAGTTTAACTACTGACATGTGTACTTTGTACGCACGCACTTTTAATTTTCCTAATGTTTTTTTTAAAAAGACGATTTGTTGAAAATAAAAAGGGTCAATATTTTTTTCCGTGTGCTGACGAAGTATGAATACAATTCACCACCCCTGTTTTACCCATGGGGGATCGTAAGAGACGACTAAGGAATATAAAACGCATACAACATCTATGCGAGAGAAGGACAACAAGAAACAAAACCCTATACCAACACATCTATGTATAGTAGGTCAATTTCCCTTGCATTATGGAGGAGGCTCGAGCCCAATAGTGGAACATATATGAGCCGAGATGAGAAATATTTTTGCGATATTGGCATTCTACGATATAAACATTCTGTACTATTGTCTATAGCTTAAATTTCGTTCACTTCTATTTAAAAACATACAAATTTACATCCACACATTTTATATATTGTAAACTCCTTGAATAAGTCAAGTCAAAGTGATACGAGCTCCATCGTCAAACGCAATTCAACATGCCTGTAAGCCGCAACTATAATACTTGTTCCTTTGACTCTGATATCAAGGAAACATGACTAAGCCGACATATACGCATTTGTCAATGCAATTACTTGTGATAATTTAAAGCAAACATATATTAACTTAGCTAATTTAGCAGCTCCGCTTACATTTTTAATTATTGTATTTGAATTTCTACGTCGTACCACGACAATAATAATTCTAATATAAACTTATTTCATCATCATAATTATGAACTTATTTACGAGCGAAAAATAAAGACGTGAAAATTAATACGAGTTGCAAATTGAATGTAATACGACAAGTCACACTTGTCAAAGTGGCAAGACGATTGGAATGAATTTCCAATAGGTATGGGTTTGCTCAAAAACAAGTTTTTATAAATAACCTAATATGAGCAAAATCACGTCAACTGGACCCCCCATTTTCCACTTGGTCATAAAAATTTAACCCATGAATTTTTTTTTATGAGTATATACCATGACAAAATGATGCCTCAAACGATTTTTAAAAATTTCGATTTTAACAATATTTTTTTTACAATGAAAATTTTAGGTACTTTTTGAAAATTTTAGGTACTATTGAACAACTTTTTGAAAATTTTAGGTACTATTTTTTTTACAATGAAAAGTTTAGGTACTTTTAATTAAAAAAAAATATTATATTATAAATCAACCGTTAAAGCTAAATTATTGGGCCTTGGGATATTTACTATCTTACCCGTGACTGATCGTTCGAGACGACTAAGGGATATAAAAACGCATGTAACATCTAAGGCGAGAGAAGGAAAACTCGAAACAAAAACCTATACCAACGTCTGATACCACGCTGGTATAGTAGGTCAATTTCCCTCTTATTATAGACCCAACAGTGGGATATATATGGGCTGAAATGATGATGATGATGATGTAGCATTTTTAAGAAAGGATTTTAGGAATGATTTCACAAGATCCTCCAAAGGTTGAACGATATGAATGTGGGAGTCCAGACGGGCGACTCAGTGGTCACTGCTCTGCTCTATGCAGATGATGCAGTCCTGCTGTCACAGTCAGCGACTGACCTGCAGACCCTAGTCGACACAATGACAGAAGATTGTAAGAAAAGGGGTCTACGCGTGAATGTGAGCAAAACCAAAATAATGATCTTTGAAAGAGATGAAGCCAGAACAGGTGTAAGAGTAACAATAGGTAATGATGTACTAGAGCAAGTGGATGAATTTGTATATCTTGGATGTGGATTTAGCCGAGATGGAAGTTACACCACTGATATAGAGCGAAGAGTGAATGCAGGAAATAGAGTGAACGGAGCGTTGGGGCAACTTCTCGGTAGCCATCACCTCAGCCAGAAGGCACGTGTAGCAATACATAACGCAGTGCTTGTCCCAACATTACTGTATGGAAGCGAGAGTTGGGTATGCAGAAAAGAGTATGAAAGTAAAATTAATGCGGTCGAAATGCGATCTCTACGGAAAATCTGTGGAGTTAGGCTGATTGATCGCATTCGTAACGACGACGTAAGAGAGCGAGTAGGTATGAAAGAGAGTACCGGTGTAAAGATGCGATAGGGAATGCTCCGATGGTTCGGACATGTGGAAAGAATGCCTAACGAACGTCTGGTTAAGAAGATATACAATGCGAAAGTGGAAGGATGTAGGTACCGGGGGAGACCGAGACTAACCTACCTAGACCAGATCGGTCATGTACTGAAGGAAGGTGGAGTCAAGAGGCTCCGAAACCGGCGAGCGTGTATGAAGAGAATTATGAATGTTGAGGAAGCGAGTGAAGTATGCAGAGATAGAGTTCTCTGGCACTCTGTTCTCTCTGCCTACCCTGCAAGGGATATGGCGTGATGATATGCATGTATGTATGTATGTAGTATTGTTAAATTATGGTGAAGTCTTTTATCTTAAGAAAATTAAGTTTTTTCCTTCTTTGGTTCCTCGGGTCAATAATACCCGAGTATGCAAAAGATCCCCGGGTCAGAAAAGCCCGTGTTCTACAAACAAGAATGCTATGTTGAATTCTAAGAATATACTTACAATTTATAAATGCTAGTCATATCTCAATTTGTTAGTTCAATTGTGTTATACTGGAAAACATCAGGAAAGTGCGCCGGCAAAAATAAGGAATGCGCGTAGTTTTGGATCTCACAGAAGATTTACAGGGCTACAACCTTACATGTGATAGTTTTTTTACATCTTATGAATTAGCTGAAAAACTTTTAGATTGTAAACTTACCATTCTTGAAATCTCGTAGATCTTTTAGATAGGGGTACGATGTCAGAAACCTCCACGTGGTGTACCCTGGGTGCGGGCGGCAGTCCCCCAGATCATTCTGATGGATTGTCTCCCGTAGCGAATATCTGGCGCTAGGGGGGTCCCTTTGTTTGGGAAGCCCTGTTTCGCTCCTAGCTCTCTACTCGTAGAGGGTGACCGGACGCGAATCTTCGACGGGCTCAGTCACTCATTCATTTGGGGGCTGGGCAGGCATAAGCCACCGTCGACATATCGTAAACCTGATCTTTGCTTGTCTTAGTTTCAGGAGCGAGGGTCTTGGCTTAACCGCCCGGACCGCGAGGAAGACAACCTCTATAAAGAATTACCCAGAATCCTAAGTTCTGGCGTGCGGCGAGAGGACGCATGGCTGATGGGGTATTCAGTTCTTAGCACGCTCCAGCCAGGGTACCGGCTGCCCCCCTGGTTGGTAAATGTAGGCTTGCCCGAGTACAGGGATCTCTGCTCGGGTCGACTGTCAATTCTCCCATTCTCGTGGGAACCAAAATGGATCTACTTTCACACCAATTAAAAGACGGGGATCCTACGGATTCCCACCCTAAGGCCTTGCCAAGCCAACATAAAACTGGCACAAACGACGCCTCGTCCTTGGGAATTGAGGCGTCCGCCGAGGGCTCGGCACAAACTAAAGAGGCCCCAAAAAGAAAGAAACGTAGGCGGATCATCACTCCAGCCGGCGAGCGCGCTAAACGGCGCGCCAACCGGCTCAAGAAGGAAAGGGAGGCGCTGGAGGCCGCGGCATGCCGCGAGACCAGCGTTCCCAGCGACGAGGGCGGCACAGTAGCCGCAGAGCCGTCGCAAGTGGATGGTGGTAGCATCGCAGGGCCGTCGCGGAGGGCGGGCGGCCACGGGTGTGTGTCTCGGGATGAGGGCGACGATGTCGCAGGGCCGTCCAAGGAGAGGAGAATGAGTGGCAGCCCAACGGAGCTGTCGAGCGACGAGGGCGGATCTACCGCAGAGCCGTCGCGTAGTGAGGGCGGCAGTAAAGCCGCAGGGCCGTTGTCGGAGAACTGTGGGAACTCCGACACCGACACGGCCTCGGAGAAGCCGTCGGACGAGGGCGGTAAGGCTGCAGAGTCGTCCGACGATGAGGTCGGCCGAAGCCGGGACGAGGGCGGCAATGCCGCAGAGCCGTCCAGTATGGAGGAGAGCAGCTTGGCTGCCGAGGCCGCCGAGGAGTCTGAGCTGCACCGCGCGGGGAAGACTCTGACGGCGGCCTTAAATGCCAGGGAGAGGGAGGAGGCCCTCCCCCCGAGTGTACGGAAGCGCCCCCTGCATAAGGGCGGCAGCTCCGACTCAGAGGGGAGTGTCATCATGCCTCCTCCCAAGGTCCCGACCGCACGCCGTGGGCGTAGGGGTCGTGGATCGGCGGTGGCAGCGAGGCCGGTGACTCCGAGTCCGGCCAATCAAAGCGGTGAGGTGGCGGCCCTGCAGGGTGCGAACGCACGCCTCAATAGGGAGGTCTCCGGCCTGCGGGAGCGAAACCGGCGACTCGAGTCGGAGCTGTCGGCGGTGCGGAAGGAGAACCGCGGGTTGGCCAAGGACGTGGCCGACCTGCGGTCTCAATTCGCACTTTTAGTGCCAGCCATGCCGCCGACACTGGCCTCGCCGCAAAAGCGGGCTGCGCTGGAGAGGGCGGGCCCGTCCTCTGCGCCCATGGCGCCGCCTGCGCCTGTGACGCCGCCTGCGCCCGTGGTGCCTGCTGCGCCGCTTGTGCCCGCGGCGCTGGCCGTGAGCACCGTCAGGAAGCGTGGCAGGCCCAAGAAAGGGGAGGAGCCGCTCCCTGCGGTGCACGGTGTGCCGGAGGAGGCGATGCGCGTCATCTTCGCCAGGCTGGAGTTGATGATGGATGCGCGCATCCAGGCCGTGGCGGATCGTCTTCCACCCGAGCCACCCCTCCGGCTGCCGCCCGCCACAGACAGGACGAAGCGGCCGCAAGCGTCAGCTCCCACCCCGCTGCCCTGTCAGGGTGGCCGCGTGGTGAGCTATGCTGCGGCCGTAGGTGGGCCTAAGGGGGCCAAGAAGAAGGCCGGCACGGTGCCGGCTCCCGCCAAAACCGGGCAGCGGCGGGCGCCAGCGGCTGCACCGCAGGCTCCGGCCAGCGCACCCGCGACTGCGCCTGCTGTGCCCAGCGCTGTTGCCAGGCTCGAACAGGGCTGGCAGGTGGCTGGGCGGAGCAGGAAGGAACGCGGTCAGAAACGGAGAGCGGCAGCCAAGAGTGCCGCTGTGGCTGCTGCTCCACAGGCGGGAGCCGACAAAGGGGGAAAGAGGTCGCGCAGGGGCCTCAAGTCGCCGAAGACAGCTGCGGTCATTATCACCGTGCTGCCTGAGGCGGCCGAGAGGGGCCTCAACTATGAGGCTGTCCTAAGACGCGCCCGGCGGGAGCTGGACGTCTCCGACATCGGAGGCGTCGAGGCGAGGACCCGCAAGGCCCGGACAGGGGCTCGAATTCTCGAGTTCCCTGGGGCCGAGGGCGCCAAGGCGGCTGATAGTGTGGCCTCGAAGCTGAGGGGGCTGTTCGGGCCGGAGGATGGAGTCCGAATCGCCAGGCCCGTCAAGTGCGCAGAGATGCGCCTCACGGGTCTGGACGATTCCGTGACGGTGGAGGACGTCCGGGAGGCCATTATGGTGCGTACCGGATGTGCCTCGGACACCGTCCGGATTGGCACCATCCGTGCTGGTCCGGGCGGCGTCGGTGCTGTCTGGGTGCAGTGCTCGGTGGAGTCGGTCAAGAAATTGGCCGACTCAGGCAGGCTCCTCGTGGGCTGGAGTTCGGCGCCGGTAACTGTGCTGGAGCCCCGGCCCGCGAGGTGTTACAAATGCATGGCGGTCGGGCATACCCGACCGACGTGTCGCAACTGCTTTGACTGCAGCGGGCTATGCTTCCGCTGCGGTCAGGCTGGGCACCAGGCAGCATCGTGCTCTGCGGTGCCCCACTGCCCCGCGTGTGCGGCGGGCAATAGACCTGCCAAGCACCGCATGGGCTCTGGGGACTGCAGACCCCCGGCATCGGCCCCAAAGGGGCGGGGCGGCTCATCGACCGGGCCCGCTCCCGCTCCGATCGCGACCCGATCGCCCGTTAGCGCGGAGGAGGAGACGATGGATACGGCCCGTTAATGGACCACGAAGCCATCCGTCTCCTCCAAGCCAATCTCAACCACTCCGCCGGTGCGCAGGACGTTTTCCTGCAAGCCATGGCGGAGTGGTTGATAGCAGTAGCCGTAGCCGCAGAGCCGTACGTGGTGCCCGACCGACCTAACTGGCTGGGTAGCACCGACGGCACTGTGGCAATCGTCGCCTCCACGTCGTGGCCTTCGTCGTCCCTGACCCTTAGGGATAGGGGCGTCGGATACGTCGCGGCGGACTGGGGAGAGATTACGCTTTTCGGTGTCTATCTCTCCCCTAACAGGAGCGTGACTGATTTTGGGGCCTCCCTGACCATCTTAGGGGCCTCGTTACGGCGACTGGCACCACGCCAAGTCTTCGTTCTGGGGGACTTTAACGCCAAGTCCATGGCGTGGGGGTCCCCCAGGACGGACGACCGAGGACGGGCGGTCGAGGAGTGGGCGGCGGCACTGTGCCTCTGTTTGTTGAACAGGGGCTCGGTGCATACGTGCGTGCGGCAGCGGGGCGGGTCGATAGTGGACTTGTCGTTCGCTAGCCCCATTGTCGCCGCACGCGTGAGGAGCTGGTGCGTCGCGGAGGAGGTTGAGACCCTATCGGACCACCGGTATATCCGGATGGAGGTCTCCCGGACCCTCCCGACGCCCGGCAGGGGTCATCAGGTACGGTGTCTGCCCCCGAAAAGGGCTGTCCACTGGTGGTCCCGGGAGCTGGCGGATCTTCGGGCCGCATGTATATGCGCCCGGAGGGCTTACACCCGCAGCCGGCGGCACCATCGTGATGAGGAGCGGGAGGGCCGACTTTATGAGGGCTACCGCAATGCGCGGTCGGCCTTCAGGCTGGCCGTCCGTACCGCCAAGGACGTCAGTCGGCAGGAGATGCTGGACGGTCTCGATCGAGACCCCTGGGGTCGCCCCTATGGCTCAGGGTGGCCCTAAATAAGACGGAGGCCCTATTGTTCCATGGGCCACGCGTAAGGCCGCCAATCGGCGTCTCGCTAGTCGTCAACTCCGTCCACATCAGCATCCAGGCCCATATGAAGTACTTGGGTCTGGTGCTCGACGGGCGATGGTGGTTCCGGGAGCATTTTCGCCGAATTGCTCCCCGGTTGGTCGGCGCGGCGTCCGCCATTTCGCGGCTCATGCCGAACGTGGGCGGACCCAGCTGCGAGGGCCGACGGCTGTATGCGGAGGTGATCCGTTCTATGGCCATGTACGGCGCACCCGTGTGGGCGAGGGCTCTGAACGCCCAGCTCAGGGCTGTTCTGTGGAGACCCCAGAGAGTCATGGCGGTCAGAGCCATTCGCGGGTACCGTACGGTATCGACCGAGGCGGCATGCCTACTGGCCGGGACACCCCCGTGGGACCTAGAGGCGGAGATGCTCTCCGACCTCTACCGGCGGGTGACCTCACTGCGCGACGAAGGTGGCTCCCCATCGCTGAGCGAGATAGCCACCTGGCGCGAGGACGCCCGCCGAGACGTCATCGCCCGTTGGGCTACGCGGCTGGAGAGGCCTAGACACGGTGTCGTCACCGTCGAGGCTCTCCGGCCCGTATTGATGGAGTGGATGGAGCGGCGGCACGGAGTCCTCTCCTTTCGACTGGTGCAGGTGTTGTCGGGGCACGGATGCTTCGGCTTTTACCTGCACACGGTCGCGTGTAGGGAGTGGACTTCGTTCTGCCACCATTGCAGCAGTGACGAGGACACGGCGCAACACACGCTGGAGGCGTGTCCGGGCTTTGACCGGCAGCGCCGTGACCTCGTCGCTGTTATCGGTGCCGACCTGACGCTGCCGGCTGTCGCGAGAGCGATGGTCGACAGCGTCAGGAACTGGGACGCGGTCGCCGCCTTCTGCGAGGCTGTCATCTCGCAGAAGGAGGCGGCGGAACGAGTCCGGGAGGAATCCCGCGACCCGGGCCGCCGTCAGCGGCCGGGGCGGCGCAGGCGCGAATACCTGCGCCTGATGCCGCCCTAACCGAGGCCTCGGGTGATCGGACCGGGGAGTTGTCCGGTCACCCGACGTGAGGCCATCGCGTGAGGGCGACGCCCCGACGGCGAAATCTGTCGGGGCGTCGACGAGAGGAACCCGCGAGGGTAAACCGCCGGGCGGGCCACCGAAGTTAAAATCGAGTACCGGTGGTCCGCTCGCACGGCGAAGAGAGAAGGTTTTACGGTGGGTCTATGGGGTCACGCGCCGCCTTTCCGTCACCCCGGACCGATTCAGCGGGGCGAGACGCACCCATAGCCCACCAATAAAAAAAAAAAAAAAATGGGGTCGCCCCTATCGCGCGGCGCTGAGTAAGCCCCGCGCGCGGGGCCCCCCCCTCACCGAGACCCTCCAGCCCGGCCTCCTCACCAGGGTCGTCGAGGACCTGTTCCCGCGACGGGCAAAGCACACGCCCCTTGTCATGGCTTCGCCAGACACTGACCGGGAGGCCGACGATGACAGTGTTCCGCCCATCACGGCAACCGAGATGGGGGTGGCGGTGGCGCGCATGCGCAGCAAATCCACTGCCCCTGGGCCCGACGGTGTTCCCAACCGCGTGCTGGCCCTGGTCCTCGACCACCTGTGTGTCCCCGCCTCAGGGGGCTGTTCGACGCGTGTTTAGCGTCCGGGCGGTTCCCTGGGTGCTGGAAGGAGGGGAGGCTGGTGCTCCTGCCGAAGCCGGGACGGTCTCCAGAGTTGGCCTCGGCCTACCGGCCTATTGTGCTGCTCGACGATGCGGGCAAGCTATTGGAGAGGGTGCTGGCTGCCCGCATCGAGCGGCACCTCGTTGGCACGGGGCCCGATCTGTCGGACGCCCAGTTTGGGTTCAGGAGGGGTCGTTCGACGATCGCGGCTCTGCTGCGCCTGAGGGCCGTGGCGACTGAGGCCGTCGCCGGCGGAGGAGTGCTGTTGGTGGTGTCCCTGGACATCGCCAACGCATTCAATAGTCTGCCATTTAGCTCCATCAGGGAGGCGCTCCGATACCACGGAGTGCCAGTTTACCTGAGGCGGCTAGTGGCAGACTATCTGGAGGGGCGCAGCGTCCTCTACACCAACCGAGTAGGGGACGTTGTGCGAACGCCCATGACGTGCGGTGTCCCACAGGGGTCGGTCCTTGGACCCACCCTGTGGAACATCGGCTACGACTGGGCGTTGAGAGGGAGCCTCCCACCCGGGCTGGGCGTGATCTGTTACGCCGACGACACGCTCGTCACAGCCCGCGGTGGGACGCTGGAGGAGGCGGCAGGCCTGGCGACTCTCGGCACCGAAGAGATCGTCAGGCGGATCGAGGCGCTGGGGTTGAGGGTGGCCCTGGACAAGACGGAGGCCCTCTTTTTCCATGGGCCCCGCATGAGTCCTCCCATCGGCGTCTCGATCACCGTCAATTCGGTTAACATCAGCATCCGGGCCCATATGAGGTATTTGGGCCTGGTGCTCGACGGGCATTGGTGGTTTCGGGAGCATTTCCGCAGGCTCGCTCCGCGGCTCGTCGGCGCGGCGTCCGCCCTTTCATGGCTAATGCCGAATGTGGGCGGACCGAGCGCTACGTGCCGACAGCTGTACACGGGGGTCGTCCGGTCGATGGCCCTGTACGGCGCACCGGTGTGGGCGGGGTCCCTGACCATCCGACTCAGGGCTCTTCTGTGGCGACCACAGAGGGCCATGGCGGTCAGGGCTGTACGCGGGTACCGCACGGTGGCGACGGAGGCAGCGTGCCTGTTGGCCGGGAGTCCCCCGTGGGACCTGGAGGCGGAAATGCTCGCCGATTTGTATCGGCGGGTGTCGGGGGTGCGCGCGGAGGGCGGTGTGGTCTCTTTGAGGGAACTCACCGCCTGGCGCGTTGACGCCCGCCTAGATGTCATTGCCCGTTGGGCAGTCCGGCTGGAGAGGCCTCGGTTCGGTGTGCGGACCGTAGAGGCCTTCCGGCCGGTGCTGATGCAGTGGTTGGAACGGCGGCACGGGGTGCTCTCCTTCCGACTGGTGCAGGTTTTGACGGGGCATGGATGCTTCGCCAAATACCTGCACAAGGTCGTCAGGAGGGAGAGTACACCGTCCTGCCACCACTGCGATTGCGACGAAGACACGGCGCAGCATACGCTCGAGGTTTGTGCCGCTTGGGCAGAGCAGCGTCGTGAACTCGTCGCAATCATCGGTGCCGACCTGACGCTGCCGACCATCGCCAGGGCGATGCTCGACAGCGTCAGGAACTGGGACGCGGTCGCAACCTTTTGCGAGGCAGTAGTCTCGCGGAAGGAGGCGGCGGAGCGCGTGCGCGAGGAGCGTCTCCTCGACGGCGCGAGCCGCCGCCGGCGACTGGGGCGGCGCAGGCGCGATTACCTGCGCCTGATGCCGCCCTAGCCAAGGCCGCGGGTGACTGGATCGGGGAATTAGTCCGTCACCCGCCGAGAGGCCGACCGCGTGAGGAAAGACCGACATCTTACCCGAGGGGGGGATGTCGGTCGAGGAGAGGGTACTCCTCAGGGGTATTCCGTCGGGCCGACCACTGACGTCAAGTCACCCTGCTCCGGTGGTCGGCCCAACGACGAAGGCGACGTCACGGGTGGGTTACGGGTGTGCGCGCTTACGCCCCACTGTCACCCCGGATGGAATGGTGCGAGGAGTGCGCCGACCGTAGCCCACCCCCCCAAAAAAAAAAAAAAAAAAAAAAAAAAAAAGATCTTTTAGATACGAAAAAATTTGTGTTTTCATTTACTTTTGGATTCAATTCAAAAATGGTTTTTGTCTCATACATTCCGAAAAAATAAACAAATATGTGATTTTGTTGAGCACAAATCATAATAAAATAGAAATAAATGATTCAGAATAGAAGAAATCAAAAATGATCATGGATTATAATGCAACAAAGGGTGCTGTTGATTTTCTAGACAAAAATGGTTTCGGCTTATAGTTGTAAACGAATGACTAGGCCGGGTGGCCAGCCATAGTTCATAATATGATCGATATTTCATGTTTCATGTTGGTGGGTATCACAGTATATACTGTGACACCCACCCAGACTGAAACAGAAGAGAGAACAGTACAAGGACGATTGTTTCTAGAGAAATTAGGCATGTAATTGGTAAAGGATCACATAGAGCGTAGAAAAACTGTTCCTCGGACAAATGCTTCACGGGAATTTGTACAACGAGTGTAGTCAGGTGCTACTGAGAGAATGAATACTTCCACTACTCACAGAATTCTAATAAAAGAAAAGGGTGTAGTGTATGTCCATCTTCAAAAGATGTAAAAACTTCAAAAATCTGTAAAAAATGTAAGAAACGTATATGTCTGAAACATTCTGAAATTTTATGCCTTTCGTGTTGCCAGGAAAATGAGTAATATATATAAATATATATATATATATATATATATATATATATATATATATATATATATATATATATATATATATATATGTACGTATAGTCGTATAATGTTTCCTTATTTTTATTTAATAAATTTGTCTTAGAAATATAAAGAATTTGTTTTTAATTTAAAGCAATTACTTCATATTTTTGAAATCGGGTCAATATGACCCGAAGGCCTCAAGTGTACATAGTATTTGAAGAACCGAGGAAGGTTAATTTCCCGACGTTTCAAACATTTTACAGCGATCATGGTCACGGAGGACTACGGACTACTACGGAGGACTAAGGTGTCTTATATCCAATATGTCGTAGTTATTACAGAAATTTATATCTATCCTATAAGATATTAAATTTCGACTCAAATTTTTAATACAAATTCATTGCCAGTACAAAAAGAAAATGATTCTATATATAAAATTATATATTGTTTATGATCTGTTATTATTAAAGCATTTAATTTACAATTTAAAAAAAAACTAACAAAACTATTCAGCTTACTTTTCAGCTATTTATTTCAAATGTCTAACAGTCGCATAAACATCAGAAATCATTATGAATATATCAGCCCATATAAGTCGCACTGCTAGCCTTAAGCCTTATACCATGGGAATACGAAAGGAAATAGACCAGTAGGTCCTTACGTATTTCTATGGTATAGTAATAGTAACCTGATCAGATGGCTTCATATATAATAGTATTTTATTTGCAATTGTTTTTTCTCTTCTATATATGTTATTAGAAGATGGTTTCCCTCAGTCGTCTTTTATGATAGCCAAGGGGAAAAAATAGAAGAACTGATGGTTAGTATTGATGTTGATATGGTTTGCCAACTGAAAGCCGCACTGGATGACTTGTCATCTAACTTGTGCTGAGCTGGCTACCTTTTCCGACAAGACAGATTTTTTATTATTTAAAGCATCAATTATTTTTGTTCTATTATTTTACTGTCTCTTTGCTGTCATAAAATTTTCACCCTTATTCCTCCCTTCTCCGCTTCCTCCCTTTCCTCCTTCCTTCCTTCCCTCCTTTCTACCTTCCTTCTTGCCCGCCCCCCCTTACTTCATTCCTTACTTCATTCCTTTCTTCATACCTTCCTTCCTTTTTTCTTTCTTTTCTTCCTCCTTTCTTTATAGCCTTCCTTCCTTCTTCATTTCTTTCTTTCTTTATTTTTTTTGTCCATTTCTATACAAAACATTTTCACTCTTGAGATTCACTCTTTCACTGAGATTCTCTGCAAAATATCCTTAAAAGTTGCAGCAAGTTTGCATACAATTCCATACAATCCTTTATATTCGTTCATTCTATTATGCGAACTAAGAACCATTATACCAAAAACGACAACTCATGCCACAAAACTATTATAGTAAGAAGGATTATACACTATCAAATTAATACGATTAATAGTGAAATTTCGTTAATACGTTACTATCAGTAATTCACACTAAATCCATCCCTTTTAGTTAGTAACTTGTATTGGCAACGAATGTTATAATTGCCAAACTTTAATGCTTAATGAACTTTTCTGGGTCCGATGCTCTATAAAGTTTTACGGGATTATACTTTATGTCTATGTGTATTCCATAAAGAGGATTTATATTCGATTCATACAGTAGTTCGTATTAGTTCTAATGGAAATATAAGCCGATAGGTAGCACAGAATTCAGGCACTATCCTTTGTCTGTTAAATATAATTCACTAAAATGCGATACAGTTTATCTTGTAGGTGGAAATTCGGCAAGTTTATGAGATAGATTTGTGCTTAATGGTGTGTTAGAAAAAAAATTAAAACATCCATTCAAGTACTCGTCGTCTTTTGTGGTGTCACTCTTCGACATACGTTTTCCAAATTGGATAATTCAAATTCTAATTCATATATTATGTGTAAACCATATTGTCAGTTTTAACATTTTAAATTAATCGTATAATCTACCACCGGATCGGAACATAAACTACTGAGAAGATCCGGCAAGAAACTTAGCGGGTTTGTCTTTTAATATTATTTCTTTTATGGATTTTTTATCATGAAAACAGTTCAACGTGATTAGTAATAATTAACTCTAGTGTGATGTTCTTGTCTGCGCCTGATGCCGCCCTACCGAGGCATCGGGTGACCGGACCGGGGATTAGTCTGGTCGCCCGGTGTGAAGCCACCGAATGAGGACGGGGCTCCGACGGCGAAAGCTGCCGGGGAGTCGACTCGACACCCGCGAGGGTAGACCGCCGGGTGGGTCGCCGAAGACAAAGACTGAGTTCTGGTGACCACTCGCACAGCGTCGACAGGTGTGTTGTTGAGCGGGTCTACGGGGTCGCGCGCGGCTGTAACCACACCGTAGCCTGCCATCAAAAACAAAAGTTTGATGTACTTCGAACCGCTATATAATGTTACATTTAAATACAACGTAAAACATTATGGCTTGACCAGATCCCACAAGATCACAAGAACATAATTTACAATAATCGCCAACTTTGGTAGGCAAGTTGACAATTGTATCTGGGTACAATGTGACGTCCTTTTCTCGTAGCGATTCCCCATATCGGTTTTTAGCACTCTTACGAGAAAGTTACGACAATATTTTAATCACCGCAATTATTAATTAAATTAACTAATGGCGATTGCAATTCAAGTATATTATGACTGCACAGAGACTGACATATGGCGTAATGGTTAAGATATCGACCTTCCGTGCCAGTGACGTGGGTTTTCTGCGTTAATTACATGTTTGTAAAGTCTCCCGCAATACAAGAACTTTTTCCTTACTGCAGTAAGGTAAGG
Organism: Lymantria monacha; assembly: GCA_905163515.2. Lineage (NCBI taxonomy): Eukaryota > Metazoa > Arthropoda > Insecta > Lepidoptera > Erebidae > Lymantria > Lymantria monacha. Next base: position 3,974,432 of record LR991098.1, on the reverse strand, counting down.
TAAGGGTGGTGTCTTAAAAAATATATAATAAAATAAAAAGCCTTTTCTTCCTTACGAATTACATAAAGGTATCTTAGTTATACTATCTTAATTATTATATATCTTAAAGTATCTTTTTCTTAATAAGTATCTTAGCCTACTATTACCATGATTATAATTAAACTAAATTTACATGTATTGGTGTAAAGATGCGAAAGAGAATGCTCCGATGGTTCGGACATGTGGAAAGAATGCCGAACGAACGTCTGGTTAAAAAGATATACAATGCGAAAGTGGAAGGATGTAGGTACCGAGGGAGACCGAGACTAACCTACCTAGACCAGATCGGTCATGTACTGAAGGAAGGTGGAGTCAAGAGTCTCCGAAACCGGCGAGCGTGTATGAAGAGAATTATGAATGTTGAGTAAGCGAGTGAAGTATGCAGAGATAGAGTTCTCTGGCACTCTGTTCTCTCTGCCTACCCTGCAAGGGATATGGCGTGATGATATGTATGTATGTAAATTTACATCTAGGAGCTAAGAGTGCTGTTTGTTACTTTAATATTCTTCTGTAAGAACCCCTCCACGGGTGAAAGCCTCCTCCAAGGAATTCCAAGTTTCTCTATTTTGGGCTATTTATATCCAGTCCGAACCAGCTGTTTTGGTAATATCATCTGCCCATCTCGAAAGTGGTCTCCCTGTGTAACGTTTACCACTAGTGCCTCTCCACGAAGTCACCTTTACAGTCCATCGCGCATCCTTTAATCTTGCCACGTACCCAGCCCACTTCCACTTAAGTTTTTTGTCCATATTTAAGAGCATCAATAACTTTGGTTATGTCTCTTATTTTACTGTGTTGTATTTTTTGTTATTTTTTTTTAAATTTTAAGCCTGCTCCGTTCTAGGCCCCGTTGGCAGCTAGTAATTTTCTTTCTTATTAAATATATATATATATATATAAGGTTTATAATTTATTATAATATTAATCATTCATCATCATTCTCCTACTCTTATTCCAATTACTTGGGTTTGATACAATATGTACTCTTCTTTCATAGTACATACTGTAAAAGTTATTGGCAATAGATTTATAACCAGTCGCCTGCTAGACGTCAACCCTCCTTGGGAATGTAATTGTTGACCAAACGGCATCAGATGTAGATGGCCCAGATCTTAGTCGTCTTTTACGATATCTGCGAGTAAAGTAAGGGTTGGTAGTATTCGTAGCCGCTACCACACAGCTTATTACGAAATTTTTATTGTGGTAGGACCACGCTGTGGACAGTTCTCTGTCTACAGCCGCGGGCCGGTCCGTCCGGGGTAGTACCACACTCTCGCAGAAGATCGACGTCTGAGTAATAGCATTGTGCTATTGCGCTTCGTTCGGTGAGCGAGAGAGCCGGAAGCCTAACTGGGGTGGGTTCAGGGTAGTATTGGTAGGCAGCGGCCTAGCTATACCATTGGCAAAGGTCCATGGGCGGCAGTGACACTTACCATCAGGTGTGCTGTCTGCTCGTTTGCCGCCATTAGCAATAAAAAAAAAAAAAAAAAAAAAAAAATTAATAAATTTAAAGAAATAATAATTTAAATAATTATAATCTCACCTTACTTACGTCCCACTACTGGAGTCAAACTACTTGCATAATGGAAGGAAAATTGAACCTATACCACCCTAATCAGATGGACTGATAAAGAGTTTTAGTTTTAGGGTGGACTATGGACGTGGCCCCGCCAAATCGGTCCGGGGCGACGAAAGAGGCGGCACGCAACCCCATAGACCCACCCTGCAAACACCTCTCTTCGCCATGCGAGCAAGCCACTGGTACCCGATCTTTGTCTTCGGTGGATTTAAAAGACACCCTGCACTAAGAAAATAATCTTTGTATTGTGGGGGATTTTACAAACACATAATTAACGCAGATAAATTACAACCAGATTTAGAACAACACTGCGTAGGATTCGAACCCACGGCAACTGACACGGAAGATATCATAAACACTACGCCATCTGTGCAGCATCTATGTAGATTGTGTCTATCTATATATATTTATTAACATAACATTATAAAAGCTCACATACGTTCTGCGTTCTTCCCGAGCGTATATCTTAAACTTTTTGATATCCGAAGACATGTGAAACAGTACCTCCAATGCTACCCAACACCATAATTAACCACCAATTTTCCTTACACAAAAAATGAGGTTTAAAATTTCAAAATCCTCCCATGAAAAGATTGAGAAAAATAAATCCGAACATAATGTTGAAATAATATCCAAATTTCTTAACACGTAGTGATATCTTTGAGAGAGTCTCATTAATTCCTATATATCATCATAATTCATAAACTTACAAGGTTCAGAAAATCCAGCATAACAAGCTCTAAATTAAATAAACTGCACCCCGGGGAGGTTTCGAATCAGAATTCACATAATGGTCGCTTTCATACTGGGCATTTCGAGATTCGTGAGAATAATGGCAAAAAAAAATTAGTAACTACTACCTAAAAATATTTGTCGATTCTTCATAAAATATTTGCATATTTGTAGACAGATCCCCCCGTGTGGCGACAGGAAAAGAATACAAAAGTCATCACCTCTTACTTGCCCGTGGGAGTCGTAAAAATCGGCTAAGGGTCTCACCGGGAGATTGGGCACCGAAAACTTAATAACATCTACCGCCTACTGCGATCACCAATCCACCTGTCAAGCGTGGTGATTTTGACATTATTACCCCCTAAAACAAATATGAATGCAAAGAAAGTCATGGCGCCCAGTCACGCCAGTTTCACTGTTCCACTCATTTTGACCAAGGTCGCAGGACACCGTTGGATGCAGGTGGCACAGGACCGTTGCAAATAGCATTCCCGTGGGGAGGCCTATGTTCAACAGTGGACGTTTACGGGTTGATGGATGGATGGCTGGATAGATATATCCAATTTTCTCAATCAATATTCTCATATTTATTACTACTATAATGGTTAATGTTTGTCAATATATTTCCTCGCACTTTACGAGCAATTCTTTTTATGTTCATGGACTTTACAACTAGGTATATAATTAGTGTGTCGTCATTATGACGTCAGTCTTATTAGATATTTCAAATAAATCTACTTTTACGGATTCTATCTACGTTTCGAACACTTTACAATGATCACTGTGAACACTGTAAAGTGTTCGAAACACTTTACAGTGTATATACAAACGCGATAGAATCCATAAAAGTAGTTTTATTTCAAATGTGTAATATTCGCGTAAACAATAGAAGTCTTATTAGAACTAATTATTCTGGGCTGAGTATATTTTTTATCATCATCATCATCACAGCCCATATATGTCCCCTATATATACCCTTCCGTAATGGGAGGGAGATTAACCTACTATACCACGCTGGTCAGACGTGTTGGTATAGGGTTTTTTTTCGAGTTTTCCTTCTCTTGCATAGATGTTATATGCGTTTTTATATCCCTTAGTCGTCTCTTACGATCATCCATGGGTAAGATAGAGGGTGGTGAATTGTATACTTACTCCGTCACCACACGGATAGTATAATATATATATATATATATATATATATATATATATATATATATATATATATATAATATTTTTTATGGATCGCACAATTTTATAGAGCGGGAAATCTTCGAAACTTAAAAGACATGCGAATTATACCACTAAACCTTTTGTACACTGTAGTTGGTTCGTTTTAGTATTGCATTCGGTGCGCGTGGCTGCTTCTTAAAAATATATACATCCAAATTACTGAAATTTAGCATTTAATATGCTTGATTATTTATAAAAACCCAATTACGAGAGAAAACTGACTGTCACAAATGGGATTCGAACCCACACACACACAAATCCGTTCCAATCGTGCTGCCACTTACACCACCGTGAACTATTGTAGGACATTCAATTCTCGCATCGTATTATATTTTCGTCTTTAAGGAGACGTGTTCCATCTACCCCACATTGTTTACACATTGTACAAATATGTACACATCATTATTATCCTACTCTTATTCTAATGTCTTAGGGTTGATGGAATATATACTTCCTTTTCATTGTGCTTATTGTTAAAATTTATTGACAATAGTGTTATTTACCGACCTTTTTTTTTTGTGGGGTACGATCGGCGCACTCCTCGCACCACTCCATCCGGGGTGACAGAGGGGCGTAAGCACGCACACCAGCAACCCACCCGTGTACCTCGCCTTCGTCGTTGGACCGGCCACCGGAGCAGCGTGAGCTTGTCATCGGTGGCCGGCCCAACGGAATATCCCCTGAGGGGTACCCTCTCCTTGAGCGACGAAGGGGAAGGACGTCGGTCCTTCAACCCAACTTAGGAATGTAAATGTTAACCAAACGGCATCGGGTGGCGTTCGCTTAGATATAAAGCTCTTAGTTGTTTTTCACAACATCGAAGAGCAAAGTAATGGTTGGTAGTATTCTTAGCCTCTACCACAAAGTACATATGTATATATAGTTCATAAAATATGTCTTCATAATAGAAGACATATTATCTTTGTTTTTATTAGTAAAATTAAAATTTAAATGTAAATTCATCTTTAATTTCTTCTATTAATATATAAATTACGCGTCACGTTGTTTGTCCGCGATGGACTCCTAAAGTACTTAACCGATTTTAATCAAATTTGCATAGCATGTGTAGTTTGATCCAACTTAAAAGATAGGTTCCATCTCAATTTATAGTCGCAATATTATTTTATTGCAAATTATTTATCAATTATTTGATAGTCACAATTATCTGTTATCTCCAAACGATTCTAACAGTTGGCGGTATCTGCTGACTGGATTAAGTAAGTATTTAATAGATGACGCTATGTAAAACATACAAACATTTCATATGAGCTACAATATATTAGCATAATCACCACGTGTTACTGAGGCTACCTTAGCCACCGCAACGCGTGGCCGGGTCTGCTAGTTTATTATATATATATATATATATATATATATATATGTATAAACTTCGTGAGGAATTTATACATTATCAACAATTTATTTACGAGTACAGATATTCACTGTTGTACATAGATGATAAATACCTATACACCTATATACTTTCTCACAAACAGCTGATTACGTATTCGTCCGATTTCGGAGCAGCTCGTCTCGATTCGTGCGAGCTTCGCAGAGTCGTACCATGAAGTAAATACAAAGAGGAGGTGCCAGGTGTTGTCTATACTCTTATTTTGCTTTTACTGTTTTTTTTATAATATATAAAATTGTATAAAATGCAATTAAATAAATAAAATGATTTTAAATAAAAAGACTTATTATTTTTACGGATTTTAGAGCGTTTGTATTTTAATTTTAATTTCTCGTCGTTTTTAACACTTTACAGCGTTCGTGCTCACGGGTTGACAGTCCTCTCGTGACCTTGAACGCTGTTAAGTATACAAAACGGCGAGATATTAAAAATAAAATATAAACGCGTTAAAATCCGTAAAATAGCTTTATTCCAAATGTGTAATGCTCGCGTAAACATCAGAAACCACTGTGCTTATTAAATATTAGCTGCAGTATGATAGTTTTCAAACTAAGATATAGTATAATTCTCAATTTTAATACAAAAGATTATGAAAATATCAGTTAAAGGAAATCTTGAAGATCCTTGCCTACCCAGTAATAAGACATACTATTATGGACTATGAAAGACACTATTGGTGTAAAGATGTGAAAGGGAATGCTCCGATGGTTCGGACATGTGGAAAGAATGCCGAACGAACGTCTGGTTAAGAAGATATACAATGCGAAAGTGGAAGGATGTAGGTACCGAGGGAGACCGAGACTAACCTACCTAGACCAGATCGGTCATATACTGAAGGAAGGTGGAGTCAAGAGTCTCCGAAACCGGCGAGCGTGTATGAAGAGAATTATGAATGTTGAGGAAGCGAGTGAAGTATGCAGAGATAGAGTTCCTTGGCACTCTGTTCTCTCTGCCTACCCTGCAAGGGATATGGCGTGATGATATGTATGTATGTATTACGGACTTTAACCGTAGTTTTCAATCTATATCCTCAATTTCATAATTCGCTAGCTTCTCTATTAAATTATCACCATCATCATTTCAGCTCATATATGTCCCACTGCTGGGCTCGAGTCTCCTCCATAATGGGAGGGAAATTGACGTACTAAACCACGCTGGTTAAACGTGTTGGTTTAGGGTTTTATTTCAAGTTTTCCTTCTCTTTTGTACTTGTTATATGCGTTTCATATCCCTTACTCGTCTCTTACGATCACCCACGGGTAATATAGAGAGTGGGTCATTGTATTCTTACTCAGTAACCACACAGAAAGTATTAAATTATATTTATTTAAAATAGAAGTGAGAGAATAATTATAATAATTATGGTTTAGTTAACTAACACAAGTTTGACTCATTAGATCTACATCGGTCAATGTACAATCATCTTGTTTTCAGTAGCCTTAATCGTATTATATACGTGATCGATCGCCTAGTACTAAATAGATTGATGGAACAACGTAATAGAAGTTCGTATATAATACAATATCTTTGGCAAATATCCGAGAAACACGATCGTGTTAATTGGACTATATAAGTATATTACACATACATACATACATACCATCACGCCATGTCCCTTGCAGGGTAGGCAGAGAGAACAGAGTGCCAGAGAACTCTAACATTGCATACTTCACTCGCTTCCTCAACATTCATAATTCTCTTCATACACGCTCGCCGGTTTCGGAGACTCTTGACTCCACCTTCCTTCAATACATGACCGATCTGGTCTAGGTAGGTTAGTCACGGTCTCCCCCGATACCTACATCCTTTCACTTTCGCATTGTATATCTTCTTAACCAGACGTTCGTTCGGCATTCTTTCCATATGTCCGAACTATCGGAGCATTCCCTAAATATATTAAAATATTTAAAAAATTGAAAATAAAAACACCTTGATACGTTAGCTCACATATTGAGGAATCAAAGTGGTAGGGCCACACTGCTGACAGTGTTTAGTTTACAGCCGCGGCCCATCTGTTCGTGGTAGTACCATACTCTCGCAGAAAACCGACGTTTGAGCAGACATTATGCTGTTGCGCTTCTTTCGGTAAGCGAGAGAGCCGGCGATTTAACTTTCTTATTTTTGGGTGCCTTTGAGGTTTTCATTGGTAGGAAATATCTTAGGTGCATCACTGAAACCAAGCATTATAGACAACCCAATACAAAATGTCTTAAAAATATACTATATATTTATCTTCACAATCCTTAAGAAAAGGCTGATCCTTTCGACGTCTGCAGTTAGATACGTCTGCCTAGGAGAAAAATACGTAGAAAGACCCTGTACTGTTTGCATATAAAGGTTCATCCTTATCATCACAGCCCATAAACGTCCCACTATTGGGCTCGGGCCTCCTCCGTAATGGGAGGGAAATTAACATACTATACCGCGCTGGTCAGACGTGTTAGTATAGGGTTTTGTTTCGAGTTTTCCTTCTCTCACATAGATGTTATATGCACGTGCTTAGTCGTCTCGTACGATCACCCACAGGTAAGATATGGGGTGGTGAATAGTATTCTTACTCCGTCACCACACGTAAAGAATATAAAGGTTACTTGCGAATATAATATATAACGGGTTGAGAGCCCTCAGCGCTCACCCACAGTCCGGGTAAAGTTGTCATAGCCATCTGAGGCTAACAACTAAGACATACAAAAAAAAATATATATAATATATGATATCGTCAATTTAACTGGTTTAAAGCCGTTTTATTTACGTTTTCTTTTTTTTTTAAAGACCGGCAAGGATCTTTGTATTGAGGGGGACTATAATTAAAGGACACAAATTACATCCAAACTCGTCGTTTTATACGTTTATTACTATTCGATAGGTGATTGCCACTTTAGAAACTCTTTCCTAACGGTTGTCAATTCGTCGAAATGGTCTGTTTATTTCCTTTTCAACTAATCTTTCAATACATCTTTTTCGAATAATAAAATATTCGAATCAATTTTATTAGTCTCTAGTAGTTCTAAATCATATTCGAATAATACAATATTTTAATCAAATTTAAAGTATTTCGTAGCTCAGAGTAATTTGCCGGCGAGCTATTGAGTAGTCACAACCCGTTAAATCCGTCCGGGGTGACAAAAATAAACGGCGCGCGACCCCATAGACCAGCCTCGCATTTAACTCTCTTCGTCTTGCGTGCTAGCCGGAACGGCCGGTCTCTGTCTTCGTTAGCCATCAAGCATCTGAACTTCTCTCGGGTTCCAGTTCTTCATCTCAACTCGTATAGGTTCCACTACTGGACTCATGCCTCTTATATAATGGCAAGGAAATTGACATTCTATACGTCGCTAGTCAGACAGGTTGGTATAGGATTTTATTTAGAGGTTTCGCTCTCTTGCCTATGCAAGACAACATTTATATGCTATCTGCATATAATATCGGTTATATAATGGTTAAGAAGATATACAATGCGAAAGTGGAAGGATGTAGGTACCGAGGGAGACCGAGACTAACCTACCTAGACCAGATCGGTCAGGTACTGAAGGAAGGTGGAGTCAAGAGTCTCCGAAACCGGCGAGCATGTATGAAGAGAATTATGAATGTTGAGGAAGCGAGTGAAGTATGCAGAGATAGAGTTCTCTGGCACTCTGTTCTCTCTGCCTACCCTGCAAGGGATATGGCGTGATGATATGTATGTATGTATGCATATAATATCCCTTAGTTGGCCTTTTCGACACCCGCGGGTAAGAAAGGGAGTGGTGAGTTTGTATTCTAACTAAGTCAACATACTGAATTTATAGTAATTCCTTTCTATCTATATAATTAACAATTCATTTTTTTTGTTAAAAGAGAAAGGAATAAATGATTGCATAAGAAAATTGATGGTGTATCGTGGAATTAATAAAGGATCGTTATTATCCACTATCACCTGTCAATTGCACCGTCACCAATGGAAGATTATTTATTTTATTATTGATAATATTATAAATTTTAACACACATCTCAACTAAGAAAGAACGAAAGAGAGAGAAAGGAAACTGTTATATTTTATAATAAAACACCATGTTTCTTCAGAAGATTAATGTATAATAACTATCCACATACTAGCCATAAAACCTATTTATTTATCATTTGACTCCACAGATGGGTTAGCAGTTAAAATACCGAACTACCGCGTCATTGTCGGAGTAAGAATACAATTCAACACCCCCTATCTTAACCGTGGGTGATCGTAAGAGACGGCTAAGGGATATAAAACGCATATAACATATAGATGTTGGGGTTTTGTTTCCAGTCTTGCCTATGCAAGAGAAGGAAACCTCGAAACAAAACCCTATACTAACACGAACTAACACCAGCATGGTATAATAGGTTAATTACCCTCCCATTATAGAGGAGGCTCGAACCCACCAGTGGGACGTATATGAGCTGTAATATGTCATTGTCGTGGGTTGTATTCTCTCAAAAAAACAATACTTTGTTAGATACAAAAAATATTATTCTGAGTCTGTGTGTAATTTGTGTTCACTAATTCAGTGTTTGTAAAGTCCTCCGCAGTATAAGGATTTATTTAGTGACATTGGGATCTTAGGTTGGTTTCTAAATAATAGTTACTTATGCCATCTGTGCTTACGCCTCTGCCCACGCCATCTGTGTAAAGGTTCAAACTTTACATTAAAACTTATAAGATCTATAGAAACTTTATATTCATAAACAATTTAGTTTTCATATTACCGACATTGAGTATACACAAACAAATGTTAAGTATATGCTTAACTTAAACTTTAGCGAGTTTGACGCAAACAAACAAACAACTTTGTACAAACACGCACCTGAAATTCTATTTGGGAATAGTCAAATAGTGGAATATTACCCTGAACTTGTGTTTGAAACACTTTAATAATAATTACAACCCAGTTGGACTACGCATATATAATTACTAAGATAATAATGATTTATTATATTTACGCTAGTATTACTACACATTTGTAAAGTTTTTCGTAGTCGTAGGACCACGCTGTGGAAAGTTCTCTGTCAGTACAGCCGCGGGCTGGTCCGTCCGAGGTAGTACCACACTCTCGCAGAAGATCGCCGTCTGAGTAATGGCAATGTGCTATTGCAATCCGTTCGGTGAGCGAGACAGCGGGAAGTCCAACTGGGGTGGGTTTGGGGTTTATATTGGTAGGCAGCGGCCTAGGTATACTCTTAGTATTGCAAAGGTCCATGAGGGACAGTGACACTTACCATCAGGTGTGCTGTATGCTCGTTTGCCACAACAAGCAATAAAAAAATTTAATAATAATTGATCATAAACAATATAAGTTGTTATATAAAGAATCAATTTCTTTGGCTATGAATTTGTAATAAAAATGTGAGTCAATATTTAATAATTGATACTGTAGCGCCAAGATATAAATCTCTGTAATAACGATGACTTGTTGGACGTAAGATACCTTAGTCCTCCTGTGACCATAAACGCTGTAAAGTGTTCAAAACGTCGGAAAATTGAAAATCAAATACAAACGCGATAGAATCGGTAAAAATAATTTTATTTCCAATACTAACATAATATATTAGTTTTAGAATGCATATTTTAGATCAGGGACATAATCATTCTCGTGTTATTCAAACTACTGAAATTTAGCATTTAATACGCTTGATTATTTATAAAAGAAACTCGATTACGAGCGAAAAATGATTGTCACAAATGGTATTCGAACCCATCAGCACCTATTGTCAATCCGTTCCAATCGTGCTGCCACTTACACCACCGTGAACTATTGTAGAACATTCAATTCTCACATCGTATTAGATTTTCGTCTTTTAAGGAGACGTGTGCCATCAACCCGATAATTATGTTTCGTCATTCTCCTGTTCTTATCCTAATTATTTGGGGTCGACAAAATATGTACTCTTAAATAGATGTTGCAAAATTTATAGGCAGTAGTTTAATGGTCAGCGGTCTGCTTAACGTCAACCCTCCGAAATCATTTTAATAATTCCATTTTAATTTCTAAATACAAATAAATACATTTTCTAAAAACATACACTTTATTAAAACAAAAAGAAAATATTGAACTAAGCTCTATTATTCAGATAATAATTTAGGTTATTCACGCAAGCGTAGACACAGCCAATATTGACACGGCCAATTTTCTGCAAAGATAATACAAAGTAATTTTTTTACACGGGAATAATTATATATTTTAACTCTATAAGCATCAATACCGCAGTCCCATGGCGCCCTTTTTGTGACAAAGTTTACAGCTTACACCGTATTGTGATTTCCCATGGGTACATCCCGTTATGACGTCATCAGTAATGGACTGGCCGACTGGATTCGGGTAATTTATTATAATACTTTTGGGTACTGTCGCTGAATAAAGATCATTCATTTTTATTCATTATTTTTTTCAAATATTTATTGGTTCGGGCGATTGAAACGTTTTATGGATGAAAATTTGTTTAAGAAATTTATTCTGCCCCTATCTCAATTATTTTGGATGAGCACAATATGTAATCTTCTTCCAACGTAGCTTGTAGGTGGAGATGATAATGCGACAATAAATGAAAACACCGGCAATACTAGTGTATACGAGTATTTTGAAACTATCTAAAAAGTCCTCACCTGCAAATTAAAAAAAAAAAATTCCAGCAATCTTTTTGTCATAAATATTGAAACAAAATAGAACACCGTTTGTAAATATTAGTTCACTGACCTGTAATACGACCGAGTATATCCTTTCATTACGCCACATACATTAGGTAGTTTTAATTGCCTTATCTAAGTCTGATGACACAATTTATATTGATCTCATTGGTCAGGAATAAGGTATAATATGCATTAATTTGTATTGCGTTTGGCTAATACTTGAAGTGGTAAACTGACGATATGTACCGTACCTACCTTCATATCTTAATATATATAAATTACGTGTCACGTTGTTTGTCCGCGATGGACTCATAAAGTACTTAACCGATTTTAACTAAATTTGCACAGCAAGTGTAGTTTGATCCAACTTAAAAGATAGGATAGCTTAAATCTCAATTTATAGTAATATTATTTTATTGCAAATTATATGTCTAATATTTGACAGTCAAAATCATATGTTATATCAAAAGGATTTTAAAAGATGGCGGAATCTGTTGACTGGATTCAGTAAGTATTTAATAGATGGCGCTATGTTAAATGTGCAAACGCTTCATATAAGCTAAAATTTGTTAGAATATACAAAAAGTGTTACTGAGGTTAACCTAAGCCACAGCAACGCATGGCCTGGTCTGCTAGTTAGTTTATACGGATGCGGCGCGGGAGGTCTTTGATCTCTTGATGATAGCCAAATAATTTAAAATACAGAGCGTAGAAAATCTTAATAATACAAAGTAAGGTGCTGTGGCTAAATTATGACATATTATATTCAAATTTCGTATACCGACTGGGCAAGTCATCAGATACACTAATTTAAAATTATTGTCGTATGGTCGTCTCCACTCTGTATATTGTAAAAGTTTTGGTAATAGTTTTATTACCGACCTTCTTATTGATGTCGACCCACCTTGTGAATATAATTGTTTAACAGATGGCATTAGAAGAAGCTGGCCAAGGTCGATGTAAATTCTTAGTCATATTTTACGACAACTATGAGCAATTTAAATGTCGATAGCATTCGTAGTTGTAGCTGTGGAGCTGGCCAGCTAGGTCAAAAGATCAGTAACTATGTTCAATCAAATGGCGATGGGACAGGAATACGTTAAGTTATGGGTCTGCGTGACGTAATTTCGTCATTATCGACGGATTGAGCGAGTCGTGTGCAGACATAACCTGCCACAAAAATAAGACGATGTTATTGTACTTTTTTAAATTAACTTATAGGTTTTAGTACCTTTATGTTTTATATAATACTAGCAGCCCGGCCACGCGTTGCTGTGGCTAAGGTAGCCTCAATAACACATGGTGGTTATGCTAATAAATTGTCGCTTATATGAAACGTTTGTACGTTTAACATAGTGCCATCTATTAAATACTTACTTAATCCAGTCAACAAATACCGCCATCTGTTAGAATCGTTTGGAGATAACAGATAATTGTGACTGTCAAATAATTTGCAATAAAATAATATTGCGATTATAAATGGAGATGGAAGCTATCCTATCTTTTAAGTTGGATCAAAATACACATGCTGTGAAAATTTGATAAAAATCGGTTAAATATTTTAGGAGTCCATCGCGGACAAACAACGTGACGCGTAATTTATATATATTAAGATAAGAAGATAAATGTCTGTCATAAAGAAGTATATATGTAATATATTATTTTTTTCTTACCTCTGATAGTCCATATAGCATCTTCAAATCCGCGGCCATCCTAAAACCATATAACAATTAATCACCTAAATTCCCCGCTAACATAATTCTAGCCCAGATTTTGGGTAGTTAAAATAGTATAATTATCCTTAATCCAATTCCTGCGAAGGTTTTGTGGTGAATTGCTGCATCAGATGTTTAGAATTGGACTGTAATATAATGGGCTTGTAAGTTTAAATTGAATGGGTTTTAAATGGAGGGTAAACTTGTAGAGTATTTTACTTGAAGTGATTATACTGGTAATTAACTAACATTATGTCTGAATAGCGGTCCCTGTTATAACCCTTCGGCGACATGTGTCTTAAACTATATAGAAACAATGTTTACAAGAATTCTCAAAAGCAAAAAATTATGTCTGTACTTGAGATGCTAATTTACAAATATGCTTTCAGAAAAACCACAAACATTCTATGGCATAAAAAAATAATTCCGTGTATTAATAATATATCGCTTGCCCAGAAGAATAGTGTCACAACTCTAAAAATTACAATTTGTATTATATTTCAATTTTTGACGGTGGAGGGGTGTTAATATGATAAGTTCACCCTATCAACTTCTCTTGTCATCCTTAAGGATATTATGCTGATGTTCGTGCATTTGGAATCGCTGCTGAACGGAGCTGATAAAAAGGAAATACTTATTTTGCCCCTCTTAAAAAATTTAGCTTTTTTGAAATGTGACACTATTCTTCTGGGTAAGCGATATGTACTATGTAAGAGGAGTACATGTAGCTTTAACCCCAATTAATTGGGTGAAACTATTCTTCTCAGGATGGTTATAGTCTATAAAACATAGCTTGATCTCTGTGATTGTTCTCACTAGTGCCGCACGCTTACGATGCAGTCCGTATTTTTGTCGATAAAATTCTTTAATTTTTAAAGTTACTTGCTACTGCAATTGAAAAACAATGTATGAAAATCTTATTGAATTTAAATCAAATGGATATTATTTAATTTAAACTAAAGCTGTTAATTAATTATTTTTATTATTCGATAGGAATACATCAAATTTCATCGTCACTATTATCATCATCGCTGCAGCATTCCTGTAGGTTAAGGATGAATTATTGGGCACAGATAATTTCATGAATAATCATGTTTATTTTATAAAAGAAATTATCTTTTTAATATAAAATAATTGGTCTTATTAATACTATAACTGATGTCTGAATACTAAATTAACACAATTTACTTATTCTATAACGTAACCGTGTGGTTAAAATAGGTAATGTATTGGTTTTACTTGTTTTATAAATAATTAATAAGAATGTTATCGATTTACATTTATCGATTGCCACATCTCTATCTTATTCTCAGTCCAGTATGACTTTGTACTTGCGTAAGCATCATACTTTTACAAAATGGCTTCTAAGTATTTTAAAACATATGAGGTACAATTTTTGGTGTAAATATTCATATTTTTATATTCATAATTCAGTTGAGATATAAGTGGTATGTAAAGAATGAAAATATAGCCGATACAAAATAAAATTGTAAACATGACGCGTATTCAAAATTACTTCATCGGTTTTGTAGCTAACTGTCACAGAGATCAAACTATATTTTAAGGACTATAGTGATGATGAATGGTTTTTATTTAATGTGATGATTTAACTAAAATACAATTTACAATTCCGTATTTAGGTCAGATCGACAAAGTATATGAACAAATATAGTTTATTCGTTATTTACTTTTCATGCACAAATAAAAATTCACAAATTAAAAAAAAAATGCACAAATATTACATAATATGTGCGTTATTTACTTTTCATAATATCTATTTTATTTTATAATTTAAAAATGTGACATATAGTTTTCGAAAATTTGGTTCTCTAAAAGAATTTGTTTAGTATTTTTTTTTTTATTTCAAACGGTTCAAAAGTTATAGGAATTTATATTAAAAAAGAAATACGTGTTATGGAACGTGTTTGTGGTTATGTTTAAGGGGAAATCTTAAATGCCCACCGACACCTTTTAAAATTGAGATAAAAATTCGGCCCAGCAGGATATTTTCACGGTATATTTTATTCATTTTAACACATCAATTTAATAAATTAGTTTTTTTTTTTGCTCAACCTAATAAACACTCCTTTTTTTTGGCGGGCTATGGTTTGGATATACACTGTTTATTCCGTACGGGATGATGGAAGGGCAGTGCGTGGCCCCGTAACCCACCATATTCTCTCCCCATAGCCATTGAGTCGAACACTAGTTCCGCTTCCTTGACATCCGTGGCCAGCGGCAGGTTACCATTTCGAGTACCATCCCAGCCAATATACATACTAGGCCTGTATCTATCAGTATAAGCGTATTAAAAAGGCCTTGAGTGGCCGTAGAAATAGATTATATAAAACAATAGATAGGTAATATAATAAAATATAGAAAGAAAGAATGGTTTTATTGTAACGAGCTATTTGACAAAAGTTGGTATCTTTACTCATCATCATCATTCTCCTACTCTTATCCCAATGGCTTGGGGTCGATACAATATGTACTTTTCTTTCATAGTACATATTGTAGAAGTTATTGGCAATAGTTTTATGACCGGCCACCTGCCAGACGTCAACCCTCCTTGGGAATGTAATTGTTGACCAAACGGCATCAGGTGGAGTTGGACAAGGTCGTTATAAGGCTCTAAGTCGTCTTTTACGATATCCACGAGCAAAGTGAAGGTTGGTAATATTTGTAGCCGCTACCACACAGCTATAAGTTGGTAGGTATATATACTAACTATATATAAATAACTACCCATCACAAAACGACCCCAGCTCAATATACTGTAGCCAGAAGCCTGCACTGATCTTCCGCGGAGTCGTAATGATGATATATAACACTATGTATCGTAAAATAATAGATGAAATATTATTCGCTTGGTGTATTGAATTGTGGTAGCTTATGCCCGCATGATGAAATCCATTCCACTGTATCATTACATTATAAACCACTATTAAACGTGCAGCTTAACCACTAATCATATGACGCTATATTGAAACTAGTGGATTTTGTGTAAAAGCTCCATGAATATTTATTTAGACAGCATTCATAGCCTTAATACAAATTTATACTGTGCTCTTGGAAATTAAACTATTTTTACGGTTTTTATTGCGTTTGTACTAGATTTTTACTTACCCGATGCTTTGAATACTTTTCAGGGTTCATGGTAACTACTAAATTTATTTTATTATCTTTAGCAGCCAAATTGATGGTAAGTGGTGATTGTCATTCATGAACTTTAGCACAGAGGCAGAGTGCATTTAAAATATTTTATTGCATTTACAATATTGCTTCCGCATCTCTTGCCCATTCTGTTGCCCTTGAAATTTAATTTATAAATCAGTTTCCGTTGCAGTTTCCATTATGATACTTCCGTTGCATCACTAATTGTTATAAAAATCTGTTACGTGCTCTACTGACATTTAAAAAATAACTTATTTCATTATATTGATAATTTAATTTTCGTATTCGTTTCCAATTTGTTTCCGTTATGATACTTCCGTTGCATTACTAATTATTATAAAATTAATAATGTGTTTTGGGGATGGAATGAGTGAGGTGTGTCTAGATCCATATCCTGCCAAAAAAAAAGCGTTTGACCACGGAGTCATAGTATATTTAAAAAAATGAACTCCTGTCATTGTATTAACAAATTCGCTGCCGTGTTTTATACATCAGTTTCCGTTGCTGTGTCCTTTATAATACTTCCGTTGCAACACTAACTATTTTCAGAATCCTTTATTTCTTTGGTTAATTATTATTAGTTTTATTATAAACTGATAAAAAGATTTCTTAGTCCATATATGTCTCAATGTTGGTCTCAGGTCTTCATTAGTTGCCCAAGTTCGACACCTGAAGGATACAATAGTAGTGGGTAGTTGCTACACGCCATTCCACACATAAACACCATACTACGTTAGTGACGTTGGTTGGAGAGTTGGCATAACCTTTTATATCGAGTTTTTATTCTTTTACGATGACAATATATACTTTGTAGTGTATTAGCATCTACCCACAGCTTTGCTTGCATCAAAAAGAGACAATTACAATATATTTGTTTTATTACTAAATTATCGCAAGGCAACATATTTCCAGAATAAAAAATAAATTAATTCAGGTAATGATCAAAATGGTATACGAATTCTTATAGAAATCTGTTCAAAGGTCCAAATTTAAAGTATTAGCATACTAATTTTGTAAATTTAGTCTAATATATCGTATGAGCACCTTACTCTGATCCTATTAGTAGAGGAATACTTGTTTGGCAAGTAGATCAAAGTTCGCAATAAGTATTATAAGTTGCCCACGAAAATACTGCTTATTCTTTTGATAATTCTTTAGATTTTTTTACGAACTCTAAAGTCTCTAAGGCTTTCTTAATTCGGCACTCAAATTAAAATTCATTTATTATACATAAACCATGAGAGGGTACTTGCTTGTTATCAGTTTAAACATTTTAAATTAATCTAATAAACTACCACCGGATCGAAACGATACCGCTACTGAGAAGATCCGGCAAGAAACTCTGTGGGTTTGTCTGTTAATATTATTTCATTACTATTTTTTCCGTGTGATGACGGAGTAAGAATACAATTCACCACCCCCTTATGAAAGATCGTAAAAGACGACTATGGGATATAAAACACATCCAACATCTATGAAAACTCGAAACAAAACCATATACCAACACGTCTGACCAACGTAGTATAGTACATCATTTTTTCTCTTGTTAAGGAGGAGGCTCGAGCCCAGCAGTGGGACATATATAAGCTGAGATGAGATGATGATACAATGAAAAAGACCATGACTGGACCGGATCCCACAAGCGGCACTCGAGCGCGAGTTAAGTACTAGAAATAACACTATACCGTGATATAATAATGAAATATTAGTTAACTGACCGATCGCATTCGTAACGACGACGTAAGAGAGCGAGTAGGTATGAAAGAGAGTATTGGTGTAAAGATGCGAAAGGGAATGCTCCGATGGTTCGGACATGTGGAAAGAATGCCGAACGAACGTCTGGTTAAGAAAATATACAATGCGAAAGTGGAAGGATGTAGGCCTAGACCAGATTGGTCACGTACTGAAAGAAGGTGGAGTCAAGAATCTCCGAAACCGGCCAGCGTGTATGGAGAGAATTATGAATGTTGAGGAAGCGAGTGAAATATGCAAGGATAGAGTTCTCTGGCACTCTGTTCTCTCTGTTTAGACTGCAAGGGATATGGCGTGATGATATGTATGTATGTAAATATTAGTTACTTTTTTTAACCCTAAATATTATTATAAATACCCAGTATAAGTCATATATAATTCGAATTAATCCTATAAGATGCATGGGATATAGAAGTTCCGTTTCAAACGCATAAGGTTTTTCAATTCCCTATGCTACCAGAATGGAATCTTCATTTTGTTCAGGAATGTCAATAGATATAAGAAGATTTAAAGGTGGCATTTATTACCAAGGAATTTAATTAATTATATCATTAAATAAAATATATAATTTTTATTGTTAACAGTGTGGCCCTACCACAATTTAATTGTGGTAGGGCCACACTGTTGATAGTTCTCTATCTACAGTCGCAGGCAGGCCCGACCGGGGTGGTACCACACTCTCGCAGAATATCGACGTATGAATGGTGGCTTTTGCCGCTGTGCTTCGTTCGGTGAGCGAGAGAGCCGGAGCCTAACTTTCCGGGTGTGTTTTCGTGTGGTGGGTTCTGGTGATGCTTGAAATTTACGGTGGTAAGGTCTTGGTTGGGGCATTGGGCGTGAGGGGCTGATATGGGGTACAGGGAGACCCGGTGGGAATGGTCACCGCCGGCCACCTGCCGGTCAGCAGGGGACCCGAGCCCAGGACTATCCCCCCTGGGAGGCTGTCCCGCCAACCGGCGAAAATCCCGTTGCGGAGTCGTCGTGCCGGAGTGGGAAACCGGAGTGGAGCCCGACGACTACGGGCGGGGGGGCACCGGGAGCCCTTCCGTGCTTCGTGTCAGCTCCTCACAAAACCCACCCTCCAACCATGTACTATGCCCCGCACCTTTTTTTTTGGCATCACCGGACCCCATTCCACGAAAGTACACTCCCTTCCTCTTCTTATACAAAACCCATGAAAAGGAAACACAAAAAGAGAAGGTTTTACACGGCGGTCCCTCTATCCACATTTGACGTGGACTTTTGTAACATTAGGGGTTTACACAGCAATCTCGACGCCGTCCACCAACACCTCGAGACGGCGCGGCCTGCCTTGCTCTTTTTAACGGAGACGCAGATAAGTGCCCCGGATGATATTTCGTACCTAAATTATCCAGCCTACGAGTTGGAACACTCCTTCCACCGTAAAGCTGGGGTGTGCGTGTTCATCCGGGATGACATCTGTTGTCGCCGCCTTAGGGCCCTCGAGCATGGTGACCTGTCAATTTTATGGTTACGCGTAGACTATGGAGGGTATACCCGCATCTATGCGTGCCTCTACAGGTCCCATGGCAGTGATTCAGGGTCAACTCAGTTATTCGAGAACGTTCAATGGGGGATTGACGAAATATTGGAGCAGTGTCCATCAGCGGAGGTGGTGGTTCTTGGAGACTTTAATGCTCATCATAAAGAGTGGTTGGGGTCCCGAACCACTAACCTCTTGGGTAGGCATCTCTTCAATATGGTCTCGGCCTATGGTCTCTCACAACTGGTAACACAGCCCACCCGTGTTCCAGACATTGAGAGCCATGAGCCGTCTCTACTGGATCTTCTGCTGACTACACACCAGCACGGATACCGGGTAGTGGTCGAAGCTCCTCTTGGGTCATCTGACCACTGCTTGGTCCGTAGCAAAGCCCCTATTGCGAGGCCTAATCGCTCTAAAGCGACTGGGACTCGCAGAGTCTGGCAATATAAGTCAGCAGATTGGGATAGGCTTCGCGAGTTCTACGCATCCTACCCATGGAAGCAGCTTTGCTTCGCCTCTAGGGACCCTGGCATTTGTGCGGATTGCGTTACCGATACCGTTATTACGGGGATGGAATTATTCATCCCCAACACCAAAATACCGGTCGGTGGCCGCAGCCGGCCTTGGTTTAATAAAACCTGCAGGACGGCTGCACAGCAAAAGCAGTCCGCATACCAGGCCTGGAATAGGGCCCAAAACTGTCGGGACCCAAATGTCAGGGAGGAGAAGCGAAAATTTAATGCTGCTTCTAGATCTAGTAAGAAGGCTATTGCCAGAGCCAAGGCGGAACATGTTGCCAGAATCGGCGAGCGATTGGAGAGCTATCCCGCCGGGAGTCGTGCATTCTGGTCGCTCGCCAAAGCTGCCCAAGGCAACTTCTGCCAGTCCAATCTCCCACCACTGCAGAAAAATGATGGCAGTCTAGCCAACAGTGCAAAGGAGAAGGCCGATCTTTTAGGTCAATTCTTTGCCTGTAACTCGACTTTGGACGCTGGAACCGCCACACCACCTATCATCCCGCGGTGTGAAAGCTCTCTGCCTAAAATCCGCATTACGCAGCGAGCGGTGAGGCGGGAGCTGCGGCTAATAGACGTACATAAGTCGAGCGGGCCGGATGGCATCCCTGCAGTGGTCCTGAAAACGTGCGCCCCCGAGTTGACTCCCGTCCTCACGCGCTTATACCGACTTTCCTATGATACTTGTAGGGTTCCATCTTCGTGGAAGATAGCCCATGTCCACCCGATCCCGAAAAAGGGAGACCGGTCGGACCCGTCGAATTACAGGCCGATTGCGATTACATCCTTGCTCTCCAAGATAATGGAGAAAATAATCAACCATCAGCTTCTGCAGTACCTTGAGGATCATCAGCTGATCAGTGACCGCCAATATGGGTTTCGTCATGGTCGGTCAGCTGGTGATCTTCTTGTGTACCTCACACACCGTTGGGCGGAGGCCTTGGAGGGCAAGGGTGAGGCGCTAGCGTTCAGCCTAGATATCGCGAAGGCGTTCGACAGGGTTTGGCACAGGGCCCTTCTATCGAAGCTACCATCATATGGAATCCCCGAGGGACTCTGTAATTGGATCACCAGTTTTTTGGATGGTCGGAGCATAAAAGTAGTCGTCGATGGCTCCTGCTCCGAGACCATGCCCATTAATGCTGGTGTACCACAAGGCTCGGTGCTCTCCCCGACGTTGTTTATTCTGCATATCAATGACATGCTCTCCATAGAGAGTATTCGTTGCTATGCGGATGACAGCACGGGTGACGAGCGATACACCGAGCATCAGAATGTCCCTCGGAGTATGTTACAGGAAAGACGGGCTCAACTTGTGTCTGAAGTCGAGCGCTCTCTAGGGCGGGCCTCAAAATGGGGTGAACGGAATTTAGTCCAGTTCAACCCCACTAAGACACAAGTTTGCGCGTTCACTGCGAAGAAGGACCCTTTTATCATGGCGCCTCAGTTCCAAGGAGTAACTCTCCAAATCTCTGAGAGTATTGGGATCCTCGGCGTCGAGCTATCGAACAAAGTCCAGTTTGGGAGTCATTTGGAGGACAAAGCCAAATTGGCAAGCAAAAAGTTGGGCGTGCTGAGCAGGGCCAGGCGGTACTTCACGCCGAGTCAACGTCTTGTGCTATATAAAGCACAAGTTCGTCCTCACATGGAGTACTGCTCTCATCTCTGGGCAGGCGCGCCTAAATATCAACTAGACCCACTTGACTCCCTACAAAGGCGGGCAGTTCGAATCGTCGGTGATCCCAATCTCACGGACAGACTAGAGTCGCTGGAGCGGCGGAGAGACTTTGGGTCACTCTGTGTACTCTACCGGCTCTTTCACGGGGAGTGCTCTGAGGAACTGTTTGACTTGGTACCACCGTCACCATTTTACCACCGTACCACTCGACACCGTAGCAGGGTTCATTCATTTCACCTGGAAACGATATGGTCCTCGACCGTACGCTTTCAGCGATCATTTCTCCCACGTACATGCAAGATCTGGAATGAACTACCTGCTGCTGTGTTTCCCGAGCGCTATGACATGTCCTTCTTCAAACGAGGTTTAAGAAGAGCTCTTCCTTCACGGTAGGCAGCGGCCTGGCTGTACCCCTGGTGTTGCTGGGTCCATGTGCAACAGCATTACTTACCATCAGGTGTGCTGTTTGCTCGTTTGTCACCGTAGACAATAAAAAAAAAAAAAAAAAAAAAATATATTATTAATTTCTTGTATGTTTATCTCAGGTCATATGTGTCCCACTGTTGGGCTCGAGTATCCTTCGTAATGGGAGGGAAATTGACTTAGTAAACCACGCTGGTCAGACGTGTTGGTTATATTTGTTTCGAGTTTTCCTTCTCTTCGATAGATATTTTATATGTTTTTGTTTTTATTGCTTAGTCGTCTCTTACGATCACCCATGGGTATGATAGAGGGTGACAGTGAATTGTATTCTTACTCTGTCACCAAACGGATAATAATTTCTTGAATAATTGAGTTTAAATGCTGTACAATTTTTGGTATTTACGTAAATATTAGTTGAATATATTATAACTAATGTAAAAGTGAATTAGTTTTTAACTTTAAACGGTTCAACTAATTTTCAAAAAAAAATTATGCGTGTGTACAAAGTACACATATCAGAAGTGAAACTTTAGCAAAGTAGTTTTAAATCTATTTTACATACATCAACCAATAGCGTGTACTCTCTCTATGTCTCTATCTCTTTCCCTCTTTCTCTTCCCCTCTCTCTCTCTCTCACTCTCTCTCTTTCTCGTCGCGTAAAATTTTTACCCTCAAGTGCGCAAAAAGTTTCCCTTCAAAAAAAGATGGCGCGTAACGGAAAAATGTGACGCGTAACCGAAAAATGTGATGGTAAATTTTTTTTCAACGCCGATAAAGAAGTATCACTTCAAAAAAAATCTATAAATATTATGAATTAAAAAACTGACTTCAAAAACTGAAAAGTACAAAATAACTTAAAATACTATCATTTGTATGTGCTATCTATTGATAGGTTTGAAATCGGTGCCAAAACCTAAACAAAATTATAAACAGCTTACTATAATGAAATTCTTACACTAAAGATACCAACACCAGCACCGACTTCAAACCTATCAATAGATAGCACATACAAATGATAGTATTTTAAGTTATTTTGTACTTTTTAGTTTTTGAAGTCGGGTTTTTTAAACGTAGTTTTTTTTACTTTTTAGTGTTACAGATACACATAGGTTGTTCTATTAGTAGCGCTTGAGTTACTCGTTCATTTCTCGCACACATAATTAATGCTAATTTTAAACTTATATGGTTTTCTCATGGATGCTATTGTCAGAACTGGACCAAATTGAAATGGGATCACACGGGAAGCACCAGCTTTTAAATAAAAACAGAATCATTAAAATCGCTACGCCCAGTCGAAAGTTATGAGGTAACTAACATAACAAAAAATGCAGACGAATTGAGAACCTCCTCCTTTTTTGATGTCGGTTAAAAAGACATAAGTACTTTCCATCAAGAAAATATACTGTAACCAGATCAAAGTAATATAGCTTTTAGGTGTTCGATTTTAGTTTTAATTCAATTTACGGACATAAAATGATGATTGTTCTGAGTCTGTGTGAAATTGTGTCCTTTCATTATTTTTGAAGTCTCCCGCAATACAAGAATTAATTTCAATACAAGAAACTGAGTATGGGAATGTACTAATTAGACTATTAGGTCATTTGTATAAATGCCGAACATATCTGCACTAATGTATAAACAGATTGTTTTTTGTATTTTTATTTGTACAGATACCGAACTTATTATAAACAGATTATTTTTTAGTATTTTTATTTGTAATAAATTAACTTAGAAATAATTTGATCATTATTAAAAATTATTTCATCAATAGAATGCCACATTATCACTAAGTAATTCAGGATATATTTAGGTATTAACCAAATGTATAAACAAAATCCAATCATGGTTAAGATGATGCTCCACAATGTCAAGAAGCTGGATCCGGTGAGCGCTTTCAGCAAAGCAGTTATCCGGCAGAAAGAGATGATAGAGCGAATGGACTTCAGAGAGGAACTCCCCTCCTCGCTGACAAAATATTAGTAAAAAATTGTAAGAAAGAAAGAAGAAAGAAAGAAATCTATTTATTGCAACGGACATATAAAAATGAATATAAGAAAAGTAACAATGTAAATGAGAAGCTGCCCGTCACAAGACGCCTCTATCTCAGCATTTTGCAGGTTAAAAATACCTGCACTGATCTTCCGTGGAAACGCTTTGATGACGTCACGGATGTCAACGAACTTAACTACACTAAAATTTTAATATAATTAAAGCAGACAAAATATAAGAACAACAAACATAAAGTAAACATAAAATATACCATGTTCAAATACAACAACAAAAATATATGTACAGGTAAAATATATAAGTATCTTACATGATCACAAAGACACGTGACACAGCAGTGAATACGCGCCATGCCATCATGGCAGTGACCGTAGCGCAGATTTTCTATTATTGCGACAGATATATTGTATATCAAATGAAAAATTAAATATGTCTGTACGTTAACAAATTCATACAACTAACATGTAATGTGAATTCAATTCAATAAACTAGGTCTAAATAAAATTTAGCATGATAAAATAATACATATGAGATATTTTAAATTAGAAATACCTGTTACAAATTAAAGTGTGTACACATTTTTTTTTGTGTGTTAACCATTAACGCTTTACAGTTGTCCAGATCATCAATTTAAAATAGAAATTATTGCTACAAAGGAGTATAGGGGATAGTTACAGAATAAGAGACGTGAGTAAAAATAAATTATATTAGAAAATATAAAACTAAAATTATAAATAATGTATGTATATAATTGTAACCAAATAATATATAAAATAAAAATACTTAAATAGCACTGGTATCATGTCTTAAGGGTTCTTCCAATTTTTGATGATCGTAAATTTTTTTTTTTAACTTTATTTTAAAAAGTTTTAAATTTTGTAGACTCCTTATTGGCGGGGGAATATTATTCCAACACTTTGTTGCTGCATATCGGAAACTACCCCTAAATGCAGCAGATCTATGACATTGTGCGGAAAGCTGCCCCGCACACCGTCGAGGAGCGTGAGCTTTTTGATAGCTATGACAATTTGTTATATAAATAACTTGGAACCTTAAACTTAAGTACACCGAAAAAAAGACAGGCTAGGTGGAGTTTACGCCTGTGTCTCATCTTTAAAACGCTGTGTTTATTTAAATATGGACTGACATGAGCTCTCAACGGGATGTCAAAACAAAAACGAGCGCAAGCGTTTTGAGCTCGCTGTACAAGTCTCTGAGTTCTAGCCAGGAGACGTGGTCCAAAAACTGTGTCCATGTAGTTCAGTTTGGATAAAACCAAGGATTCTACCAACTGCATGCGTAAACCTTCTTGTATAAAGTGTCTTGCTCTATATAGTACCTTCAGTTTATAAAAACAGGTTTTGACTGAATCAGCTATGTGCCTTTCAAACCGCAGACTGGTATCTATGTGCAAACCCAAATTTCGACATTTAGTTACACACTCAATTAGTTTACCTAGTAATATAACATCCAAGGATGGACAAAGTGTAGCAAGTTGGTGGCTACTACCAAACAGTAAATATTTTGTCTTGTTTGGGTTAAGCACCAAGCAATTATTAGTGGACCATGTTGCAATACTTGACAGATCATCATTTACCTTGGCAATTGCGTTATTAATTGCTGATGGTTTAAATGAAAAATATGTCTGAATATCATCTGCATATATATGAAATTCGCAGTATCGAATGTTTTGTCCAATATCAGATGTGTACAGAATAAAAAGGATTGGACCCAGTTTCGAGCCCTGAGGAACTCCTGTAGGTACTGCATTACTTTATCAGAACTCATTAATGAACCATCTTGACATTTGAGCTCTACGTATTGAAAGCGATGGCACAAATAACTTTCAAACCATTTTAAAGTTTTAAAATCGAAACCATAATAGCACAGCTTAGATAAAAGAAGATTTATATTTATCGAGTCGAATGCCCTTAAAAAATCTAGTAAATTGGGCTTCTTTCTGTGAGCAATAGAACCGGTGGCATTCGTGATCTACACATACATACATACATATCATCACGCCATATCCCTTGCAGGGTAGGCAGAGAGAACAGAGTGCCAGAGAACTCTATCTCTGCATACTTCACTCGCTTCCTCAACATTCATAATTCTCTTCATACACGCTCGCCGGTTTCGGAGACTCTTGACTCCACCTTCCTTCAGTACATGACCGATCTGGTCTAGGTAGGTTAGTCTCGGTCTCCCTCGGTACCTACATCCTTCCACTTTCGCATTGTATATCTTCTTAACCAGGCGTTCGTTCGGCATTCTTTTCAGATGTCCGAACCATCGGAGCATTCCCTTTCGCATCTTTACACCAATACTCTCTTTTATACCTACTCGCTCTCTTACGTCGTCGTTACGAATGCGGTCGGTCAGCCTAACTCCACAGATTTTCCGCAGAGATCGCATTTCGACCGCATTAATTTTACTATCATACTCTTTTCTGCATACCCAACTCTCGCTTCCATACAGTAATGTTGGGACAAGCACTGCGTTATGTATTGCTACACGTGCCTTCTGGCTGAGGTGGTGGCTGCCGAGAAGTTGCCCCAACGCTCCGTTCACTCTATTTCCCGCATTCACTCTTCGCTCTATATCAGTGGTGTACCTTCCATCTCGGCTAAATCCACATCCAAGATATACAAATTCATCCACTTGCTCTAGTACATCATTACCTATTGTTACTCTTACATCTGTTCTGGTTTTATCTCTTTCAAAGACCATTATTTTGGTTTTGCTCACATTCACGCGTAGACCCCTTTTCTTACAATCTTCTGTCATTGTGTCGACTAGGGTCTGCAGGTCAATCGCTGACTGTGCCAGCAGGACTGCATCATCTGCATAAAGCAGAGCAGTGACCACTGAGTCGCCCATCTGGACTCCCACATTCATATCGTTAAACCTTTGGAGACATTTATCCAGATATATGATAAACAGCCTGGCTGACAGAATGCACCCCTGCTTAACGCCGATATTGACGTCAAACCAAGGCGACATTCCATCATCCAGCCGCACACAGGCTCTACAGCCCATGTAACTGGACTGCACAGCCTGTAGCAGTTTACCGTTAATACCATACTCCGGTGATCTACTTGGCTGTATTCCTCATATTCCAGGAGTCTAGGAGTGGCAACTACCACTTAGTATCAGCTGTACTATTAATAGATCTGCCATCATATAAGTTTGAATATAATTTATAAAATAACATTATTTTATGTGTTTTATTACCTACGTAATTAGTGTTGAAATAATCATGAATTTGACACATATTAGGCAAATGTATTTAGCGGCAATACTTACGCATTAGAGTCGACCCGGGTTTCGAGCATATCCGATGCTCATCATCAGGGCGAGTTCGCAGCCGCATCTGTGAACTCCCGACGCTCACTGAATGTGCGATAATCGACTCTCCATCCATCCATCCATCAGCCTGTAAACGTCCACTGCTGGACATAGGCCTCCCCACGAGAATGCCATCTATAACGGTCCTGTGCCACCTGCATCCAGCGGTTTCCTGCGACCTTGATGAAGTCATCAGTCCACCGAGTGGGGGGTCGTCCTACGCTGCGTCGTCCGATTCGTGGTCGCCACTCGAGAACCTTTTTTCCCCAACGGTTGTCGGTTCGTCGAGCGATGTGGCCTGCCCATTGCCACTTCAACGTGCTAATCCTTAGGGCTATGTCGGTTACACCCGTTCTTCTACGGATTTCCGTATTTTGGATTTTATCACGTAGAGAAATACCGAGCATAGCCCTCTCCATAGCACGCTGAGCGACTTTGAGCCTTGTTATGAGGCCGACATTTAGAGACCACGTTTCAGTGCCGTAAGTCATCGCTGGTAACACACACTGGTTATAAACCTTTGTTTTCAGACACTGCGGAATATTAGACGAGAAGATCCTCCTAAGTTTCCCGAACGCTGCCCAGCCGAGTTGGATTCGTCGGCTGACCTCTTTCTCGAAATTGGATCTACCTAATTGAACTGTTTGTCCTAGGTAAACATAGTGATCGACAACTTCGAGAATCGCATTCCCAACCAGGACCGGTACAGAAATGACATGGGCATTAGACATGATTTTCGTCTTGTCCATGTTCATTTGCAGCCCTACTAGTTGGGAGACCTTGCTGAGGTCATTGAGCATGGTGCTAAGGTCCTCCAGGGATTCTGCCATGACTACGATATCATCTGCGAATCGAAGGTGAGTGATGTATTCGCCATTGATGTTGATGCCGAGTCCGGTCCAGTCTAAGAGCTTGAAGACATCTTCCAGCGCAGTGGTGAACAGTTTCGGAGAGATAACGTCTCCCTGTCTCACGCCTTTCTGCAGCTGGATCGGTTTCGTACTCTTATCCTGGATGCGGACTGACATAGTAGCGTCTTTATACAAACACTTCAGCACTTCGATATATCGATAGTCAATTTGGCACCTCTGAAGGGACTGCAGCACTGCCCAAGTTTCGACAGAATCAAAGGCTTTCTCATAGTCCACAAACGCTAGACACAGAGGCCGATTATACTCCTCGGTCTTCTGTATAATCTGGCGTAGCGTGTGGATGTGGTCTATGGTACTATAACCTTTTCGGAAACCGGCTTGTTCGGGCGGCTGGAAGTCGTCTAGCTTGCGCGCGAGTCGGTTCGTAATGACTCTTGAAAACAATTTGTACACGTGGCTCAGGAGTGAGATGGGTCTGTAATTCTTTAAGAGCGTTTTATCGCCCTTCTTGAAAAACAGCACCACCACACTCCTGGTCCACGACTCTGGAACGTCGCCCCCGAGAATGACAGAATTAAACAGCTTCTGTAGGGCTTTTAAAACTGGTTTGCCGCCTGCCCTCAGGAGCTCTGTGGTAATTCCGTCATCTCCCGGTGCCTTTCCGTTCTTTAATTGTTTTAGTGCCATTCTGATCTCGTACAAGCTGACGTCCGGGATTTCTTCGGTATAGTGCCGAGTTAGCTTGGATCTGGGGTCTTGGACCAAGCTGACAGTCTTGGCTAATCGACTCTAACGCGTGAATATTGGCGTAAAATACATTTGTCTAATA
The DNA here is from genome assembly GCA_905163515.2 of Lymantria monacha. Classification (NCBI taxonomy): domain Eukaryota; kingdom Metazoa; phylum Arthropoda; class Insecta; order Lepidoptera; family Erebidae; genus Lymantria; species Lymantria monacha. The sequence continues at coordinate 3,944,984 of LR991098.1, read as the reverse complement.
TGCTTGTATCTATTTCTTACTTTCTCTTCTGTTTTGTTGTTCTCTCTTCTATTTTGTTTTTTGACGTACATTTTTTTCTTAAAAATAGTCGCAAGAAAATTTGTATGGGGATTTCTATAATCCTTACTAATATTATAAATGCGAAAGTAACTCTGTCTGTCTGTCGCTCTTTCAAGACAAAACTACTGAACCGATCTAAATGAAATTTGGTATACAAATAGTCTAGAGCCTGATAAAGGACATAGGCTACTTTTTAATGCAAAAAAAGAGTTGTAAAGAGGGATGAAAAGTTGTATGGAATTATCGCCATTTTTAAAACCAGAAGCTTGAAACTTATTTTTAGGCTATTGATTAGATACAAATAAATATGACATTAAAATTACGTAAAAAAATTACCCTTAAGCGGTAAAATAGGGGATGAAATGATTTAGGAAAGTAACCTTTTACACGGGCGAAGCCGCGGGCAGAAGCTAGTGTTTAATAATCACGTAAACATGAAATATCAATTACCTCCTCTATATTTTACCTCATCACAAAACGAGCATTTGAACGATTCACGGCTGCCTGTTAATGCGGTCTACGGATATTCATTAATTATCAACGGTCATCGTAGAGCATGCCTAATGAGATAATTTAGTTTTCAACGACGTGTATGTTAAAATAGGTATGAAAGAGAGTATCAGTATAAAGATGCGAAAGGGAATGCTCCGATGGTTTGGACATGTGGAAAGAATGCCGAACGAACGTCTGGTTAAAAAGATATTCAATGCGAAAGTGGAAGGATGTAGGTACCGAGGGAGACCGAGACTAACCTACCTAGACCAGATCGGTCATGTATTGAAGGAAGGTGGAGTCAAGAGTCTCCGAAACCGGCGAGCGTGTATGAAGAGAATTATGAATGTTGAAGAAGCGAGTGAAGTATGCCAGGATAGAGTTCTCTGGCACTCTGTTCTCTCTACCTACCCTGCAAGGGATATGGCGTGATGACATGTATGCATATTAAAATTATTTTGAAAATTCAAATCAATAAAAAGCAAAATCTAGTGTTCTTAATACCACAGGACAGAAACCTTTTATCAAGACGAGGATAATAGTAAAAAATACATTTTTTTTTGTATTCTTACTTCGTCACGGAAATTAGTTTCTATACTTTCACATTCAGGAAAATTGGTCTGCTATACCACACTGAATAGACTGAACAGAATTGACTACATAGACGGTTAAGATTCCGTGCCAGTGTTTTTGGTTCCATTCCTATGCATGACAATACTTTGTGCGATCCACAAACACAAATTATTCGAGTCTGATTGTAATTTGTCTGCGTTAATTATATATTTGTAAAATCTCCCACAATACAAGTATGATTTCCTTAGCTTCGGGTGGTGTCTAATAAAAAGAAAAAAAATAACGGATAAGTCAAGTTTTACTCGGCTTACATCAATTTATCAGCATATGGTCTCTCACTGTCATCTTTTTAAAACACCCAGGGGGAAGACAGTAGATGATAATACTCTTATTCTATCCTCTGGGAGAATGATTAAGACATAAATAAAATTATACAATATAGAGTAATCATAAATATCCTAAATCATTGATTCAGAATCACTAATCGGTCAAACGCAAGCGATTTGCGGTCACGTTAATTAATCAGCTGTAAGATATATATTGATTAATTATTAGCGGTCAGTTTGGGGCTGAACATCAGAGAGAGCACAGCCTAATGTGCTGAATTACTTAATTGATAATCATGTACATATCAATTTCAAGCTATTACTGTAATTATTCTTGTACTTATCTGTATAATGATGGAATAAGAATAACCTTTTTGGATGATTGTAAAAAAGTAGGTGACGGAAATATGGTAAGGAGCACAGAATCACTTAAGATAATGACCCGATACTGGTAGTTCGTTCAAAGGGCGATAGAGAATAGTACGGTAGATTATGGGGTTGCACGCCGTTCTATTCGCTATCCCGGGTGGTTTGAATGGAGTGTGTCCAGACTATTACAAGCCTCAAAAATTAGGTAGTTTTGAGAAGTATATGTTTAACAAAGGATATTTACAGACTGATAGACCCCAATGATTTCTGGTGTTTTCGCGAGTATTACATATTTTTAATTTCCCGACGTTTCGAACACTTTACAGCGTTCAATCATCCCGTGACCATGAACACTGTTAAGTGTTCGAAATGTCGAGAAATTAAAAATCAAATACTTTTTTTTTTGGGGTCGGCGCACTCCTCGCACCACTCCGTCTGGGACGACAGAGGGGCGTAAGCACACATACCCGTAACCCACCCGTGACTCGTCGCCTTCGTCGTTGGGCCGACCATCGGAACAGAGTGACTTGACATCAGTAGCCGGCCCATCGAAAAAAAAAAAAAATTCAAATAAAACCCTACACTAGTGCATCTAACTAACGTGGTAGATCAATTTTCCTCCTAGTATAGAGGAGACTCCGAGACCAGCACTGGACGTATATGAGTTTAGATGATGATGATATTAAAAGTCTATCATCATTCTCCTACTCTTCTCCCAATTGCTTAGGCTCGATACAATATGTACTCTGCACTGATGGCGTAACTGACTGACTGTATACTAATAAATGACTGTTAATAGTTTAGTCAGGTCATTATAAGGCTCTTAGTCTTGTCTCTATGTCTTTTACGACATCCACAAGCAAAGAAAGGGTTGGTAGTATTCGTAGCCGCTACCACACAGCTATATATATTACATACATACATACATGTCATCACGCCATATCCCTTGCAGGTTAGGCAGAGAGAATAGAGTGCCAGAGAACTCTATCTCTGCATACTTTACTCGCTTCCTCAACATTCATAATTCTCTTCATACACGCTCGCTGGTTTCGGAGACTCTTGACTCCACCTTCCTTCAGTACCTGATCGATCTGGTCTAAGTAGGTTAGTCTCGGTCTCCCTCGGTACCTACATCCTTCCACTTTCGCATTGTATATCTTCTTAACCAGACGTTCGTTCGGCATTCTTTCCACATGTCCGAACCATCGGAGCATTCCCTTAGCTATATATATTAAAGTCTGTATATATGGAATATAATTAAAACCATGAAAGTGGTTAAAATTCCTTACTTCTTTGTTATAAATAAATTCAATACACCACAAGGGACTTATAGGAATGTTAAATGTAACATTGTATATCTCCCATTTGTCTGCTTGTTCATTTTATTAGGGACGCTTTAGATTTACGAACACTAAGAAAACATGGAGTTATTTTTGGATGATGTTGTTGATTTTGTGGAATTAAAGCCATGTTATTCTATGTGGTTTGGAATGCCATAATGACAAAAATAGGACTACCTTATTATGTTAAGTTAATCGGGTAAAATGTTGAAAATACTCTTTAAGTACATCGTTCTACTTGGATAGACTTATAAATATTTTATTTAAAGGCCGCCCGGGACGACTCCGGGATGGCATGTGGCCACCATGTGTCCTCTCCAATTCATTGACATAATATAAGAGAAATATAAGAGAAAAAATAAGAGTATTGTTGTGACGTCAACCCCACGCGGTCGATTTCTCTATGAGAGAATCAATTACTGATCCGTCCAGCGACTTTAGCTGTGGTGGCATCAGACGCAGCTACTCGTGCTTGAGTTGCCTACATGCTGACGATGGAGTGTGTCAGCGTCAGCGTGGCGTCACCTTTTTTCTCCTTGATTTTTCGTATCACACACAAACTATTCAAATAATAATTTCAAAGCCCTTTTATAAAAATTCTAAGTTCGAAATTAAGAATTTAAATGCAACAAATTTTACACGTATAAAGTCTGAAATATTATACTCGTATAGCAAAAAAAAACCTATAAAGCTAGAATATAAATTTGAATCTCGACTAAAGAAATCTTATTACGCCATAACTCCTGATCTTGTACGGCGTAATCAAGAACAGGTAGAAAAATAATGTTAGTGTAAAGTTAAAGATTAGCAAAAGTTCACATAATATTATGTTGGAATAAAAGTTAAGTACCATGCAAGTAAATTTAACATGGTTTTTTTTTTGGGGGAATAGGCTTGTGTGATTTCATCTCACCCGATCTGTCCGGGGCGATGGCAGAGACGGTATGCAACCCCCTAATTTGTCGTATCTCTCTATCAATGTGGATGGCTACCGGTACTCCGTCCTTGTTATCGGTGGCCCGTTCAGCGGGTTATCTTTTCGTGTTACATATCGTATTCGAGCAAGTTTAACTGGCAGTGCCGATCGCGTTAGGGTGACTAACGCGATCGGTATCTACACGGGTGATGGATTAATCCCCAGCCCGGTCACCTACCGTGGCTAAGGCAGCATTAGGCGTAAATACTTTCATCTACGCTTCTGCTTGCACCGGCGACTTCCATGTAGAATAACTTTTTGTACTATCCACAAATAATTATTGTCTTTGTATAAAAGGAAATTAGCAAAAGGTAAATCACCAAGTATGCCCTTCTCTTGGATGTTCTAACAAACTATTTTTGTACGATCAGACATTCTGCAAATTAGGGACATTAATTCACTACAACACTTTGACCGAATAGGCTGGTTTATGTTGGCATTTAAAATTTGTTTTTATTTGCTTGCATTACCTCTATTTTAATACTTTAATGATACATAAAGTGTTATTGTATTCTTAATTTTACTGCACAGATGGCGTAGTTAAGACACCGACTTACCCTGCCTGTATCACGGGTTCAATTTCCACGCAGAACAATACTTTATGTCATCTACATATTATTATTCTAAGTCTGGGTGTAATTACTTATTATATAATATGTAATTACTTATGTTTGTAAAGCCCCCGGAGTACAAGGATTATTTCCTTAGTAATTTTTATCACTATACGGAGAAAACATTACGCATTGAAAAATTAAATCACTGCTAAAAAAGAAAGGCTTGAAATGAATCTGTATATATCTTTCCTCTTTACGGGATTGTAAGTTGATTTCTCTTTGGTTATAGGTAATGCGTTAGTAGAGTAAGCAATAGTGTAAAGTGATGGTATAAGAAAATTAAAGCATAGGTCTAGGGGAAGCGGATATTGAAAATTATTTTTGTTATTTATATATTTAATTTACTTTTTAGGGTTCTGTACCTCGAAAAAAAAAACAGATCCCTTATAGGATCACTTTGTTGTCCGTCCGTCTGTCTGCCTGTCAAGACTCTTTTTCTCAGGAACGCGTGAAGGTATTAAGCTGAAATTTATATCAAATACTCAGGTCTACTGTCCCTAAAAGCTGTATCCTTTAAACTTAAACCTGTTTAAAAATCAAACTTCTAAGCTAAGGCAAGCAAAAGATATAGCTGTTTATGTCTCAAATTTCTGCAAAATTTTTGACACTCGCAAGGGAATCAAAACCTACAGGATACTTCCCGTGAACTCAGAATCTTAAAATTTAGTACAAAGTAACGTCTTATAGCACAGATAAAGTAAAAATTATGAAAACCGTAAAATTTTAATAGCATCATATATAAAAACTATTTTTAATAATTATTAACTTACTACCCATTTCCTCATGAACGCGTAAAGGTATTAAATTGAAATTCATATCAAATACTCAGGTCTATAATACCTTTAAGCTGTAACAAAATCAAACTTCTATGTTAACGCAATCAAAAGAAATAGCAATTTATGCCGCATATTTTCAAACTCGCAACTACTCGCAAGGGAATCAAAACCTAAAGGATACTTCCAGTCAATCTAGAATCTTAAAATTGGGGCATGAAACAATCTTTTATAGCACATATGTATAAAGCAAAAATTCAGAATACCTTAAATTTTTAGTTACATCACATATATTTTTTTTTAGTTTTCGAAACCCTTCGTGCGGTAGTACAACTCGCACTTGGCTGATTTTTATTTATACTCTGGTTTCCTTGTCTCAAGATTAGTTAGCAAAGAGATAGCAGGATTCGAAAATGTTACGGATATAAAAATATTATATTAAGACAGTTGACTATAAACTAATCAAAATTCTATTCCATAACATTTTTTTTTCATAGACTTTATCTCCTTAATTTTCTCTATGATGGTTTTTGGTTAAATATGGCTTATAACCCAAATTGTCTTTATTTTGTAACAATTTATTCTAGTTAAAACAACTATAATTGATATAAGAAAAGATCTTAAATCAATAAAATAAAATCATACAACCCAATAACCCAAAACAAATCAAAGTTGATAGTCTACCCTTGACTTTATGAGTGACAATTCCCGCCAATTATTTCGAGATCGGCCATATTGTCCGCCATATTGGACGCGGTTATCGATGATTATTATCTTTTATGATAACTGCGATTCGGAACCCCAGTCGTTCGAATCACAGCCGAATCAATTTTAATACCGTTATTTGGAGCCAAAATTGTCGATTTAAATGCGTTTACTAGAAGCGTATCGTACCTCTATGAGTTTTCACTGTATATAAAAAATTGATACTGTATTATTTTAGTTCTGCTCTTCAAGTATATAAGCAGTTTAGTTAGTCTTAAATGATAATAGTCGTTTATGAGCATTATTTGAAACCATACGAGGCAGTCATTAGTGTGGAAGTGGCGTCGCTTAGTGGCATAACTAAGTAACTAAACTAGGTAGATTTGCGCATTAAGTACTTAATAAATATAAGGATATATATAAAAAATAATTGATACTACTTATAAAAATTAACTTTAACGACGTATTTAATAGCACTTATCAAAATAAGCATAAGCAATAAACATTTGTAAAAGATTATGATATTAAACTATTTGAAAAATTTAAGGTCGTTTGATAGTTTTCTGATATAGTTATTTCTGTGTGGTGACGGAGTAAGAATACAATTCACCACCCCCTATTTTACCCGTGGGTGATCGTACGAGACAACTAAGGGATATAAACCGCATATAATATCTATGCGAAAGAAGGAAAACTTGAAACAAAACCCTATAGCAACACGTCTGACCAGCGTGGTATAGTAGGTCAATTACCCTCCCATTATGGAGGAGGCTCGAGCCCAACAGTGGGACATATATGAGCTGAGATGATGATAATGATGATGATAGTTATTTCTATTACTGATTATATTGTGTAGAATGCTACACAAATTTATCAAATATGATCTCCTATCATTATTCTCCTACTCTTATCCCAATTACTTAGGGTCGATACAATATGTACTCTTCTTTCATAATACATATTGTAAAAGTTATTGGAAACAGTTTTATGGCCAGCCACCTGTCAGACGTCAACCCTCCTTGGGAATGTAATTGTTGACCTGACGGCATCAGGTGGAGTTGGCCCTGGTCCATGAAGCTCTTAGTCGTCTTTTACGACATCCACTAGCAAAGTGAGGGTTGGTAGTATTCGTAGCTGCTACCAGCCTGCTAATAAATATGATCTACTATAGGCCTTAAATATCTTATTTTAACAAAATGAACATTGGTAATATATTTTTATTAAATATAAATTAATATACTTCTCTATGGGGAAAGATTAAGAATATCTGATGTTTGCGTAAGTATTACACATTTGAAATAAACTATTTTTATGGGAGGACTTTGTACATGACCATGAACGCTGTAAAATTTTGGAAACGTTTGGGAAATTAAAAACTCAATTTCAAACTCGCAACTACTTGCAAGGGAATCAGAACCAAAAGAGTACTTCCAGTCGACCTAGAATCTTGAAATTTGGCATGAAGCAATGTTTTATAATACATATAAAGGAAAAATTCAAAATACCTCAAATTTTTAGTTAAATTACATATTTTTTTTAGTTTCACGGAACCCTTCGTGCGCGAGTACAACTCGCACCTGGCCGATTTTTTTTTTGGTTAAAGTACACAAAACAGATTTTATTAGATAGATAGATATTATTGAATATGGTTAAATTATATTCCAAGGAGGCCTATGTCCAACAGTGGACGTTTACGGGCTGATGGATGGATAGATGGATGGATGAAAATTATATTCATCTGTCTATATACGAACAAAAATACTAAACAACTACTTGAAGCCGGTAAGGAAAGCTGATATAGTATTATAGATAATTTCTTTATTTAATTATGTCCAATTTAACTTGACACTAAATAATAGCCTCAAGAAAGACGTGCTAAAATAAATTAGCTTACGTTGAAAGTACAAGATGTTCGGGCGTCGATGCAATGCTACGATGGCAGTGATATATTGACGATGTTAATGACTTTATATGGTACAGGAAATATATTGATTTCATTAAATCGATGTCTGTCTACAAGATGGTATTTATTACTTGAATGAATCTTAAAATAAACTTGTACCGGTTAACAGGAGTGGCGACGGGCAACGGTGGCAGGAATATATATGCGTTAAATAGTGTCTCGATATATTTGTTGATATCTTTAAATTTATTAATGTAGTTCTAAAACACCACAAAGATTTAATTCATCATCACCATCATCATCTTCACAACCCATGTATTATTATGTCTCACTATTGGGCTCCAGCCTCCTCCGTAATGGGAGGAAAATTAACCTATTATACCGCGCTAGTCAGACGTGTTGGTATAGGGTTTTGTTTCGAGTTTTCTTTCTCTTACATAAATATTATATGCGTTTTATATCCCTTAGTAGTCTCTTACGTTCACCCATGGGTAAGATAGGGGGTGGTGAATTGTATTCTTACTCCGTCACCACACTGATAAAAATATAATTAAGGCGGACAAATTAATCCAGACTCAGAATAACAGTTGGATCCCACAAAGTATTGTCATGCATAATCAAAGCCACGGCACAGACACGGAAAGTCGGTAATTTAACCATTACGCCATCTAGGCAATTGAATTAAAAAAATATATTAGTAGCAAGCGGTTGCTTCTTTTTTCCAAATTTGTTTTTTTGCAATGAAATTTTTTGAAGTGAAATCTGGTTTAGACACAATGGCCAATTTTGAGATTACAAAAAAGCATAGTCGTCGCGTAGAAAATGACCAAATGTTATCCATCCATTAAAGTAAGGGTTGGTAGTATTCGTAGCCGCTACCACACAGTTTATAGTGCTAATTAATAAACTAAATATTTATAATTCCTACTATTTATAATAAAATTAAACTAAATTATTTTACGTATTCCATACCTGCCTGCTTCAGGACTGTTAAGAGATTAATTTAGCACTGATCGTCATCTTATCATATTAGCTCACATAATTCCGTTGGGCTGTTCCACAATATGAAGGAAATTGATCTACCATACTATACTGGTCAGACTTGTTGGCACAGGATTTACTGTAAAGATTTTCTGCCGCTAGAGGAAGTCTTCATGTAATATCTTTTAATTGCCGTTTACGACATCCATGGACAAGAAAGGTTACTGGTGAATTGTATTCTTACTTAGTAACCACACGAAACCACGAATCCAATACTATTTTCCTATATTTTAATTAACATAATTTACATTTTTTTTTAATTTAATAAAGCACATAAATTACCTTAAATATTCGTATAATCATAAATTAATTTTCAGTAAACACCGTGACTGTGCAATTATAAATTATGTTTGTAATTACGAATAAACAAAGATAAGGAGTTGGGACATATTCTCTTTGAAATGAAAACTTTCCTGTCAATTACGCGGCAATTTAATTTTCATTTCAAAGAAAGCGTCAACCGTCGCTGTAGTGAAATAGTGGCCAAAGATTAATAATGCATAGATGTTTTAATTTACAAAAAATATTTATTTATATATATACATATATATATATATATATACCGCGTAAATGGTTTTTATTTTACCACTTAAAGGTATTTTTTTACAAAATGTTAATGTCATATATATTTATATCTAATCAGCGACGGATGAGAGACGGCTGCATGTAGCAGAGATGCGAATGTTAAGATGGATGTGTGGCCTGACGAGAATGGATAAGGTAAGAAATGAGTATATAAGAGGAAGTTTGAAAGTGGCGCCAGTGACGGAAAAGTTGAAAAGTGAACGCCTGACTTGGTATGGACATGTGATGAGACGGGATGAATGTAATGTTGGGAGAAGAGTTTTAAGTATGAATGATGAAGGCTTTAGGGGTAAGGGAAGACCGAAGAAAAGATGGATGGATTGCGTGAAGCATGATATGAATAAAAAGGGAGTGAACGCAGAGATGACATCGGATAGGATTGAGTGGAAGAAAAGGACATATTGCGTCGACCCCAAGTAATTGGGATAAGAGCAGGGTAATGATGATGATGATTTATATCTAATCAATAGCCTAAAAATAAGTTTTAAGCTTCTGGTTTTAAAAATGATGATACTTCCTTACAACTTTTCATCCCCCTTTACAACCCTTATTTACCCTACTGCGCAACGCAAAGGAGTGGTATTGTGTTTAACAGTCTATGTATGTATGTATTGTGTGTGTTTGTATGTTCCTTTGAAGTACTATATAGACCAAACGCCTGGGCCGATTTGTATGATTCACACGTCAATCCATTTCTCTTAATCCGGCAAGTGTCACTAAAGACATGACGTTAGTGAAAATTCAAAATGGCGACTACTGGATGCCATATTGTGAAAATGAAAAAATTTAAAGTCAACAAACTATATCAAGTGGGGTATCGTTGAATATGTATTTAAAAATCATTTTTAATTTTCTCTCAACATTTTTCGATTCGACTGACCGTTTAGGATCTAAATTGATTTAAAGTTTCGTAACAACCTTTTTCACATACAGGTCTTTAGACAGTAGAAATTTACGATCAAAAGACGAAAAAATCGTATGACTGTACGTGTGAATGTGGATGGACATATACTAAAGTATCTAGTAGGTATATTGGACTACCTAAAGTATCTAATGACTGACGCGGTCGCCTATCTTCAACTTCTATCGATTTGGTACTCAACTTCAGTCGAAAAACTATATATTGTTAGATAGCTACTTATTAATAAATAAAATAACTATAGCCACCTAGGTAGTCATAACTAAAAAGTATGAAATAAAAAAAATAATTAAAAAAATCAAAAACCCAACTGCGTAAAAAGTGAACCAAATTACGTACACAATAAAAAAAAACCGGACATCTAAGTGCTTGTTTTTTTCTTTTCAGTTTTTTTTTATTGTGTACGTAATTTGGTTCACTTTTTACGCAGATGGGTTTTTGATTTTTTAATTATTTTTTTTTGCATTAAAAAGTAGTCTATGTCCTTTATCAGGCTCTAAACTATCTGTGTACCAAATTTCATTTAAATTGGTTAAGTAGTTTTGGCGTGAAAGATATTGTGCTGTGAGGTAGCAACCCTTATTTTGCTCGTGGATGTCGTAAAAGACGACTAAGAACCTTATAACGACCTGGAACAACTCCAGCTGATGCCATTTGATCAACAGTTACATTTCCAAGGACAGTTGACGTCTGGCAGGCGGCCAGTCATAAAACGATTGCCGATAACTTTTACAATATGTACTATGAAAGAAGAGTACATATTGTATCGACCCCAAGTAATTTGGATAAGAGTAGAAGAATTAATATATATTCTCCTATTACTTGGGGTCGATACAATATGTACTCTTTTCAATTAGTGATTCACATAACAACAAGTCCATCTTCTTAATACTTATTGCTTTAAATAATATCTATATTTAAAGCTTTTTTATAATTAACTAACTTTAAGAAGATAATTTTATTTTTAAAACCACATTGCTATTTAAAATTATGTTATAAAATTGTGCTAATTACAGATAAATCCAAATTCTTATGATATTTCATCAGATTACATCAATAATGTTTCTATTTACGACTGTAATTATTTTTAAATTTATATTGAAAAAAGACTATTAAAAGTATAATACTAAAAATAGGGAGCTTAAAAAAACTATTTAAAAAGCTTAAGGCTTTAAACCTTATACCATCGTGTGCAAAACCGCCCAAACTGTATATTTAAAAAGCTATTGCTGTCCACTGCTGGGTATTTACCCAGTTTACGAGTCATGCTAATAATATGATGATAATAATACCTATTAGCCGTCAAATTTAAATTCCAATAATTTATTATAAACTACCCGGCAAGCTAACTTCCGCCTAATAGTCAATGTATGAAAAGTAAAGATCCTATAACTCGACCGCAGCGCTACCTACCGGATCCAATTGCAAATCTAAACCATTCTTGAATCCACTTGAACACACACAATAAATTTCAACGAAATCCGTCCAACCGTTTAGGAGTTCAATGACATACACACGTATATAAGAATTATATATATAAAGATAACTGCTATTACTACTGGTCTCTTCAATGATAGGAGAGAAATTTATCTCCGCACTTTTCAGGTAACAAAGAGAATTTACTCTCAACGAATTGTTGTTTAGAGTCTAGATGTAATTAGTGTCTGTTAATTGTAGGTTCGTAAAGTCATCCGCAATATAAGGATTAGTGCTTTACTGCTGGGCATTATTTAAAAAAAAATCTTTCAGAATACTCGTGAGCGAGGAAAGGATACAGAATTGTAAAATTATATTCCTATTCCGCCACCACACAAAAAAGAAATTATTAGTAAAATTTTGAAGTAGAAAACCTTCTATGTTTTTTGTCCTACTTCCACGGGCAAGGGGTAATAACAATGGCAATCTTATCCTATTACCGTATGGAGAGTACTTTATATAAACTAATTGTTTAAATTAAAATTTTGTAGATAATGGTAATATAAGTACAATTCATCCATTGAACATAAGCCTTTAAACTGGATAAAAATCTAAACACTAGGCCGCCCTGGACTTCGACAGAGGCGGCGTGCCTATTGGCCGGGACACCCCCGTGGGACCTAGAGGCGGAGATGCTCTCCGACCTCTACCGGCGGGTTACCTCAATGCGCGAAGAGGGTGGCTCCCCATCGTTCAACGAGATAGCCACCTGGCGCGAGGACGCCCGCCGAGAAGTTATCGCCCGTTGGGCTACGCGGCTGGAGAGGCCTAGGTACGGTGTTATTACCGTTGAGGCCCTCCGGCCCGTACTGATGGAGTGGATGGAGCGGCGGCACGGAGTTCTCTCTTTCCGGTTGGTGCAGGTCTTGTCGGGGCATGGTTGCTTCGGCAAGTACCTGCACACGGTCGTGCGGAGGGAGTGGACTCCGTCCTGCCACCATTGCAGTAGCGACGAGGACACGGCGCTACATACGCTCGAGGTATGTTCGGGCTGGGACGGGCAGCGCCGTGACCTCGTCGCTGTCATCGGTGCCGACCTGACGCTGCCGGCTGTTGCGCGAGCGATGGTCGACAGCGTCAGGAATTGGGACGCGGTCGCCGCCTTCTGCGAGGCAGTCATCTCGCAGAAGGAGGCGGCGGAACGGGCGCGGGAGGATTCCCGTGACCCGGGCCGCCGCCCGCGGCCGGGGCGGCGCAGGCGCGAGTACCTGCGCCTGATGCCGCCCTAACCGAGGCTTCGGGTGATCGGACCGGGGAACTGTCCGGTTACCCGACGTGAGGCCACCGCGTGAGGACGACGCCTCGACGGTGAAAGCTGTCGGGGCGTCGACAGGAGAGGAGCCCAAGAGGGCATACCGCCGAGCGGGCCACCGAAGACAAAGATCGGGTACCGGTGGCCCGCTCGTACGGCGAGGAAGAGGTGCTTGCAGGGTGGGTCAATGGGGTCGCGCGCCGCCTCTTCCGTCACCCCGGACCGATTTGGCGGGGTGCGACGTCCATAGCCCACCGCAAAAAAAAAAAAAAAGGCCGCCCTGGACTGGTAGATTGCTGATAGCAATTGGTGTTACCATTTCTCAAGAGTGTGATGCTGTCCAGGTTCCTGGTGATCCTTCAGCCAGTATTTATGATTCACATGAATCATGGTGACCTTGTATTTTTAAACCCCAATTTGGTAAAAATATATAAATTATAAACTAAGTCTCATATTTAAATTACTGAAATTTAGCATTTAATATGCTTAATTATTTATAAAATCCGATTACGAAATAAGTCTCATATTTTTTTAAATAGAAGACAGGAAGTGAGATCGAATATATTAAAATAAGCAAAATGCAAATTTTAATTTCTGGTAGCTGGTCATCACGTAGAAGTAAGATGATTTCCTTTTATCTTGTTCCACTTTTATATTATCCCGTATTTCTTACTTTCTTGAGTGTATGGTATATTAATTAACCGTATGAAAGTTATGAATCTCTCTTACTTTCCTTCATTTTAAAATAATAATAGATTTTCACCAGTTATCAAGATTTTTTTAAGCTATTGCATTGCAGGCTTTGAGCGCGGCGACCGAAATAAGAAATACCGTAACGAAAATAAAACCTAAGATTGTATGGTTGAAAAGCAGCAGTTAATTTTGCACTGACTGACATACGCAGGCAGCGTGACCGAGTGGTCTAAGGCGCTGGTTTTGAGCACCGTAGGCGTGGGTTCGAATCTCACCGTCGTCAAACTCTTTTTGCAATTTGTTTTTGGAAAAATTATTTATAATAATTTAATAATATTATGAATAAAACAGTTTAAAAACGTGTACTTTAAATGTTTTAATAATTTAGTAGTTTTAATAAATAGGTGTAACTTAAATTAATATAAAAAAAAATTACTGCATAATTAAAAAATAAATAAATAATTATAATTGCATAAGTTGATAAAAATGCTATACAATAGCTTTACCGCGGCAGTCCCCGAGTGCCACACGTATTTTTTATCCTATTTCACCTTTATACAATCCAGTATTTATCCCTTCTTTGAGTGTGTGGTATATTGGATCAACCGTAGGAAGGCTGCGGATCTACCTTGCTTATTTTAAAATAATAAAAATTTTCATCAGTTATTGCTTAATTCAATCAGTTAACTAAAATCTCATTCAATATAATAAAAAAATCTTTCCATCAAGCAAACAATGAAATAATCAAGAACAGAAACAAACTTAGTATTCTTGAAGATTCTCGAAACAATGTATTGAAAATGTCACATTTACGCGAGCGGTGAAATAAAAATTTACCAATAAGATGGCATTCAAAATCACTATTATGTGGCATCGGTCGCCTCTGCGTCTTTACGATCTCATCTCATCAACATAAACTTGCCTCACAATCGCTGTATATGCATGAGAGACATTTGTCTCCTTGACAAAGTACATTCGCGGCCTAAGGTATGCCGTGGCTTAAAAACACTGACATTCACAAAACTAACCTTACTTACTCCGATATAGAGGTGAATTTTACTTTAACAAAGAATAAAATCGTCATGTTAATAAAATTCAAAGTTGTAGGAGACAAAGCGTTAATTAAGGAATGAGATTTAGATGGTGACTGTGGATTTTAGTAGGTTGTAATCTAGTTTGGAAATAGAAGATAGGCCTTTTTTTCGAATACTATGGTAAAAGGGACTAAATGGTCAGGCGAACATTTAAATAACAGTAGGGTGACTATTACTCAGAGATATTACTGCCATGATGCCGACAATTTGATCATGGCTGTTTAAATTAGAACCATAATTTGAGTAAACTATAAAAGTCGAACCAGATGAAAACTATGTAATGTTCTGATTTTATAAAATATCCTCTTAGATTTCAAAGTTGAAACTGGGAATGAAAGTAAGGGGAGAGAAGCTTTTGCCTAGGCTTTTTATGATCATTTTAGGATCTAAATAATAGGCAAGAAAACCTTACACAAAACATATTATCATCATAAGGTTTAATTATATGAAAAGTTATGAAAAATATGACCACACTGGGTCTTTCACGCGAGGAAGTGTGTATTCGGTAATAGATGTTGATGAGCAAATAAATAAAAGCTTTTCATATGTATGAGGGTCCCATCATCCGGGCCAGCAACAGATGTCAATGGCAATAGAAAGAGATCACGGTGGCAAGCCATACGATATTCAGTCTTCCGTCGTCTCTGGGCGGGGTGTATCCAGACCATAGCCTACCAAAAAAAGGTCTCATTGCAAAAAAAAAAATGGAAAGCAAGTAGTTTGTAAGCAAATGTTACACAATCATAGAAATTACACCAATTATGCCACCAGATGACCCGAAATCATATCGACCAATCACCTTATTGCCCTCACTAGGCAAACTCTTAGAACGGCTAATTGTTCCTCGTTTATTGCCGGGTGGACCAACATTCAACCATAAGCGATTCGGCTTCACTCGCGGTAAATCAACTATCGACGCAGCCATTGCGGTGAGAAAAGTTATTAATACATCCGCTTTTAAATACGTGCTAGGCGTTTTCCTGGATATCTCAGGTGCCTTCGACAACGCCTGGTGGCCAATGCTACTTCTTAAATTAAAGACTCGTGGGTGCTATAGGAACATCTACCTAATTATACAGTCATACTTTTCACAAAGCTCGACTAAACTGAAACTTGGTCACCATGCTGTGTCGAAGCCACTGACGATGGGCTGCCCCCAAGGTTCGGTGCTAAGTCCATATCTATGGAATTTAGGTTTTGACGATTTCCTCGAATTACCTCTGCCGAAACACTGTCAATTGATCGGCTATGCCGACGACGGTCTACTACTCGTAGAATCCAACACTAGAGACGGTTTAGAGAAATTAGCAGAAATTTGTCTCAATAATATATTCGAATGGGGCACACGAAATCGGCTTACATTTGCCCCACAAAAAACGTATCACCTTTTATTAAAAGGAAATTTACAATCGTTGCCGCGTATAAAATTCAATAAAATGACAGTCAAAAAGAAAGATTCAGTTTGCTATCTTGGTCTACTCTTAGAAAAAAATTTTTCATTTGTCGAGCATATTAAAACTGTAGGTGAAAAAGCGAAACGAAATTTCTATGCGCTTACTAGAATATCAACGTCTACCTGGGGCCTTCGTTTTAATACACTGAAAACTATATATATGGCCACATATTTGGGGTGTATTTGTTACGCTGCACCCGTTTGGGCTGATAGGGCTACCATAGGGGCAGCTCGCCTTAAATTATTACAAAGCCAACGATTGGCCTTAATATTCTTGTGTAAAGCCTACAGGACGGTCAGTACCGAGGCTTTGCCGGTACTCGCGGGTGTACTTCCGGTTGACTTGGAGATTTAGAGACGGGCATCAATGTATTACACGACAAAATAAAATCGCTCGATTGTTTGCACCGCAGTCCGTTGTCTATGAAAAACTTTTAATTGAATGGCAAGAAAGATGGGATTCATCATCGAAGGGCCGTCACCTCTATCTATTTTTCCCATGCGTCCGCGAGCGCCTAGAGAGAGTGTGGCTGGAGGTTGACCATTTTGTAGCTCAATTTCTAACTGGACATGGCAACTTTAAAAGTAAATTATTTTCTTTTAAACTCGTACCTTCACCACTATGTCAATGTTCTACAAATAACCGCGAGTATGAACAATCAGCACATCACATTCTCTGGGAGTGCGATCTCTGGCGTAACGAGCGCGACCTTATGTTAGACAGTTTGCAAGTAACATCTGGAGTAGTATACTACACGGATCTTGTAGCAACACGAGAAAATTTCCGTGCGTTTAGGCGTTTCTGCCATACCTACTACTGCAACCAATCTTAAGGCTCACATATAGGTCCCGTTAAGTTATCCCGTATCCGTGGTGCCGTACTGCTGCGCTTATCGTAGCTGTACAACCCTTTACTTATTGGCTGACTAGTCAATATTGCTTTCTGTCTCCCGCTTTGCCTGGAAGGGAAGTGGAATCACTCTTTTCCAACTCCTCTTCTTTAAATTTTCTAATTAAATTTGTTGCGGGTTCCAAGACAATTAAAATCATTTCCCGGGACTGCCTGAGGGTCAAACCTCGGTGTCATTTATAGTGACCATTGTGGATCCTGGCTTACAGGAGTTACAATGGTGGGAATGTGTGGTGGGATTAGTCCCAAAAAAAAAAAAAATCATAGAAATTACTAATTAAAAACTCATATCAATACATTAACTGACAATATTTAAGTATCCTCCCAGGGTTTATACATAATAAATGAATTTAATATAATTGATTGAATTGGCGCATTTAAAGCCAAGCCGTCCTGAGGATGCCTCGTTTAGAGACGAAACACGTGTCGAATCTTTATTCGTTCGTTCTGCGGAAAATTGCAAGTAGAAGTTCTGGAGGCGGTGCTCATCACAGCAGTAAGATTTCCTTATATCCTATTCCACCTTGATCCCAACCCGTATTCCTTCCTTTCTTGAGGTGTACGGTATATTGATTAACCGTGGCCAAGTGGTAGGTTTTCCTTCCTCTCCTCTATTTTATAATAAATTAATTTAAATTTGAATTTGAAAATGAATTATTTGAATATTCCAAATTTGAAAAAAAATTGAATTTGCATTAGTAAATGTTTTGAAATATATTCAACAATACGGTTGTTGGTGATACTGAATCATCATCCGTTTCCTTTTTACCAATTACTTGTGGTCGACGCAATATGTAACCGTCTTTCATTTTTCATATTGCAAAAAAATATTAGCAGTAGTTTTATGTATGTATATATTCACAAGCAAAGTAAGGACTGTGGAGTATTTGTAGCTATCACACCACCTAATAAGGCCACGCATTATCTATAAAATACTTTAAATGTATTCTTCCCCTTTTTATATTTTAGTATTTTGTTACTATAAATAGTCTTGTATACTGATTGTAGAGCCGTGTTATGAATATATTCATACCTCATCAAAATATTTTACCAAAATTAATATTTTTTCCAACCTATTATAATTTCCTAGTATCCATTAATTATTATCACAATTCAGAATAAGGATCACTTTCAAAATATACGCCAATATTTTACATATAAAAGAAGTTATTAATTAATATTTGGGTAAAATTTTCATTCGCGACTACAAGAATCCATTTCAATGCTTTTAATTATTATTTTTAATTACGGTTAGTCATCTAATATACGATTATCTAAATATTTTTCAATGTTACGTAATTTTTATCAGTTAATTTTTTTTTCCAACAGCTTTTTTTATTCTAAAGAAGTTTTCTCTTAAAATGAGAGTTTTTAGACATCACACTATCATGCTTGCCTTATGCAGGTAGACCTAGACACATGCCGTCCGTTCCGTTAACCAAAACCCCAAAACCCAACCAGTTGGGCTTCCGCCTCTCTCGCTCACCGAACGAAGCGCAATAGCACATTGCCATTACTCAGGCGTCGATCTTCTGTGGGAGTGTGGTACTACCCCGGACGGAGCGGCCCGCGGCTGTAGATAGAAAATTATCAACAGCGTGGTCCTACCAATATAACTAATAATCCATAAACTAGATCTACCGCAATTTTAAACTTCCTCAAAATCGGTACGTACAAAGTAACTATGTGCTATTGACAGAATATGTTAGTTACTTCAATAGTCCATGAGATGAAGAACTCTTTACTATTAATTTTTGAAGTTACAACGTTTTAGTCCTTACTAGGACTAGCAACAAACAGCTTATATGTAACAGTGATCTTCTTCAGTCATAAGAGTTGAGTCATAAGAGATCATAAGAGTTGCATAATCTCATCATCATCATCACAGCTCATATATGTCTCACTGTTGGGCTCGAGCCTCCTCTATTATGGAAGGGAAATTGACCTACTATACTACGTTAGTCAGACGTGTTGATATGGGGTTTTGTTTCGAGTTTTCCTTCCCTTGCATAGATGTTATATGCGTTTTATATCTCTTAGTCGTCTTTTATGATCACCCACGGGTAAGCGTGTGGTGAAGTAGGTGGACAGAAATATGATTGCTTCACAATGAATCAAATTATTATATTTATGATGATGTAGTATTGTGTTTCGCGTAGATATACCTACATCTTTTTATTTATTGATTTATTTTTTTATTTCACATCTCCCGCTTTGTGTAAAAGAAAACTGATTTTTTTTGCAGTTCCTTCTGTTTTTCTATGCTAATTAAATCGAAAACAGCAGTTTTCACGACAAAAGCATCGCCCGAGACTTCTTGAAGTTTAAATCTCGATCATTTACGAAGATTATTGTAGTTCCCGGCTTACACGAGTTAAATAGAGATAAGGTAGGAGGAGGTTTATATCCCATAAAAAAATATTTTGTGGTTTTATGTAAACACAGTAAAAATGAAACCTTTTTGCATTGTAGACATTTAACTAAAAATTTTTGGAAAATATTCGATTTATGGTATTAAAATCGCATCATCAATCTTAATTTTATACTTAGAAAATGGGAAATGATAACTAGGTCTCCAATTAATATTTTAATTTAACTCTGTGTTTTAGAGTACGACATACATAATATATATACAATTATTTAGATGATATACATCTATTATAAAAACAAGTGTGTGTGTGGCGGGAGCCCGAGTCCAGCAGCGAAACTTATATGAGCTGAGATAAAGATAAAGACAAGACACCCTGCACTAAGAAAATAATCCTTGTATTGCAAAGTACCCCACTTTACCTTAAAATTCAATTTAACGAACACAAATGACATCTAAATAGAACAACAATTGAGGCTGCTAGAACCAGAGCAGTCTAACTACAAGAACCATGGATTACAATATGGCGGGAATTAAAATTAAATTCAATTCAATTACATCGATTTGAACATTAGTCGAAAATTTACTTTTATTGTCATCTATTGTTGTGCTTGTAAAAAAAAATTAGGCCGCTGTGGTTTTGTAGATTAACATTTTTAGATTACAAAATTGCAATTAGGTTAAAAGTTGCAAAAATGCAGTTAGGTCACTCTGTTTCTAGCAGCCTCAATTAGTGAATCACACAATCTATTACCCTAGAAAAGATTCGAATTCACGTCACTAGCACGGTATGTCAGCATCTTAACTATTACGCCATTTATGCATTCAGTCAATTTAAAAAATAAACCATATACCTAAACCGTAAACACAAATCAACGTTATGCTAAACTAAATCCCTTCTAAGGTCTTTAAAACTCACTATCGCACATGACTGCGTTATCAAATAGTATAATGTAACACATTTAAGTTCCAAGTGTACAGAAACCCGGAACGACGAGAGGGTGTTAATATCACTTTAGTTGTATTTCCTTGTGCGGCTTGGCAGTAGCCTATTAAGATTAGCATACATATGTACACGTAATGTCACTATCGCTGAATTTAATGATAACTATTCTATTGTCCATTAAATAAAATAATAATATATGATTTTGCTTCCATGTGGTGACGGAGTAAGAATACTATTCACCACCTCTTACCCGTGGGTGACCGTACGAGACGACTAAGGGATATAAAACGCATATAACATCTATGCGAGAGAAGGAAAACTCGAAACAAATCCTATACCAACACGTCTGACCAGCGCGGTGTAGTAGGTTAATTTCCCTCCCATTATGAAGGAGGCCCGAGCCCAAAAGTGGGATATATATGGACTGTGATGATGATGAGATTTTGTAATAATAATAATAATTGGTTCTCGAGTGGCGACCACGAATCGGACGACGCAGCGTAGGACGACCCCCCACTCAGTGGACTGATGACCTCATCAAGGTCGCAGGAAGCGTTGGATGCAAGTGGCACAGGATTAGATGGCATTCTTGTGGGGAGGCCTATGTCCAACAGTGGACGTTTACGGCCTGGTGGATGGATGGGAATTATAATAATACTAAGATAATATTCATTCATCTCATCCCATCTCAGCTCATATATGTCCCATTATTGGGCTTCAGCCTCCTTTATAATGGGAAGGTAATTGACCTACTATATCACGATGGTCAGACGTGTTGGTATAGGGTTTTGTTTCGAGTTTTCCTTCTCTCGCATAGGTATTATATGAGTCTTAGTCATCCTTTAATCATCCAGTGTGATCACGAAGGACACTCTCTTAATAGGGGGTGGTGAATGGTATTCTTACTCCGTCCCCACACAGATAGATATTCATTAATAATACAAAAATATTAGAATTTCAAATATTGTATTATAATTTATTTTATTGAAGCTTCTTAACCTATTAATATAATAATAATAATACTAGTAAATAAATGTAATAATAATAAATATTATAATAATACTATTATTAATACAATAATACATACATACATATCATCACGCCATATCCCTTGCAGGGTAGGCAGAGAGAACAGAGTGCCAGAGAACTCTATCCTTGCATACTTCACTCGCTTCCTCAACATACATAATTCTCTTTATACACGCTCGCCGGTTTCGTAGACTCTTGACTCCACCTTTTTTTCAGTACATGACCGATCTGGTCTAGGAAGGTTAGTCTCGGTCTCCCCCGGTATCTACATCCTTCCACTTTCGCATTGTATATCTTCTTAACCAGGCGTTCGTTCGGCATTCTTTCCACATGTCCGAACCATCGGAGCATTCCCTTTCGCATCTTTACACCGATACTCTCTTTCATACCTACTCGCTCTCTTACGTCGTCGTTACGAATGCGGTCGGTCAGCCTAACTCCACAGATTTGCCGTAGAGATCGCATTTCGACCGCATTAATTTTACTTTCATACTCTTTTCTGCATACCCAACTCTCGCTTCCATTCAGTAATGTTGGGACAAGCACTGCGTTATGTATTGCTACACGTGCTTTTTGGCTGAGGTGGTGGCTACCGAGAAGTTGCCCCAACGCTCCATTCACTCTATTTCCCACATTCACTCTTCGCGCTATATCAGTGGTGTACCTTCCATCTCGGCTAAATCCACATCCAAGATATACAAATTCATCCACTTAGATTAGTGGGTCAATTTCACTCCCATTACGGAAGAGGCTCAAGCCCAACAGTGGGACATATATGAGCTAAGATGAAGATGAATAATCTTAATTATATAATATTAATTTATTTTAGGGCAAAAATTGATGGGGTACGATCCCAGAAACCTCCACGCGGTGTACCCTGGGTGCGGGCGTCGAACTGTCGCCCGTAGCGAATATCTGCGCGATTTCGCTCCTTACTCTACTACAATAGTAGTAGAGGTTATAGGACGCGAAATACTGGGACGGGCTCAGTCACTCATTCATTTGAGGGCTGGGCAGGCATATGCCACCGCCCACATATCGTAAACCTGATTCTTTGCTTGTCTTAGTTTCAGGAGCGAGGGTCTTGGCTTAACCGCCCGGACCGCGAGGAAGACAACCTCTATAAAGAATTACCCAGAATCTTAAGTTCTGGCGTGCGGCGAGAAGATGCATGGCAGATGGGGTATTCTGTTCTTAGCACGCTCCAGCCAGGGTACCGGCTGCCCCCCTGGTTGGTAAATGTAGGCTTGCCCGGGTACAGGGATCTCTGCCCGGGTCGACGGAATGTATCTCCCATACTCGTGGGATTCATTATGGATACTGGACATTTAAAAATTAATAACGACGGGGATCATAATGATTCCCACCTCAAGGCCTTGTCAAGCCAAAGCAAAACTGACACAAACGACGCCTCGTCCTCGCGACTTGAGGCGTCCGCCGAGGGCCCGGCACCACCAAAAGAGGCCCCAAAGAGGAGGAAGAAGAGCAGGCGGATGCTAACTCCGCTTGGCGAGCACGCTAAACGGCGCGCCAACCGCCTTAAGAAGGAGAGGGAGGCGCTGGAGGCCGCGGCACGCCGTGAGACCAGCGTTCCCAGCGACGAGGGCGGCACAATTGCCGCAGAGCCGTCGCATACGGATGGTGGTAGCGCCGCAGGACTGCCGCGGAGGGAGAGCGGCGGCGGGTGTGTGTCCCGGGACGAGGGCGACGATGTCGCAGAGCCGTCCAAAGAGGGGACGAGAAGTGGCAGCTCAACGGAGCTGTCGAGTGACGAGGGCGGATCTACCGCAGAGCCGTCGCGGAGTGAGGGTGGCAGTAAAGCCGCAGGGCCGTCGTCGGAGAGCGCCAGAAGCTCCGACACCGACACGGCCTTGGAAAAGTCTTCGGACGAGGGCGGGAAGGCCGAAGAGCCGTCCGACGAGGAGGTCGGCCGAAGCCGGGACGAGGGGCCGTTTAGCATGGAGGAGGGCAGCTCGGCTGCCGAGGCCACCGAGGAGTCTGAGCCGCACACTGCGGCGAAGGCTCTGACGGCGGCCATAAATGTCAGGGAGAGGGAAGAGGCCCTCCCCCCGAGTGACCGCAAGCGCCCCCTGCATAAGGGCGGCAGCTCCGACTCGGAGGGGAGTGTCGTCATGCCTCCTCCTAAGGTCCCCACCGCGCGTCGTGGGCGTGGAGGTCGTGGGTCGGCGGTGGCGGCGAGGCCGGTTCCGGGACAAGCCGATCAAGGAGGTGAGGTGGCAGCCCTGCAGGCCGCGAACGCCCGCCTCAGTAGGGAGGTCTCCGGCCTGCGGGAGCGCAACCGGAAACTTGAGTCGGAGTTGTCGACGGTGCGGAAGGAGAACCGCGGGTTGGCCAAGGACATGGCTGACCTGCGGTCTCAATTTGCACTTTTAGTGCCAGCCGCGCCGCCGACACGGGTTTCGCCGCCGAAACGGGTTTCGCCGGGGAGGGCGGGCCCGTCCTCTGCGCTCGTAGTACCACCTACGTCCGTGGCGCCGCCTGCGCCCGTGGTGCCTGCTGCGCCGGTTGCGCCTGCGGCGTCGGCCGTGAGCGCCGCCAGGAAGCGCGGAAGGCCCAAGAAGGGGGAGGAGCCGCTGCCTGCGGTGCACGGTGTGCCGGAGGAGGCGATGCGCGTCATCTTCGCCAAAATTGAGTTGATGATGGACGCGCGCATCCAGGCCGTGGCGGATCGTCTTCCGCCCGAGGCACCCCTCCGACCACCGCTCGCCACTGACAAGGCGAAGCGGCCGCAGGCGCCAGCCCCCGCCTCGCTGCCATGTCAGGGTGGCCGCGTGGTGACCTACGCCGCGGCCGTAGGCGGACCCAAGGGGGCCAAGAGGAAGGCTGGCACGGTGCCGGCGCCCGCTATGGCCGGGCAGTGGCCGGCGCCAGCGGCTACACTGCAGGCTCCGGCTGGCGCACCCGCGACTGTGCCTGCTGCGCCCAGCGCTGCCGCCAGGCTCGAACTGGGCTGGCAGGTGGCTGAACGCAGCAGGAAGGCGCGCGGCCAGAAGCGGAGAGCGGCGGCCAAGAGTGCCGCTGTGGCCGCCGCTCCCCAGGCGGGAGGCGGCAAAGGGGGAAAGAGGTCGCGCAGGGGCCTCAAGTCGCCGAAGACAGCTGCGGTCATCATTACCGTGTTGCCTGAGGCGGCTGAGAGGGGCCTCAACTATGAGGCCGTCCTAAGACGCGCCCGGCGGGAGCTGGACGTCTCCGACATCGGAGGCGTTGAGGCGAGGACCCGCAAGGCTCGGACAGGGGCTCGTATTCTCGAGTTCCCTGGGGCCGAGGGCGTCAAGGTGGCCGATAGTGTGGCCTTGAAGTTGAGGGGGCTGTTCGGGCCGGAGGATGGAGTCCGAATCGCCAGGCCCGTCAAGTGCGCAGAGATGCGCCTCACGGGTTTGGACGATTCCGTGACGGTGGAGGACGTTCAGGAGGCCATTGTGGCGTGTACTGGATGTGCCTCGGACACTGTCCGGATTGGCACCATCCGCCCTGGTCCGGGCGGTGTCGGTGCTGTCTGGGTGCAATGTCCGGTGGAGTCGGTGAAGAAATTGGCCGACTCAGGCAGGCTCCTCGTGGGCTGGAGTTCGGCGCGGGTAACCGTGCTGGAAACCCGGCCCGCGAGGTGTTATAAGTGCATGGCGGTCGGGCATACCCGACCGACGTGTCGCAACTGCTTCGACTGCAGCGGGTTATGCTTCCGCTGCGGTCAGGCTGGACACCAGGCGGCATCGTGCTCTGCGGTGCCCCACTGCCCCGCGTGTGCGGCAGGCAATAGGCCTGCCAAGCACCGCATGGGCTCTGGGGACTGCAGACCCCCGGCATCGGCCCCAAAGGGGCGGGGCGGCCCATCGACCGGGCCTGCGCCCGATCCGAGCGCGACCCGATCGCCCGTTAGCACGGAGGAGGAGACGATGGATACGGTCTGTTAATGGACCACGAATCCATCCGTCTCCTCCAAGCCAATCTCAACCACTGCGCCGGTGCGCAGGATGTTTTCCTGCAAGCCATGGCGGAGTGGTTGATAGGAGTAGCCGTAGCCGCGGAGCCGTACGTGGTGCCCGACCGACCTAACTGGCTGGGTAGCACCGACGGCACTGTGGCAATCGTCGCCTCCACGTTGCGGCCTTGGCCGTCTCTGACCCTTAGGGACAGGGGCGTCGGATACGTCGCGGCGGAATGGGGAGAGATTACGCTTTTCGGAGTCTATCTCTCCCCTAACAGGAGCGTGACTGATTTCGGGGCCTCCCTCACCATCTTGGAGGCCTCGTTACGGCGACTGGCACCGCGCCAAGTCTTCGTTCTGGGGGACTTCAACGCCAAGTCCATGGCGTGGGGGTCCCCCGCGACGGACGACCGAGGACGGGCGGTCGAATTGTGGGCGGCGGCACTGGGCCTCTCTTTGTTGAACAGGGGCTCGGTGCAAACGTGCGTGCGTCAGCGGGGCGGGTCGATAGTGGACTTGTCGTTCGCTAGCCCCATTGTCGCCGCACGCGTGAGGAGCTGGCGCGTCGCTGAGGAGGTTGAGACCCTATCGGACCACCGATATATCCGGATTGAGGTCTCCCAGACCCTCCCGACGCCCAGCAGGGGCCACGGGGCGGACGGACGTTCCGCGTTCCCGAGATGGGCTGTGGGTCGTTTGGACCGGGACCTGCTGGCGGAGGCAGCCATCGTTCACTCGTGGCTGTCCTCTGCCCACCAGTTGGACGGGGTGGACGCCGAGGCTGGCCGCATCCGCAATGCTTTGACGCAGATTTGTGATGCGGCCATGCCCCGTGTGCGGTGTCTGCCCCCGAAGAGGGCTGTCCACTGGTGGTCCCGGGAGCTGGCGGATCTTCGGGTCGCGTGTATACGCGCCCGAAGGGCCTACACCCGCAGCCGGCGGCACCATCGCGACGAGGAGCGGGAGAGCCGGCTTTACGAGGGCTACCGCAATGCGCGGTCGGCCTTCAGGCTGGCCGTCCGTACCGCCAAGGACGTCAGTCGGCAGGAGATGTTGGATGGTCTCGATCGTGACCCCTGGGGTCGCCCCTATCGCGCAGCGCTGAGTAAGCTCCGCGCGCGGGGCCCTCTCCTCACCGAGACTCTCCAGCCCGGCCTCCTCACCAGGGTCGTCGAGGATCTGTTCCCGCGACGGGCGGAACACACGCCCCCGGTCATGGCTCCGCCAGACACCGACCGGGAGGCCGACGATGATAGTGTTCCGCCCATCACGAAACCCGAGATGGGGGCGGCGGTGGCGCGCATGCGCGGAAAATCCACCGCCCCCGGGCCCGACGGTGTTCCCAACCGCGTGCTGGCCCTGGTCCTCGACCACCTGGGTCTCCGCCTCAGGGGGCTGTTCGACGCGTGCTTAGCGTCGGGGCGGTTCCCTGGGTGTTGGAAGGAGGGGAGGCTGGTGCTCCTGCCGAAGCCGGGACGGTCTCCAGAGTCGGCCTCGGCCTACAGGCCCATCGTGCTGCTCGACGATGCGGGCAAGCTATTGGAGAGGGTGCTGGCTGCCCGCATCGAGCGGCACCTCGTCGGCACGGGGCCCGATCTGTCGGATGCCCAGTTTGGGTTTAGGAGGGGTCGTTCGACGATCGCGGCTCTGTTGCGCCTGAGGGACGTGGCGACTGAGGCCGTCACCGGCGGGGGAGTGCTGTTGGTGGTGTCCCTGGACATCGCCAACGCATTCAATAGTCTGCCATTTAGCTGCGTCAGGGAGGCGCTCCGATATCACGGAGTGCCAGTTTACCTGAGGCGGCTAGTGGCAGACTATTTGGAGGGGCGCAGCGTCCTCTACACCAACCGAGTAGGGGACGTTGTGCGAACGCCCATGACGTGCGGTGTTCCGCAGGGGTCGGTCCTCGGACCCACCCTGTGGAACATCGGCTACGACTGGGCGTTGAGGGGGAGCCTCCCGCCCGGGCTGGGCGTGATATGTTACGCCGACGACACGCTCGTCACAGCCCGTGGTGGGACGCTGGAGGAGGCGGCAAGCCTGGCGACTCTCGGCACCGAGGAGATCGTCAGGCGGATCGGGGCGCTGGGGTTGAGGGTGGCCCTGGACAAGACGGAGGCCCTCTTGTTCCATGGGCCCCGCATGGGCCCTCCCATCGGCGTCTCGATCACCGTCAATTCGGTTGATATCAGCATCCGGGCCCATATGAGGTATTTGGGCCTGGTGCTCGACGGGCGATGGTGGTTCCGGGAGCATTTCCGCAGACTCGCTCCACGGCTCGTCGGCGCGGCGTCCGCCCTATCATGGCTTATGCCGAATGTGGGCGGACCGAGCGCTACCTGCCGACAGCTGTACGCAGGGGTCATCCGGTCGATGGCCCTGTACGGCGCACCGGTGTGGGCGGGATCCCTGACCGTCCGACTCAGGGCTCTTCTATGGCGACCACAGAGGGCCATGTCGGTTAGGGCCATACGCGGGTACCGCACGGTGTCGACGGAGGCAGCGTGTCTATTGGCCGGGACCCCTCCATGGGACCTGGAAGCGGAAATGCTCGCCGGTTTGTATCGGCGGATGTTGGGGGTGCGAGCGGAGGGCGGTGTGGTCTCGTTGAGGGAGCACACCGCCTGGCGCGTCGACGCCCGCCGCGACATCATTGCCCGTTGAGCAGTCCGGCTGGAGAGGCCTCGGTTCGGTGTGCGGACCGTGGAGGCCTTCCGGCCGGTGCTGATGCAGTGGCTAAATCGGCGGCACGGGGTGCTCTCCTTCCGACTGGTGCAGGTTTTGACGGGGCATGGATGCTTCGCCAAATACCTGCACACGGTCTTAAGGAGGGAGAGTACACCGTCCTGCCACCACTGCGATTGCGACGAGGACACGGCGCAGCATACGCTCGAGGTTTGTGCCGCTTGGGCAGAGCAGCGTCGTGAACTCGTCGCGATCATCGGTGCTGACCTGACGCTGCCGACCATCGCCAGGGCGATGCTCGACAGCGTCAGGAACTGGGACGCGGTCGCATCCTTCTGCGAGGCAGTAGTCTCGCGGAAGGAGGCGGCGGAGCGCGTGCGCGAGGAGCGTCTCCTCGACGACGCGAGCCGCCGCCGGCGACTGGGGCGGCGCAGGCGCGATTACCTGCGCCTGATGCCGCCCTAGCCGAGGCCGCGGGTGACTGGATCGGGGATTTAGTCCGTCACCCGCCGAGAGGCCGACCGCGTGAGGAAAGGCCGACATCCTACCCGAGGGGGGACGTCGGTCGAGGAGAGGGTACTCCTCAGGGGTATTCCGTCGGGCCAACCACTGACGTCAAGTCACTCTGCTCCGGTGGTTGGCCCAACGACGAAGGCGACGTCACGGGTGGGTTACGGGTGTGCATGCTTACGCCCCTCTGTCACCCCGGACGGAGTGGTGCGAGGAGTGTGCCGACCGTAACCCGCCCCCCAAAAAAAAAAAAAAAAAAAAAAAAAAAAAAAAAAAAAAAAAAAAAAAAAAGGGCAAAAATTGATAAGTGATTTCTGGTACTGAAAAAAAAATATCTTCTAAACATCGTATTCTCTAAAATAGTCTATTTAAAGAATAAGGTTATAAACACTGTGCCACATCTATTACAACGGTGCAGTCTCTGTAAATGTTCGCTAATCAAGCAAAAGTTAATAATAATTTGGAAAATCCAAAAGTGCGCGCCCCATATTTTTTATATTATTATCATTTAGCTTATCAACTTATCATTTACTATTAGTCAATGCCAAATTAAATGAAAATGAGAGAAAAATACTTTTGAAATTTCGTGCCATTCTCGACGTAGTACTAAAAACGTTCGTATTCCATGAAATTCGTTAACTTTGCCGGTCCGAATGGACGAACAAAAAAAATGTAAATGAACCCAATTTTCATAAAGTATACATACACTAAAAACTAAGTAGTTTAGTTTTTTATTAATTGAAATTAGACGACAAAGAATAGGGAATATGCACGTGACACCAAAATCAACAAAATATTTTTATTTGTAATCTTTATTGCTTAAAAAACATACCTATACAATTAATTTTGAAATTCATCATTATTTAATAGTGAAATTTAATTATCAAAAATCTGATTTTTTGAAATTCGATCTTATAAAACGCGACGCGATTGGTTGTTCAAAACGTGATGTCATCGTGCACTCGAGTCTTCTGGTATCAAGGTGTTTCTAGTGATTATTTTGTAGCGTCAACCAGTTATTTCATGAGTTATTTTATAGTCTGTGTTCAAGTATTAATCCTTGTGAATGAGAGACTTAACAAACGTCACTTTTTATCCCTGTTCTAATGCCATTATTTTGTATTGCATATAATTCTCTGTATCTAAAATCCAATAGAAAGGTAAATAATAAATAATTTCGAACTTTTCTTTTACCCTAATAAGTTACATGTTTTCATTCATAGGTATCATAGATGACTAAACATATATTACTTTTATGGATAAAGACCCATGTACCTATTAGATATTGAGAATATATCTTTAAGAACTTTACGTAAAATAGGTAGATACATATGTGTACGTCGGAGTTTGTAAACAAAGCAAGTATGTGCATGTAATTAAGGAAAAATGATTCTTTTATGTACCTACTTCATCACTTCTCTAATGTGTTTACTTACGTTAAAATGATCTTCACAACAGTATAAACTGCTCAAACACGTCACATTGTCAGTTCTCATCGCCTTGCACCATTTTTTTCTTATTTATTACATTTCTCGGCATAAGAAAATAGACTTTGTTAGGTGCAGTTTTGATAATATTTTGGCACATAGTAACGACACAATATTTATAATACGGTTTTCTGTTCTTTTCCATGGTAAGAAGTTGAATTTACACTCACTTTTTTTAATTTTCAATAACTTCGTGAACCAAACGTTACGTTTTTGACTTGTGTGTGTGTATTCTGAAGTCACAGAGGCGCGCCATGATAGCCGCGTTTCAATCGCCGAAAAATGATAGTGATTTTAATTATTTTTTTTTTAGCTTAATGGTTTATATTTTGGATGTGTTATATTTATTTTTGGTAATGTAATAACTAGTATAAAAAAATAAAAAAAAATCATGCATATTCCCCATTACCAAGCCTATTTTGAAAGGAAACAGCGCGTTGCCGTTATGAAGCAAATTAAAAAACAAAATACTTCGATACATTATTTTTTATGGTTGTGATAGTGCTAGATCGTACGGATCTGGCACTATCACGACCATAAAATTTAAACAGTATATATTGGTCGGTAAACAAAGTCACTAATATAGCTAGTCTATACATTTATATAAAATGTAAGTGTCTGTTTGTAATTCTAAATTAACAACTTTTCACTAAATTCATATAAAAGTTTATACGGTACTGATATGAAAATAAAATATTTTAAATTTTTCTCTATATTTCCGTCTGTCTGTTAGATCCGGCTAACCTCTGAAAGGGCTGGACTGATTTCAATGGTACTTCCACTGGCAGGTAGCTGATGTTATACGGTGTAATTTAAGGTTTCTTTTGTTTTAAAAAAAAAATGGAGTTCCGTTAAACAAGGCGAAATTCATTGAGAGACATCAAGTGTGCCGCTGAAGTCTAGGGCAGAACATAGGCTACTTTTTTAGCCACAAACCACGCGAGCAAAGTCACGAGCGAAAGCTAGTTAATAAATAAAAATTAATATTCAAGGTACGTTCAGCAATAAAGTTTATTCAATGGGAACTTATTTCATCTGGATAAGACTGTTGTACGTTTAAACTCAATTAAGTTATTGTTAAAGGGTCCATAAATTTATTGAGGGTACTTTAATGTAGGACGTCATTAATCGCAATAATTTGTTCTTAATGGTTTTGAATTCTAATCCGATGGGAATATTTATATATTTTTTTTTACATTAATAAAATAAGTAAATCGCATGTCTTTTTAAATATTTTTTTTTATTAATATAAGTATGATCCTTTCTTTCTTTTTTTTAGATAAAGACACCACCCTTCTTTTTGCGTTGGACTATGGATGCCCCACCTAATCGGTCCGGGGCAACGGAAGAGGCGGCGCGCAACCCCATAGACCCACCCTGCAAACACCTCTCTTCGCCGTGCGGGCAGGCCACCGGTACCCGATCTTTGTCTTTGGTGGCCCGACCAGCGGTTTACCCTCGCGAGTTCCTCTCGTATCCTCACGCGGTGGCCTCACGTCAAGTGGCCGGACTATTCCCCGGGCGATCACCCGAAGCCTCGGTCGGATGGCATCAGACGGAGATATTCGCGCTTGCGCCGCCCGAGGCCCCGGTGGAGGACCAGCCAGTTCCTGACGCTGTCGACCATCGCTCTCACGACAGCTGGCAGCGCCAGGTCGGCACCGATGACAACGACGAGTTAAAGACACCACCCTTTTTTTTTTTTTTTTTTTTTTTTTTGGTGGACTATGGATTTGTCTCGCCCCGCCAAATCGGTCCGGGGTGACGGAAAAGGCGGCGCGTGACCCCATAGACCCACCGTAAAAACTCCTCTCTCTTCGCCGTGCGAGCGGGTCACCGGGACCCGATTTTAAACTTCGGTGGCCCGCCCGGCGGTTCACCCTCGCGGGTTCCTCTCGTCGACGCCCCGACAGATTTCGCCGTCGGGGCGTCGCCCTCACGCGGTGGCCTCACGTCGGGTGACCGGACAATTCCCCGGTCCGATCACCCGAAGCCTCGGTTAGGGCGGCATCAGGCGCAGGTATTCGCGCCTGCGCCGCCCCGGCCGCTGGCGGCGGCCCGGGGCGCGGGAATCCTCCCTTGCCCGTTCCGCCGCTTCCTTCTGCGAGATGACAGCCTCGCAGAAGGCGGCGACCGCGTCCCAGTTCCTGATGCTGTCGACCATCGCTCTCGCGACGGCCGGCAGCGTCAGGTCGGCACCGATGACAGCGACGAGGTCACGGCGCTGCCGCTCCCATCCCGGACACACCTCCAGCGTGTGTTGCGCCGTGTCCTCGTCACTCCTGCAGTGGTGGCAGGCCGGAGTCCACTCCCTATACACGACCCTGTGCAGGTACAACCCGAAACACCCGTGCCCCGTCAATACCTGCACCAGCCGAAAGGTGAGGACTCCGTGCCGCCGCTCCATCCACTCTATCAGTACGGGCCGGAGGGCCTCAACGGTCTCCACACCGTGCCTAGGCCTCTCCAGCCGCGTAGCCCAACGGGCGATGACGTCTCGGCGGGCATCCACGCGCCAGGTGGCTATCTCGCTCAACGATGGGGAGCCACCTTCCTCGCGCGCTGTGATAACCCGCCGGTAGAGGTCGGAGAGCATCTCCGCCTCTAGGTCCCACGGGGGTGTCCCGGCCAACAGGCACGCCGCCTCTGTCGACACCGTGCGGTACCCGCGAATGGCTCTGACCGCCATGGCTCTCTGTGGCCTCCACAGAACCGCCCTGAGCTGGGCGTTCAGAGCCCTCGCCCACACGGGTGCGCCGTACATGGCCATCGAGCGGATGACCCCCGCATACAGCCGTCGGGCCTCAAAACTGGGTCCGCCCACATTCGGCATGAGACGAGAAAGGGCGGACGCCGTGCCGACAAGCCGGGGAGCAATCTGTCGGAAATGCTCCCGGAACCACCATCGCCCGTCGAGCACCAGACCCAAGTACCTCATATGGGCCTGGATGCTGATGTGGATGGAGTTTACCACTATCGAGGCGCCGATGGGCAGCCTCACACGGGGCCCATGGAAAAGTAGGGCCTCCGTCTTGTTTAGGGCCACCCTGAGCCCCAGCGCCTCGATCCGCCTGACCATCTCCTCGGTGCCGAGAGTGGCCAGGCTCGCCGCCTCTTCGAGTGTCCTGCCCCGGGCTGTGACGAGCGTGTCGTCAGCGTAGCACACCAAGCTCAGCCCGGAGGGGAGACTCCCTCTCAACGCCCAGTCGTACCCGATGTCCCACAGAGTCGGCCCCAGAACCGACCCCTGTGGAACGCCGCACGACATGGGCGTCCGCACAATGTCCCCTGCGGGACCCGCGCAGAGGATACTGCGGCCCTCCAAATAGTCTGCCACCAGCCGCCTGAGGTACAGGGGCACTCCATGGAACCGGAGCGCCTCCCTGATGCAGCCGAATGGCAGACTATTGAATGCGTTGGCGATGTCCAACGACACCGCCAACAGCACTCCCTTCCCGGCGACGGCCTCCGCGGCCGCCTGCCTCAGGCGTAATAGGGCCCCGATGGTCGAACGCCCCCTCCGAAACCCATACTGAGCGTCCGACAGATCGGGCCCCACCTCCTCCAGGTGTCGGACGATGCGGGCAGCGAGCACACGCTCCAGCAGCTTACCCACATCGTCGAGGAGCACGATGGGCCTGTAGGCCGACGGCAAATCCGGGGACCGTCCCGGCTTTGGCAGGAGAACCAACCTCCCTTCCTTCCAGCACTCAGGGAACCGTCCAGACGTCAGACAGGCGTTGAACAGCTGCCTGAGGCGAGGCTCGAAGTGCTCGAGGAGCGACGTCAACACCCGGACTGGAATTCCGTCCGGGCCGGGGGCCGTGGTGGCGGAACGAATCTTCGCCACG
This sequence comes from Lymantria monacha, assembly GCA_905163515.2. Lineage (NCBI taxonomy): Eukaryota > Metazoa > Arthropoda > Insecta > Lepidoptera > Erebidae > Lymantria > Lymantria monacha. Next base: position 3,910,608 of record LR991098.1, on the reverse strand, counting down.
GCCGCCCCCACTTCCGACTCCGTCACGGGCGGAACACTCTCGTCGTCGTCGGCCTCCCGGTCCTGATCTGGCGGAGCCATGACCGGGGGCGTGTGTTCCGACTGCCGTGGAAACAGCTCCTCGACCACCCTACGAAGGAAGTCGGGCTGGAGGGTCTCGGTGAGGGGGGGGGGCCGCGCGCGAAGCTTGTTCAGCGCCGCGCGATATGGGCGACCCCAGGGGTCACGGTCGAGACCGTCCAGCATCTCCTGCCAACTCGCGCCCTTGGCGGCACGGATGGCCAGCCGAAAGGCAGTCCGCGCACTGCGGTACGCCTCGTACAGCTGGCCCTCCCGCTCGACGTCGCGGTGACGCCGCCGGCTGCGGGTGTAGGACCTTCGGGCACTGATACACGCCGCACGAAGGTCCGCCAGTCTTGGGGACCACCAGTAGACCCCCTGCCTCGGAGGTGGACGCCGCCGCACTCTGGGCATGGCCGCATCGCAGATCTGCGTTAACGCACTGCGAATGCGGACAGCCTCAGCGTCCACTCCGTCCGCTGGGGGTGGTGAGGACAGCCACGTGCTGACAATGGCCGCCTCCGCCAGTAGATCCCTGTCAAGACGACCCACAGCCCACCGCGGAAACGCGGGAGCTCCGTCCGCCCTGTGACCCCTACCGGGTTCCCGGGGGGAGAGCTCCATCCGGATGTACCGGTGGTCTGACAGGGTCTCCGCCTCCTCCAGGACACTCCAGTTCCTCACCCGTGGCGCGACAGCGGGGCTAGCGAACGACAAGTCCACTATCGACCCGCCCTGCCGCCGCACACACGTGTTCACCGAGCCTCTGTTCAGAACACAGAGGCCCAGTGAAGCCGCCCACTCGTTGACCGCCCGCCCGCGGTCGTCCGTCGCAGGGGACCCCCACGCCGTGGATTTGGCGTTAAAGTCCCCCAGAACCAGGACGAGGCCCGGTGCCAGTCGCCGTATCGAGGCCTCCAAGGTGGTGAGTGAGGCCCCGAAATCGTCCATCCTCCTAGTGGGGGAGAGGTATACGCTGTAGAGCGTGACCCCTCCCCACTCCGCCGCGAGAAATTCCTCGCCCCTATCCAAAAGGGACAAGGACGGGAAGTGCCGCTGCGTTGAGACGACGATTGCCGCAGTACCGTTTCGACTGACCACCCAATTGGGGCGATCAGGCACGGCGTACGGTTCCGCGACTACGGCTGCACCAATCGACCACTCCGCCATGGATTGCAGGAGGAGATCCTGCACTCCGGCGGAGTGGTTGGTGTTGGCCTGCAGGAGGAGGTGCATGGATGGTGTACCCATTATCGGGTTGTATCCATGACCTCCTCGCCAGCGGGCGATCGGACCGCGCTAGGAGCGGGAGCGGCCGTGGTCGTAGGGCCGCCCCGCGCCTTTGGGGCCGAAGCTGGAGGTTTGCACGCCCCAGAGCCCATGCGGTGCTTGGCGGGCTTATTGCCCGCCGCACACGCGGGGCAGTGGGGCGGGGCGGCGCAAGATGCCGCCACGTGCCCGGTCTGACCGCAGCGGAAACACAATCCGCCGCAGTCGAAGCAATTAGTGCACGTCGGTCGAGTGTGTCCGACCGCCATGCACTTGTAGCACCTCGCAGGCCGGTGCTCAAGCACGGTTACCCGCGCCGAGCTCCAGCCCACGAGGAGCCTGCCTGAGCCGGCCAGTTGCCTGACCGACTCCACCGGGCACTGCGCCCAGGCAGCACCTTCGCCACCCGGACCGGGACGAATGGCACCGACCCGGACGGTGTCTATGGGACACCCGGTTTTCGAGGCAATAGCCTCCCGGAATATATTCCACCGTCACTGAATCGTCCAAACCCGAAATGCGCATTTCGGCGCACTTGACGGGCCTGGCGATCTTGATGCCACCCTCCTCGGCGAACAAACCTCTCAGCTTCTCGGCCACGCTGTCGGCCGTCTTGGCGCCCTCGGCCCCTGGGAACTCGAGAATTCGAGCCCCCGTCCGGGCCTTGCGGGTCCTGGCTTCGACGCCTCCAATATCGGAGACGTCTAGCTCCCGCCGGGCCTTCCTCAAGACGGCCTCGTAGCTGAGGCCCTTCTCGGCCGCCTCGGGCAGCACAGTGATCACCACTGCGGCCGTCTTCGGCGACTTGAGCCCCTTGCGCAGTGCCCGCGCCCAGGCAGCACCTACGCCACCCGGACCGGGACGAATGGCACCGATCCGGACGGAGTCTATGGGACACCCGGTTTTCGAGGCAATAGCCTCCCGGATGTCTTCCACCGTCACCGAATCGTCCAAACCCGAAATGCGCATTTCGGCGCACTTGACGGGCCTGGCGATCTTGATGCCACCCTCCTCGGCGAACAAACCTCTCAGCTTCTCGGCCACGCTGTCGGCCGTCTTGGCGCCCTCGGCCCCTGGGAACTCGAGAATTCGAGCCCCCGTCCGGGCCTTGCGGTCCTGGCTTCGACGCCTCCAATATCGGAGACGTCTAGCTCCCGCCGGGCCTTCCTCAAGACGGCCTCGTAGCTCAGGCCCTTCTCGGCCGCCTCGGGCAGCACAGTGATCACCACTGCGGCCGTCTTCGGCGACTTGAGCCCCTTGCGCGGTCTCTTCTTCTGTCCGGCTCCTGCCTGTGGAGCGGGAACCTCAGCGGCGCGCTTGGCCTCCGCTCTCCTCCTTTGGCCGCGACTCCTTCTGTCGCGTTCGGCTACCTGCCAACCCTGTTCGGGTACGGCAGTCGTGCCAGACGCGGAAGGCCTCGTCGCGGCCTCGCTGGTCGTCGCCGGCGGTGTTGTTGCGGGCGACTTCAGCGGTCCGGCAGGAGCCGGAGCCGTCTTCCTCCTCAGGGCGGGTCCCTTCGGAGCTGGGCCGGGGCCTTTGGGCTTAGGCCCGGCCGCGGCCGCGGCGTAACTCCCCACGCGGCCACCCTGACAAAAAGACACCACCCTGCACTAATGAAACAATCCTTGTGTTGCGGGGGACTTTACAAACATGCAATTAACGCAGACATATTACACCCAGACTCAGAACAACACTTCACAATACAAAGTATTGTCCTGCGTAGAAATCGAATCTATAGCACTGGCACGGATTATCGGTATAACCGCTACGCCGTCTGTGTAGTCAGATTTATATAATTGCTACGGGTTAGCGGCTATGAATACTATCAACTTTTACTTTGCTGGTGGATGTTGTAAAAGACGACTAAGAGCCTTATAACGACCTGGTCTAATTCTACCTGATTCCGTCTGGTTATTAAATATATTCAAAGCAGGGTTGATGTCAGGCAGGCAATCTATCATAGAACTGCTGTAAGTAACTTTTGCAATGTGCACGATGGAAGAGAGATGGAAGAGAGAAGTACATATTGTGTCAAACCCAGGTATTTCGGATAAGAGCAGTAAAATGAATAAAATAATTTATATAATATCAAACCATTGGGAGCGAGCCCCTTCCATAATGAGAGATGTTTTTTATAAAAAGACAATATTCTACACTTAGGAAATAATCCTTGTATTCTGGGGTAATTTACAAACATCGAATTAACAGACTCAAATTACATCCAAACTCGGAGTAGTACTAGTGAATTGTCCTGCGTGGGAATCAAACCTATGACACTGTAGGTATGGTAGGTCGATACCTTAACTACTTCGTTATCTGTGCAGTTGCAGTTGAAAATATATCATTATCCCACGTTATCTAGACGCAGGAGGGTACAGGACTTTACATCGAGCTTCTATTCTTGCAGTTTTCTACTTTAGACCCCATATGTACCCTTTTTACATCCTAGAGAAATGAAAAAGTAATGAATTTTGTAGTGATTCTATAACGATAAAATATATGATAAATCTTCAATTAAAATTTTCAAATAAATTTTTAAGTAATGATTATAGTAGAAAATTAAAAATGCCATCAAAAAATGACCATGCCATGGCATTTTATGGAGGAGGCCAAGGTCCAGCAGTGGACGGTGAAAGGTTACATAATGATCATGATGATAACTCTCTATATTAATCTATCACTTTTTTTTTAAAAACCTATCACCGCATAGAGTATGTCGTAGTAAATAATCCACAAACAGTTTTTCTGAACTTGGTTTTAATTTATGTCTCCTAATGCAATATTTAAATCTATATCTATATAAGAGGATGTTTTTATATATGACATTGCTATACTTATAAACTGTTTGAACGATAATTATGAAAATTTGTATGTATATGTATTTTTTCACGGAGACGGTTTATATACTATCTCCATTGATGTAACTCACCACCAGGTGGCGCTGCGATATATCGACTTCTACAAACAAACCAACGGGCTGAGTTTGCTAGTATATTTATTATAAAGGCTTTCGCAAGAGATCCATATTGTAAGATGTTTGCTTCAGAAAAATAAAAAGATTGCTTATTGCACGCCTCATAAGCGAAGCGTTGAGGTCTTGCTCTACTCTCGATATATGAAAATCAAGCACTTTTCAAACCTAAAAATGATTGTATTTTTCTCACATTGCATTTATAGGATAATATTATTATACACATGTCAAGAAAAAACATTCGTCTAAACGTATTTGTTTTTTTTAAAAAGCAATTATTTTGTTTAAAGTAAGAAAAAAGTTGATTAAAAAAAATATTCGAGGCCGTCCGGATGTTACCGTAAGTATCTGGCATTATCACGACCGTAAAAATTAATGTATCGATGTTTTTCTTTTATTAAAAGCTTCATAATCGCAACGCGTTGTTTCCTTTCGAAAATGGCTTGGTAATTCTTTGTCGTTTAATTGCAATTAATAAGAAACTAAACTGCTTAGTCATCATTAGTGTATGTATACTTTATGAAAATTGGGTTGGTTTACATTTTTTGTTCGTCCATTCAGACAGGCAAAGGAAATAAATCCTATTCAGCCTATACATCTATGTTTAGCTCTACGTCGAGAATGGCACGAAATTTCAAAAGTAGTTTATTTTCTTTCATTACGAGTATGCACAAGCTTTTATTTAGTTTCACCGGTCCCGTTGTCTGTTATCAAATCTTGCAAGTTAAATTTGATCCCTTTCCCGGTTTCCGATTGAGCTGAAATTTTGCATGCATATATAAATTAGATGACAATGCAATATTATTTTGACATAGAGCTGACCTGATGATGGACCTGGAAGCTGGTCATAGGAACTCTGTAATTAAACGACGCAACCCCATCTAAATTGGGCTTATTTGATTCGTCTTGATGAGTACTTTAAAACTATATGGAAACCAGGGTCTGATCATGAACCTGAAAGCTGTCCATAGGAACTCCGTAATTAAGCGACGCAATACCATCGAGTTTGGGCTCGTTTGATTCGTCTTGACGAGTACTTCGATACCATATGGAAACCAGGATCTGATCATGGACCTGGAAGCTGACCATAGGAACTCCGTAATTAAGCGACGCAACCCCATCGAGTTTGGGCTCGTTTGATTTGTCTTGACGAGTATCTTGGTTGGCGTGAATATGAAACTCCAACAAATTGGGGGAAAAAGTTCGTTCCGCTTATTATGAATGTGGATTATGTCTAATTGATTAGATGGATGACCCTATGCCAAAGTAAGCACGTGCCGAGGGCTGAATGGTATCAGGGTGTATAAACATTTCATATCGCTTACGTTGCACCTCAGAGTACCAGAGCGAGCCCTGTTATACTGAAGCCCTTCTCCCTCCACAATAGACCACTGGGGTGATGAACCGTTTTTGTCCTATATTTGTGGGAACAACCCGAATAATAAAAATACTAAATAACTAGTTAAAATAAAAAAAAGATATTTTTTTTAAAAACAAGCTCGTATTTGAGACTCTAATTGATGTCTCTAATTGATGACTAGACGATAGACTCTAATTGATGTTATTTGCACTAATGCAAACGTATGGTGTTTCCGTTTTGCACAAACCAGAGCTAGGACAACATGCCGTAATATCTATGCAACTACATAGCAAAATTGAGAAAATAGTTCCTAGGCATATATCTTATAGACCTCTTCATAATATAATAGTAAATATATTCGATAATGATACCTCCGCTCTCAATTGGCCATTAATATTAGAGCAAGATAATGTAAACTCTATGATGGCAGCTTTAAATACATTTATAAGAACATTGTTTGATTTACATGCTCCACTTAAAAAGATTATAATTAAGGAAAACCCACGACCACGGATAACGGATACTGTGAAAGATATGATTAAATTGAGAGATAGATATCATAGGCGATCCAAAGTAACCAAATCAAATGTACACAAAGCGAGTTATAAGAACTTGAAAAATATCGTTACTGTAGCTATAAATAGTGAGAAAAAAGCTTATTTCAAAAAATTTATATACTCTAATCTAAAGAATCCTAGAAAACTATGGTCAAATCTTAAATCTACACTTAATATGTCCAATAAACTTAGATCCGATATACCTCAATTCCTTAACAATCCAGAGGATTTAAATAAGCACATTCTGGATATACCTGGCCAGGATACTGTCAACATTTCCACCTTAACTTATTTTGAATTTCATAGTTTTCAAAGGGATTTATTCAGGATTGAACCAGTTAGTCAGGACATAGTATGGCATTGCATTCGGAGTCTTCGATCTAATGCTATTGGTAGTGATGAAATTTCATTGGACATGCTTATGATGACACTTCCTCAGAGCTTAACATCCATCACTGCAATTATAAATAAGTCTATCACAACTGCAATATTCCCGGATATTTGGAAAACAGCAGTAGTTAAGCCTATACCAAAAGTTTTAAATCCCACAAATACTAAAGATCTTCGACCAATCAGCTTACTACCGTGTCTTTCTAAGATTCTCGAGAGGATAGTTTTTAACCAATTTAGGAAATTTCTAGAGCAACGTAACATCCTGCCTCATGTTCAGTCCGGATTTCGACGAGGCCATAGCACAACTACTACTCTCCTTGCTGTGGTTGACGATATCTTAGAAGCCAGGGATAGGGGAATGTGTACAATACTTACTCTTCTTGATTTTTCGCGGGCTTTCGACTCACTTATATTAAGTGAGTCGAAAGCCCGCGAAAAATCTCTCCTTCTTTCCAAGCTTTCTTATTATGGCTGTGACACTGATGCAATAAAATGGTTCCATAGCTACTTATTTGGTAGATCGCAATTTGTACAAGTTGATAGTGACTGTAGGGACTTTAGTAAATCTACATCATCGCTGCGTCATGTTACTAGAGGTGTGCCCCAAGGTTCTATTCTTGGACCCCTACTCTTCATCCTTTACAGTGCAGATATCACCAACCACATAACTAACTCAAAATTTCATCTATATGCCGATGACCTTCAGATTTATCAATCATTTCGTCCTCAAGACTGTAGTGAGTATGTAAAAAAAATCAATGATGACTTAGACGGGGTTGCCAAATGGGCCAAAATAAACTCTTTAGTATTAAATCCAAGCAAGTCGAAATATTTACTAATAGGGACGAAAAAGCGCATTGAATTTATACAAACTTTGACACATGATTTAAAGGTTGATGATTGTTTAATTGAGCAGGTTAAGGAAGCGCGTAATTTAAGGGTAATTTTTGATAGCCATCTCAACTTTGAAACACATGTTCTTGAAGCTGTACGTAACTGTTTTTACCGCATCAAACTATTATATCAAGTTCGTCCTTTCCTCAGCGTCGATTTACGTATCACCTTATGCGAGTCTCTAATCTTATCCAAACTGAATTACGGTGACATCGTATATGGTCCATGTATTTTAGGCAGAACAGAAAAGCTTATTCAGCGCGTACAAAACGCTTGCGCTAGGTTTTGTTTTAACATACCTCCACGATCGCACGTTACTCCATTTTTAAACGCAGGTAATCTTTTGAGAATGTCCTCGCGTAGACACCTCCACCTGGCCACTTTATTATTCGGTATCATCTTAAATAAAAAACCAACTTATTTATACGAAAAACTGTCATGGTCTAGAGAATACAATAAATATAGTACAAGAGCCTCCTCTTACTTGCTGGTTAATTCAAAACACCAGACTGCTGCATTCCGTGGTAGTTTTAGATTCGCTGCAACTCGTTGCTGGAACGATCTCAAGCCACCTTTGCGTAGCTTGAAAATAACTAAGGCTTTCCAAAGACAATGTAAACAAATAATAATTGATAAACAAAAACATCTAAATACTTAATAATTAAGACATTAATTTGATATAAGTGACGTCATTGGAGGATCTGTCAGAATAACAGCGCTTTGGCAACCATGTTGCCTTAGCAAACAGCTGAGACAGATACCATATTTTGGCCTCACGCATATGCACATTAGTTATCATAAATTTATATTTAGCTTAAGCAAAATGTGACGTTACAAATAAAACAGTTTTCTTTCTTTCTTTCTTTCTTTCTTCTATTTCTAATAAAATAAACTAAAAAGTTAAAAATAAATTAACTCTAATCAGACATATAACATTTGTAACGTTATACGTTATAAGTTCATTGTAACCTTTAACGATAATTAAGCTTCTTCGTCTACAACAAAATAATGCCATATCGTACATAATTATATTTTTTTAACACCATAATTATTAAATCTGCCCGTTTTTATCACAGTCCCAATTTTATAAATAAAAGTGTGTTGCATTTTTTAGCAATTAATAAACAGCTTGCTTTTAAAAAAGGATTTTTTTCTTTAATTTTATTTTCATTTCTGGCATTGACTAATATAGTAAATGATAAATAATATAAAAATTAAGAGGCGTGCATTTTTGGATTTTCCAAATTATTTTTTAATAAAATGATTAAAGAAAAGCGATATATCAAATTGAAATATTTCTATATTATTAAGATTCTCTTACGATTATTATACTAAAGATCGAAACATCTGAAATGCCAATAAAAGTCTGTCCCTTCAATTTAGTAAATACAACAGTTCCTTTGGGTATTATGCCAGAATTACTTCATTACGAAACATTAGGGCCCCCTCGAAGTTTTACGAAATAAACTGGTTACGAGTTACGTTCACAGAATATTAAACTAACTAGCTTTATTTTTACGATGTCATACGATAGGGTTACAGTGGGGTTACTACCATAGTTTAGCAGTATTATTTTAATCCTACAATGGGATTTCTTACAATAAAATTGTTAAAAGTAAGCTTATTTTAACATCGTAATGACTAAGCAGTTTTGAAAATGTCACTTGATTCATAATGTCTCTCATATAAAGTATGTAGTTTTCCGCCTGATGATGGAGTAAGAATACAATTCATCATCTTACATGGGTGTTATAAAAAACCTCTAAGCTATGCATATATGCAAATGCCATTAAGATATGCATATTATATACATATAATATATCGCCTCTTTGTTTCAATAATGTGTTATCTTGAAAAATTAAATTTTAGGAGGAGTATTTTTCAAGTTTCAAAAAATAATTGATATATAAATCTATTATTTTAATTATTTCATTATTTTAGAACTAAATCATCTATGATATAAAAATCAGATTTACGACAAAAAAAATATTCGTTGCGAATCAATGGTTTTTGAAACTTGAAAAAGACTCCTCTAAAATGTAATTTCTCAAGATAACTTATTGAAGCATAGAGGCGATATATCCAAGCGAAGGAAAATGTGAAATAAATAATACCAAAATGTCTGACCAGCATGGTATAGTAAGGTCTATTTCCTCATATTGTGGGAAAAGCTCGAGTCTAACCACTGTCGGGCTGGAACTTATATGAGCTAAGATAGTCAGATAGATAGAAAGTATGTAATATCTGTTGTCACGTCTTTACCTTGCCAAAAGAAAATAAAATAATACTACTCACAAATAATAAGCAGGACTTTAATGAACAATATTATTTTATGAAATAAAGTTTAATAAGTTAAACATAATTATTTTTTTATACTATTTTTTTAATATTATTCAGAACATACATATTTTTATAATATAAGGATAACATAATATTTTTTATGTTACACTGTATACATCTAAAGAGTTTGTTTTTTTATGTATTTATATGAATATTTTTGTAATTGAACTAATAGCACCTGAGATTAGCTAGGGTGCTATTAGCTAGCCACCGAAGACAAAGATCGGATACCGGTGGCCCGCTCGCACGGCGAAGAGAGGAGCTCAGCATGGTGGGTCTATGGGGTCGCGCGCTGCCTCTTCCGTCGCCCCGGACCGATTTGGCGGGGCGAGACCACATCCATAGTCCACCGCAAAAAAAAGTGGGTGCTATCCTATACATCAAGAAAGGTTTTATTAAGCATTGGAGGGAATACGGTGGATTTGTTTCGAGTTGGTCTTCTTTTGCATAGATATTATATGCATACTTTATCTCTTAGTCGTCTTTTACGATCACCCACAAGTAAGACAGGGGGAGGTGAATTGTATTACTCTGTTACCACACGGAAATCCTTGTGATGACTACCGAACTATTAGACAATTATTGATCCAATCTAGTTTAGGGAATACTAGAGAATTTTCTGGTTAAAACCACGGTATACTAGTATTATACTTAGCGAGTGTAAGCAAAATGACCTTTAGCGTAGTTTTTGAAGTAAAACTTCTAATGCGACTTCCAACAAGGTTGCGTTAAACGTTTAATACAATGGCACTCGAACGCATGCGCGTAGTATACCTGTTACAGGCCAGAGCGAGCGTTAGCATCACGTAGCGTCCAATATTCCAACGCAATAGAGAGAGAGGAAGAAAGATACACAAAGGTAGAAAGTAGGAGAGAGAAAAACAGTGAGTCAGAAGATCTCAAACACTGCGCGTGGTATTCTTGCTATGCAGCGAAGTAAATAGTGTGAGCGTCGTGAAATTAGCTGAAATACGTACTTGTCTATTTTAATTTATAATATTCTTTATTTTCATAGGTTTAAGTTTTCACTTCTATCGGCAGTCCTCATGACTGCTCTTTGTTTTTTTTTTTTGTTGTTAGCTGCAGATGTCACTGCGCTCTCTCAACACGAGTTTTACGTAATTTATTATAAAAATATTACATATTTTATTTCCTATAACGAAACCATATCGTGATTTAACTCGACGACCACGCCATCTATCAAATACAGTGATGCCACTGTACTTTAATGTCTATTAAATATTTCTTATCTTGGTCGTGAACACTTTGTCCGTGGTTCGTAAGAGACTTTGTCTCGAAAGTCACATTTTACCCCAATCTTAAAATACATATGTATACCAAAAAAATTAACGTGTTCGTTCAGTAGATAAATCGAAGGAAATTGACTACGACAGACCGTCAGACAGACACACGAGTGATTGTTTGATCCTGTTATAATTTTAATTCCAACATACGAAATTTTTAAAAATAAAAACTAAATTTAATCTGATAATTGTAGAGTATTACCTAAAACGAAATATGAAAACTTTTAAGGAATTGAATTTGAAACATGAAGTGTTAAATTGTCTCGTAGTTTTAAGATTCCCTTGAGGAAACTCTTACAAAAGTAATTGCTTGGAAATAATACGTTTTCTCTGAAACAAAACTTATGAATATTTCATATTAATTAACGAGCTGGAAGAATATCCAGGAAAAGTGTTGTTTTAAGCAAAGTATTAAAGTAAATACAATACTATTACTGATTCTTTCTTTCCTTTATGGAATATTCAAGAATACTTGATGTATTTTTGTTTATGCTAACTATATAAAATCTACCAAGCGCGATTCGTTTTGAAAACAACAGTTAGCTCTATAAAATAAATCCTTAGATCACAGGCAATATTATAATAATAAAAAACAAGTGAATTTACCATATATTCGGGTCACAAAATATATATTTTTATAAAATAATAATATTAATTAATTTTCCGTGTGGTGACGGAGTAAGAATATAATCCACGACTGCTTTTCTTGCCGACGAGTATCATACCAGACAACTAAGGCATATAATATCCAAAAAAAAGAAATCTAGAAAAAAAAAGGAAAACTTGAAATAAATCTCTATACTAATTAGTCAGCTAGCTAGCTGTGTGGTAGCGGCTACGAATACTATCAACCCTTACTTTGCTTGTGGATATCGTAAAAGACGGCTAAAAGCCTTAAACGACCAGGGCCAACTCCATCTGATGCCGTTTGGTCAACGGTTACATTCCCGGTTACATTCCCAAGGAGGGTTGACGTCTGGCAGGCGGGCCGGTCATAAAACTATTGCCAATAACTTTTACAATATGTACTATGAAATAATATAAGAAGACATATTGTATCGACCCTAAGCAATTGGGATAAGAGTAGGGGAAGGATGACTAATTAATCAGCCAGCTAGTGATATAGTAGAGCAATTTTCTTTCTATTGTCAAATAGGCCTGAGAGCGGAACGTATATAATCTGAGAATATAAATAATATGAGCAAATTTATACAAACCCACTTTTAACTAAACCCATTTCAAATTTTGACTGATTGTAATCATATTTTCAAGTGAAGATATTGTAACAATCAAATCCAATGGACATCATTCGAAAAGGTTTATACTCACTGTAATTTGTTGTTGAAATATCGCTTGTATCAAATGTTAGTATTCTGACACCTTACTCAACTTTTCCATTAATGCAACTTGACACTGGCAATCTTCACCAAATTTTAATTTATCACAGAATATCAGAGTCTAGTTTTTAATTTAATAACAATACGATTCAAATTGGTAAAAAATCTAATAATATAGACGCAAATTAAACATTGTGAAGTATCAACGTTAAATTTAGCAGCAAAACCCTATTTTATAAGGACCTTTTTATCGCCTGTGGCGTATCTATGAACAAAATAAAAATTTGTCTTCAATAAATCGAAATCATTTTTTTTTATTGCTTATGGTGGAAAACGAGCAAGCAGCACACCTGATGGTAAGTGTCACTGCCACCCATGGACCTTTATAAAAACTATCAAATGTCAAAACCTATCGTTTTGATGACTTAAAGTTTGATCTTTAAGTTTTAGATGTGATTGGTCTGCTATTGCATCAGATTGGTCTATTATAGCATTAGATTGGTCTGTTAATGCATCAGATTGGTCTGTATTGGTACATATTACAGGTACCAGTAGTATACCTAATATCAACCTAGTTGAAGTCGCGGATCGGGATCTGTTCCTTGTCGTCAGTGGCTCATGCGGTAGATTACCCTTTCGTGTACCATCTCAAATTGATGTTACAACTACTTTCCCGTGGTGGTGACGAACTAATCCCTGGTCCAGTCACCCGTAACTTCGACCAGGGTTGCATTTTTTTTTTCTTTTTTTTTATTATTTATGGTGGCAAACAAAGCAGCACACCTGATCGTAAGTGTCACTGCCGCCCATGGACCTTTGCAATACCAAGGGTATAACTAGGCCGCTGCCTACCAATATAAACCCTAAACCCACCCAATTAGGCTTCCAGCTCTCTCGAGCATCAGGCTTAGATATTGCGGCAGCGGATCGTGTCATCATAGAGGAGTTCCTATCAAACACGCTCCACCACCCAAGTCATGCTGACCCCGACTGTGTACTGCACCATGTGCTTGTCGCAACTGCACTGGCTGTAGAACGATATCCTCTCCCTCCTTGCAACCACCAGTGGGTAAGAGATGGGCTCTATACCATCGCTCCATTTAATCTATTGTCATTTGTCGAAGGATCTCCATGATATGACCTTGATATATCATATGGCCCTGATAACGCCTTTCCAGCAGTACTATGTAATGGGTGATGACACGCACTGAGTCAAATGGTCAAAGACTTTGCCCACACGGATGAGCCATGCAATGCCATTGATATTCAATACTAGGACCGTCTACGTTGGGCATAAGCCGTATCAGGGCCAAACAATGCACCGACGAGTCGGCGAGAAAAGTTGATGGAAATGCTCACGGAATCACCAATGCTTGTCGAGCACCATGCCTAAATACCACATATAGCTGCAAGCTGCTAGAATGGAGATGGCGACGATCGAGGCCCCGACTAGTGGACCCAAGCGGGGTTCATGAAGTATGAAAACATCCGTCTTATTGAGGGCAATCCTGAGATTCAGGACCACTGTCATTTTGTTCTAACTTCAGATGATGGAGCGGGATACTGTAAAGGGATAATACATTGTATTCTTAACCAGTCACCATATGAAAATAGATTATTATCATAATATTTTGTTGTATAGTTTTCTCTGTATAAAAATGTATCTTCTTAGAAGAGTTGGAAGCAAACTTTTAAAAAGAGTTTCCTGTGAGACTTAATACAACAGCTTAAGGACGCAATTTTGTAAAAATTCCTCGTCTAAACTTGTCACGTTGCTTGCTCGATATGCCCGAAGCTGGGTGGGTATTATGGAAATTTTATATTCCGCTCTTTTGAGTGACGTCACTTTAAATAGATTTTCATAAAACGTGCTTCCCTCTGGAAAGTACGGACAGTTTGTTTATAGCTTACTAGAAACCTACAATAGCTCTATCTTGCCTTGGGTTGTTTATGACAAGAATTGGACATCTACCTTATAAAATATTTAAAACTCCTGTACAGTGACAGATTATGAATAATATTTGGATGACGGAGCTTTGCTCGTTATTTTCTTTTCAGTGTTTTTGGTAGTTACATTGAAATATATATAGTAAAAAGAAAACATCAGATACGAACCGAGCTCCGGTTTGTCTGGATAAGACTGCTTGATTTTCCAAATGAGCTGTGTCTATTCTTAATGACAGCGTCAAAATTTGCCTTCATATTTTAATAGTTTTCAGCCAAAACTAGAGCGATTTTATGTTAGGCGGTCTGCAAGTCGTGTCGGTGGTTATACATTATACGGACCTTGTAGCAACTCGAGAAAATTTCCATGCGTTCAGGTGCTTCTATCATACCTACTATTGTAATCAAATTTAAGGCTCACATATAGACCCCTTAAGCTCTGTCATACTCGTGGTGCTGTACTGCTACGCTTTACGTAGCAGTACATCCTCTTATCTATTGGCCTATTAGCCAATTTTGCTTTGTCTCCCGCTTTGTATAGGAGGGAAGTGGAAATTCTTCACCACCTCCTGTTTTTCTTTTCTAATTAAATTTGTTTCAGGTCCTAAGATAATTAAAAGCATTTCCCGAGACTTCCTGAAGTTCAAACCTCAGTTTCTCTTTATAGAGACCATTATGGATCCTGGCTGACAGGAGTTACAGTGGTGGGAATGTGTGGTGGAATTAGACCTTAGAATTTTTTTTTTTAATCGAATGAAAAATTATACTTTTTCATTGCCTGAAAATATTGATAAAACAATATTTTTATTATTTCACCAGGAAAGTAGGCAGCAGTGCTAAGACAATTGTTACATCATACCTATTGGGAAACTGTACCTAATCGCTATATTAATTCAGCTAGTGTGATCAACTGATCGCAAACGCAACTGCATTTAGTAATCAAATTATCGTTCGTATTCTCGCATTTATTGATATATATTTTACCACGCCATCTATCCGAAAATATAATCTTTAAACATTATTTTTCTAAAAGATGATATAAGATGTGGATGCAGAATCATCAGGTAAAACCAACTTGTTTTTCTGTCTACAATGTTTTGAGTATGAACAATATAAAACGAGAACTTTGGTTGTTATGCAGTTTGAACGATTGAACCGCTGATATCCTAAAACTGTTTTGAAATGCTTTCCTCGATACTCTCTATACACGATTTGCAGTTTGTTACAATTTTATACTCTATCGATTTTAGTGGTTTAACAAAATTGTTTGTTTTATGTAGTACTAAGTTGCATGCAATGATATAAATTTTGTAAAGTGTATAGTTTCGTACCTATATTATTTAACTGCACAATTATGGGATAAAATAGTTATAATAAAAATAGATATAAATAACTAATTTAGGTCCTAGCGTTTCTAGTGAGGCTGTAAATTTCGTTTTGCCTACTAAATTCATAATTATTACTTTAATTTTGTCTTCATTTGTTATTATTTTTAATATAATAAACAGTATGTGTTATGCACTGTATTTATTTGTACTCGTACCTACGTACAAGTACATCAGATACCTGTACTAACGAAAGATTAACGTTTGTTACTTATAGCCAACATATCTGAATCAGAAACGGGTTGTGGCAAAAATAGGCACATTGCTTGATTTGTATTATTTTAATAATTATTTCTAAAGCTATATCTTCTCTACTCAGTATCCTTTTGCCATAAGAAATGTATTTTATTCTAAATAAAATACATGATATGTTCGATTACAAACATTTTGGCAGACAAGGCTCCCCACTAAGGGATATATGCTTGTGTCGCCAGTGAAGTACAAACTTACAATTAACGGACAGAAATTACATCCAGACTTAGAACAATCATTTATAGATGGTTAAAAATATTGTCCTACGAGGGGATCGTAGTGACGACACTTCACACGAAAGATCGCTGTTTAAATGACTTTATCATCTGTGTAGTTAGAATAAAGAAATATAATTCTCACTAAGCAGGGGTTAATTGGCCGGAGGCATCGAGGAGGAGCATGGAGAGGAATGCTCTCTTTAAAACGCATAGCACTTTTTTCTTATTGAAACCACCCTTTTTTTTACAATGGACTATGGATGCGTCTCGCACCACCAAATCGGTCCGGGGAGACAGAAGAGGCGGCGCGTGACCCCATAGACCCACTGCAACTCCTCTCTTCGCCGCGCGAGTGGGCCACCGGTACCTGATCTTTGTCTTCGTTGGCTAGCCTGGCGGCTTACCCTTTTTTTTTTTGCATGGGACCGTGGATGTGGTCGCGCCCCGACAAATCGGTCCGGGGCGACAAGAAGAGGCGGTGCGCAACCCCATGGGCCCACCCTGAAAGCACCTCTCTTCCCCGTGCGAGCGGGCCACCGGTAACTAATCTTTGTCTTCGGTGGCCCGCCCGGCGGTTTACCCTTACGGGTTCCTCTCGTGGCCCGGTGGTTTACCCTCGCGGGTTCCTCTCGTCAACGCCCCGACATTTGTCGGGGTTATTGACACCACCCTGCACTCAAGAAATAATCCTTGTATTGCGGGGTGCTTTACAAACATGCAATTAATGCAGACGTGGTAATCAAACCTACAGTATTGGCACTGAAGGTCGATATCGGGCTGTGGTTGTTGGCCAACGTTCCAATAGGATATATGGAAAAGGTCAGTTATCAGGTCCCACACCACCCTATTGTCACCATGCAAGGCCGGTTAGATTTTGATCAAAACAGAATATATATAAATTATATCTAAATCATTCATAACCGAAAGGCAAGAGATGTACAAACGTGAATCCTCATACGTCGTTGTGTTAACTCTTTTAAAATTAATCTTCGAAATGAAGTTATGAAAATTTCGCAACATCTGGCTGCAGTTTTTAAATTTAGTATTTTTGAAATAAAACCAAAAGCTTTTGGTATGTTTTTCATCGCGAGAATTTAGCGCATTCGCTTGCAATCTGTCTTTTTCTCTTAATATGAATTTTATAACTATAATAAATTATGTCTTTTTTTTTAATACGGATACCGTTTTGATAAATGTATATTTTGTTTGCAGAGAAATAAATTTAGTAGTTTGGATAGATTTGGATTATGAATTCTGTGCGGCTATGAATACTACCAACCCTTGCCTTGCTCTTGGATGTCATAAAAGACGACTAAGAGCCTTATAACGACCAAGGCCAACTCCATCTGATACCATTTGGTCAACAATTATATTCCTAAGGAGGGTTGAAGCCAAGCAGGCGGCCGGTCATAAAACTATTGCCAATAACTTTTACAATATGTACTATGAAAGAAGAGTACATATTGTATCGACCCCAAGTAATTAGAATAAGAGTAGGAAAATGATGATTTAGTTATATTAATAATACTAAGTTTATTATTTTAATCTATCTCAACTTATATCTATAGACCAATCAACATGTATACTATATAAATATAAGAGATTTCCACTTATGTATTGACTCATCACGATATCTCTGGAACCATGGACTGTAACTGGACTTTAAATTTGGTAGGAATATTCCTTTCGTAGAGTAGAGGTCAGCTAAGAACGGATTTTAAAAAATTACACCCGCAAGGGGTGGGGGTGCTGGGGTGTAAAAATGACATTTTTTAAATATAGCTCCTACAGACTTGGAATTTGATGTGGGTTTTATTTCTGCCCTGTGAAACTCAGATGAAGTAGGATTTTAAGAAATTCCTTCTCCGAAAGGAATTCTATGTAGCGAAAGTAAACTACACAACTGAACTGACGTAACCGAAGCGAAATAAGGGCGGGTCGCTAGTATTATATAAATTTGACCTTACAATATATAAAAAATATTATAGATCATTATGAAAAACGTAAGTCTAGTTACAAAATAATAATTGATAATTAAACTTTTAAAGGATTCCATGATAAAGTAATTGGAACTGGATTTCATTGAATTTTATTTCCAATTTCCTTTGTGTTTCTTTCTCAGAAAACGCTACCGACGCCTCTTCTAGTGATCCTTCAAACAATGTATGTTTGCCATGAGTTCTCCGACTCTAGGATTGTCTACGTATTTATGAATTAAAATCTCTTTTCATTTATAAGTTCTCAAAATTTATTTGTTTTTATTTATTAGTTCTCAAACTTATATTTTACAATTATTATGTTAACAGTTTTCCGTGTGATGTCGGAGTAAGAATACAATTCACCACCCCCTATCTTACCCGCGGGTGATCGTAAGAGACGACTAAGGGATATGAAACCCGTATAAAATCTATGGAAGAGAAGGAAAACTCGAAACAAAACCTATATCAATACGTCTGACCAGCGTGATATAGTAAGTCAATTTCTCTCCCATTATGGTGGAGGCTCGAACCCAACAGTGAAACATATATGAGCTGAGCTGAGATGATAAAATCTCCAAAGTAGCTAAGACGAATTAATCATTCCGAAAAGCTTTCGATATCATATTAGTATTTTTATTGCAAACTTTAGTATGGATTCCCGGAGCCTACTATTTATGAATTATCATTTATCATTCTCCTACTCTTATCCCAATTACTTGGGGTCGATACAGTATGTATGTACCCTTATTTCTTAGTACATATTGTAAAAGTTTTTTTAAATAGTTTTATGACCGGCCGCCTGCCAGACGTCAACCCTCCTTGGGAATGTAATTATTCACCAAACAGCATTAGATGGAGTTGGCCTAGATCGTTATAAGGCTCTGAGTCGCCTTTTACGATATCTACGAGCAAAGTAAGGGTTGGTAGTATTCTTAGCCGCTATCACACATTACCTACTATCTATGAATTAATTATCTCAATTTGCGGTATTTTTTAATAACCTCGAAAATAACCAAATAACGATTTTATATGTTGTTACTTTCTTATTTTTCTCAACTATCTTTAATTAAAATAATTATTAAAATAAAATTATATAAGACTATATAACCTAATGTAATTACTCCCCAGTGAAATCCTTTGAAAAGCTTTCGTATCCAAACTGGATGAATAATCTTAGGGTTTTGAATAACTTTAGAATTAACTCCACTATTTACTAGATGCACTTCCACATTGAAACTAACTGCTTCAATACGCCGGCAAACATTTGACCCGAGTTGTTTTAGTTTACTTGCTGTTTCTGTGAATTTAGTTTGCTTATAATTAGAAATTGTTCACTATGATAATAAATACTAAAAACTTCAGATATTAATTGTTTTTTTTTTGAAATTTTTATTACAGATACTATAGCGTTTGAAATATTAGTTATAATTCAAATATTTTTTTAAATATAAGCTACGAGGGCCCGTATATGTTGTCAATTTCACATACATACATATCATCACGCCATATCCTTTGCAGGGTAGGCAGAGAGAACAGAGTGCCAGAGAACTCTATCTTTGCATACTTCACTCGCTTCCTCAACATTCATAATTATCTTCATACACGCTCGCCGGTTTCGGAGACTCTTGACTCCACCTTCCTTCAGTACATGACCGATCTGGTCTAGGTAGGTTAGTCTCGGTCTCCCTCGGTACCTACATCCTTCCACTTTCACATTGTATATCTTCTTAACCAGACGTTCGTTCGGCATTCTTTCCACATGTCCGAACCATCGGAGCATTCCCTTTCGCATCTTTACACCAATACTCTCTTTCATACCTACTCGCTCTCTTACCTCGTCGTTACAAATGCGGTCGGTCAGCCTAACTTCACAGATTTTCCGCAGAGATCGCATTTCCACCGCATTAATTTTACTTTCATACTCTTTTCTGCATACCTAACTCTCGCTTCCATACAGTAATGTTGGGACAAGCACTGCGTTATGTATTGCTACACGTGCCTTCTGGCTGAGGTGGTGGCTGCCGAGAAGTTGCCCCAACGCTCCGTTCACTCTATTTCCCGCATTCACTCTTCGCTCTATATCAGTGGTGTACCTTCCATCTCGGCTAAATCCACATCCAAGATATACAAATTCATCCACTTGCTCTAGTATATCATTACCTATTGTTACTCTTACATCTGTTCTGGCTTCGTCTTTTTCAAAGACCATTATTTTGGTTTTGCTCACATTCACGCGTAGACCCCTTTTCTTACAATCTTCTGTCATTGTGTCGACTAGTGTCTGCAGGTCAGTCGCTGACTGTGCCAGCAGGACTGCATCATCTGCATATAGCAGAGCAGTGACCACTAGTCGCCCATCTGGACTCCCACATTCATATCGTTCAACCTTTGGAGACATTTATCCAGATATATGATAAACAGCCTGGCTGACAGAATGCACCCCTGCTTAATGCCGATATTGACGTCAAACCAAGGCGACATTCCATCATCCAGCCGCACACAGGCTCTACAGCCCATGTAACTGGACTGCACAGCCTGTAGCAGTTTACCGCTAATACCATACTCCGGTAAAATGTCCCAAAGTTCCTTTCGTACAACCGTGTCAAATGCTCTCTCCAGATCCACAAAACTGCAGAAAACCCTCTGACCTAGAGCCAGATGCTTCTCCACAATATTGCGCAGAGAGAACACTTGATCCATGCATCCCCTTCCACTCCTGAAACCTCCGTGTGTCTCACACAGTAAACCATCGGACACCATCCTCATTCTCATTTTAATAATTTTACCACACACTTTTGCTGCCAAACTGGTCAAGCTTATGGTTCTGTAATTTGCGCAGTCATAACGTGAACCCTTGTTTTTAAACAAAGGCACGATGACTGCGCTATACCAGTCCCCGAGAACCATTCCGGAGCTCCAACATAAATTGAGGAGCAACAGGAACGCCTCCCAGACACAGGAGTCACCAAGCTTGATCATCTCGGCAGACACCATATCAATGCCTGCTGCCTTACCATTTTTAAACTTCTTATCGCCCATTCAACTTCATCCATACTGATGCCATCGGAGGACGCCGTCGCCGAATGTTGATCTACTAGACCACATGAGACATCGGCGCCAACCGTAGCATCCGCATACATATCGCCAAAATATTCACTCCATCGGCTTAACACGTCTTGTGTTTGTGTATGAATGTCTCCACCTTTAGACCTTATTTTATTCATTCTGAAGGCTGACCAACCACCCCAAGACTTCTTCACCTCCCTCCAAAAGAGTTTGGTGTTACCCTCGAAGTTTTTAGTCAGCCTATCTTCTGCACTCATACTTGCTCTATCACGTTTCTCTTTCACTAAAGCCTTGGTGTCATTCTTACATTGCCGATATATTTCTTTCTTCTGTTCAGTCATACTATCATTCAGATTCAAAGAAGAGACATAGTTCAGCCACGCTTTCGTCTTTTGCTCTACGGAAGCTGCCACTTCCGCATCCCACCATGCATCACCATTTGTTTTTATATGCTTCTTTGAACTTCCACATACTTCTTTTGCTGTATCTACCATACTCTCTTTCAATACTCTCCAGCATTCTTAGATGTCCGATTGCGGCTGGCTTGCCATCGTCAGCCGTTCTCGAACACCCTCTGCATACTTTTCTCTTACACACTCTTCTTGCAACCTTTCAACCTTTATTCTTTCAAGTCCTCCGAAGTGGATACGCTCTCGCCAGTGCCTCCACTTTCTGAACAGACCACTAAATCTCGCAATAACGAGATAGTGGTCCGTATCGACTGTGGGGCCCCTGTAGGCTCTTGTGTCCAATATTTTGCTTCGGAGGCGACTGTCTACCAAAATTAAATCTATTATACTTTTCTGTTCATTCCTTCTCCATGTATACATATGGATGTCCTTATGTTGGAAAAATGTGTTTGACACAATAAGGTTTCTCTCCATGCATACATCCGCTATGAGCCTATCTGCGTCGTTCACTCTCTTATCACCAAATGGACCAAGTACGTCCTCATAGTCGGGACGCTTGGTCCCCACCCATCCGTTCAAATCTCCGCATACAATCACGTGTTCACTGGTTTCTGCCATATCCAGAACTTCCCTAACATTATCCCAAAACTTCTCTAGGTCTGATGCCACCGAGGATCCTACGGGAGCATATGCTACAACCATGAATACCTTGGTGACACCAAGTTTTATACGGACCCAAAGAAGTCTGGGATCATACATTCCGTAATCTTTCACACCTGAGGCCAAGCGAGAGGACAACAGCACTCCTACCCCCATGCTGGCTCGATCGCTCTGTGGTACACCAGACCACAGAGCCATCCCGCCACCAGGAAGATCGCAGGCGTCGCTGCCCCTTCGCTTGGTCTCTGTTACACAGAGCACGTCTAGCTGTTTGTCCGCCATGACGGATATCAGCTCGTGCAACTTACCTTCCACACAACCTCTTACATTCCACGTGCCCACCCGGCACTCCGTTCTCCTCGACTCGCCTGACTGGGCAAGGCGTGATGGGTGGCGGCCCCCATCGCCGCAACTGCCGAAGTTCGTACCGACGGGGGCGGGTCGGTACGCGTCGCCTCCGCGGGACGCCCTAACCCGCATTGCGGTACGCATATCGAGCCGGATTAGCAGTCTAATTAGACTGGCAGGGGACGCGAACGAGCACGCTCCGGACTATACCCCCCTAATATTCAATTCATATTTTATCCAAACTTAGTCCAACGACCTATGAACGAATGAAGAGATTCTCGGCGGTTTCGTCTTATTCTTTAGATAAAATCTATACATATAAATAAAATTAAAGTGTCTCTTTGCAATTCCATGTCAACAGCTTTTCACTAAATACATATGAAAATATTTACCGTATTTACATAAAAATCTATTTTCAAAATTTGGCTGTCTGTATGTCTGTCTGTTTGTTCTGGCTAATTTCTGAAATGGCTGAACCTATTTTAATGAAACTTTCACTAGCAAGTGGCTGATGTTATAAGGAGTAACTAAGGCTACTTTTATTTTAGAAAAAAAATAGAGTTCGGTGAAAACAAAATTAAAACCATTAAGAGATATCGAGTGACCCCGACTGTGCGACTGAAGCCTGGGGAAGGACGTAGGCTAACTTTTTATACAACAAACCACACGGGTGAAGTCGCGGGCGATAGCTATTTATAATAAAAATTGCGTTTTATATAAAATTATATACAGTATATTTAATGATTATTATCCGTGTGGTGACAGAATAAGAGTACAATTCACTACCCCTTATCTTACCCGTGGGTGATCGTAAGAAACGACTAAGGGATATAAAATGCATATAACATCGAGATCGTAAAGGAAAACTCGAGAAAAATACCCTATAACAACACGCCTGACCGGCGTGGTATAGTAGGTCATCTTCCCTCCCATTATGGAGAAGGCTCGAGCCCAACAGTGGGACAAATATGAGCTGATATGATGATGATGGTGAATGATTATTAAATTTACTGTGGATTTTTTTGATCCATACGGTATCTTTATTCCAAAATACAATGCAAAAGATTATGGCTATCCAGCCAAGCTGAATTCCATAAGCGGCACCTTATCATTTAACTACTAGCTTAGTTATTACACCCAAAAGACCTTTTTGTATTGCTTATAACGTGTATGCAAGATTTTTGTAATTGTTTGTTAAATAATTATAGCGTGAAAGCGTAAAAAGTAAACACAGACTCATATCCATAATTGAGATCCATAGCTCACAGAACCTTATTTCATCATCATCATGATTATCAATCAACCTTCCACCTCCAGCAGTAGTTGGATGTCATTTATTTGAAGAGATACTCACGCAATCACCGTGCTTGACACGTAAATTGCGGATCATAGCAAGGTGCTATACGTTCTCCAAGAGAAAACCTACTACTTTTTAAGACACCCACGGGTAAATAGGAAGCTGAAATAATTGAACTCTATTCCAGTCATCATCTATAACAAAGATATAATTTGTTTGCAGTCTATACTCTGAGATATTTTCATACAAAATTTAGTGTTTCTATGACAAATGAAGTTAGTATTCACTTCTTCCACCGAAGACAAAAATCGGGTACCGGTGGCCCGCTCGCACGGCGGAGAAGAGGTGCTTGCAGGGTGGGTCAATGGGGTTGCGCGCCGCCTCTTCCGTCACCCCGAACCGACTTGGCGGGGTGCGACGTCCATGGCCCACCGCAAAAAAAAAAAAAAAAAAAAAAAAAAAAAAAAAAAAAGTATTCACTTCTTACTAAAGATATACAGAGCTACATGCTCGTGGTTAGTAGGAACGTGCATTATTTTGCCTCACGTTAAATACTCGCAGTACTTTCAGCTGAAATTGCATTTTAGGGTTGTCAAAAAACAAATACATGTTTATATTTCTTCAAAATTATATTTTACAACTATTATGTCAACAGTTGAATTGCTAAATATAGGGTGCGATTGCCGTTATACGTGTCCATGAGACCGCTACTATCTCCTCTCCCTTTGTCCCTTTAATCGAGACATCTTTTTACCCATGGGGATGTTAGGCATGAAGACAATGTATTCTTAACCTGTCACCATTCGGGCCGGCCACTGACGACAAGTTCACGATGCTCCGGTGGCCGGTTCAACGACGAAGGCGAGGTTCACGGGTGGGTTACGGGTTTCTCAAGTAGGATTAATAAGAAGTTTTAATGTGTGCATGATTGCTTACTCCTTTATTTATAAATGTACAAAATATGAAAGAAATAAATATAATTTATAATAATAATAATAATAAGCCCCTCATAAATCTAACTCCACGTCCGATCCGAACATCTGTGATCACGTGAGGGGCGGACTTTAGTAGCTTTATTTAGCTAAATTACTTCCTAAAGACCAACGGAGCAATAGTAAATACAAAATGCGATGCGATTAAGAAGCGGATATAAACTACCCCAGGCGGGTACCGGAGTTAACCACGATGGAGAATCCCGTCCTGAGTGTCAAAACTTGGGCTGTCCCACGTATTTTGGGGGGGGGGGGGCACCGAATCGCAAATTGTAAATTCTGTCCAGTCACAAACTGTTACAAAACGCCAGCATAGATTATCATCAGTTAACAGTTTTTCATCTCTTACATCAACCATTTCATTCTCTCGCATATCACCTAATTCAACCCCAATAGCTAGTAGTAACATGTTACTGGAGGATGCTGTGCAAGAGACTGTTTCAGTCAATAAATCTGCACCCACCACCAGTATCTTAACCATCCGTAAAAAATGGAATAGTACAATGAACGAATTTATTTTACGCACTTATCTTCAGCTTACCCTAATGGAAACTGACACGAACGGCTACTTACCACTACTTCATAGTAAATTTATCGAAAAATTCCCAGAGATGAATATGATTAGTCGACAAAGAGTGGGCGATCAAAGAAGAGCTATAGTGAATAAAAATCTTCTTGCACGTACCGATATAGATCGTATCTACAAAGATGTTCAAAATGAAATCAGCAGTTTAAAACTAAATACACAAACACAGGATACACAAACACAAAATATACAGACAAACTTACCTCTCCTACAGTCCCGTATAGCATCAGCACAAACAAAAAACCAACCAGAATTCGTTAATCAACGAATGCGCTGGACCAAAGAACACAATGAAACAATAATGCGAAACTATTATAGAATAACAAATTTAGAAACTAATATCTCAGCTTATAGAGGGCCTCTGCACCAAGAATTTATTGTCGCATTCCCACATTTAGTGCATATAAATGAGCAACGAGTAGCCGACCAAAGACGATTAATAATATGCAATAAATATTTAAGCGAAGAAAGACTACAGACTATTAAAGACGAAGTAGCAAATGAGCTACTGCAGCAAAAGCACTGTGAAAATCAAGGTCGGGCTAATACTAATATATCATCAACACAATTAGAAGTTAATAGACATTATGACAACAATTATCTCAGTAGTACTGCAAAGAACACGTATTTAACAGAAACAAATAATACAAATAGTTCACAAGAAATAGTGGTACCATATTCAGAAGAACAACCTGTAGAAATAGATATAATATTTATGGAGGTCTTTAATTATTTTAAAAACACAGACCCTACACAAAGATCTTACATCCCGAAACAAAAATCTTCCAAGAAGCTAGCTTCAACGGTGCTCTATATTAATAATAATATTCTGCTCAAATATATTAAAATGGATACTGAGTTCATTACCTTACAAACAATATTATACAGTGCAGCATGGACAGCAGCTAAAATAAATGGTGCTAAGATAGAAATACCACACACATTAATAAATAACTGCGGGTTTAAGAGAAAGAAACCGAAATGGCAACTAAGACTAGAATGTAGAGTAAAAGAATTAAGGGCACAAATAGGACGACTAACACAATATATCAGAGGAAATAGAAGTAATAAATTAGTAAAACACGTAAATTATATACAAACTTATTATAAGATACACGCCACTCATGAAGAACCTAATAAACATTTAATAGAATTATTAGATACTATGAAGCAGAAACTTGGAAGCATTAGTAATAGATTAAAAAGATACAAAACGTGTACACTACGTAAGGTACAAAACAAACAGTTTGTCTGTAATGAAAAACAGTTTTACCGTGGGCTAAGAACACCTATCGCCAATACAAATTCAACAACTCCAATATTAAACCAAAGTACCAGTACTCATATCAACTCACACAATAATAGTATTTATGCAGGTAATAGCCCACCAACTGCTGAAGAACTACGTAGTTTTTGGGCTACAATCTGGGAAAACCCAATGCAACATAACATAAGCGCTGACTGGATACGCCAGGAACAAAATAATTACTTA
Organism: Lymantria monacha; assembly: GCA_905163515.2. Taxonomy (NCBI): domain Eukaryota; kingdom Metazoa; phylum Arthropoda; class Insecta; order Lepidoptera; family Erebidae; genus Lymantria; species Lymantria monacha. The sequence goes on along the minus strand of LR991098.1, from coordinate 3,883,495 downwards.
AACTCTGAACCTCTGATCTTTCAATCCGTACCCTCAGAAATATTCCACCTAGTCATAAACAAACTGCATAACTGGAAAACACCAGGTTCAGATAACATTCACAATTACTGGTACAAAAAGTTTACGCATATTCACCCATTCATACACAAATATATAAATGAATTCATAGAACAACCACACACACTACCTGACTATATTACTGTGGGCACCACATACATGTTACCAAAAGACCCAAAAGACTTATCCAATGCATCTAAGTACAGGCCAATAACCTGCCTTCAAACTATTTATAAAATAATAACTTCTTGCTTGACTCAAATAATTGCCAACCACATAGATAAAAATAATATATTAGCAGAACAACAAAAAGGCTGCCGCAAATATAGTCAGGGATGTAAAGAGCAACTTACAATAGACTCTATACTACTCAAACACACTCAACTAAAGAAAGCTGATATGTATTCAATGTATATTGATTATAAAAAACCTTTTGATTCCGTACCCCATACATGGTTACTTAAAATTTTAGAAATATACCGCATACATCCTCAAATTATCTCTTTCCTAAAAAGTACTATGACAAAATGGACAACAAGACTCAGACTGCAAACTGACCAAAACACCCTTACAACAGAGCCTATCAAAATACAAAGAGGTATTTTCCAAGGTGACGGTTTAAGCCCTATTTGGTTTTGCTTAGCTTTAAACCCACTTTCAAATATGCTGAACACTTCAAATATAGGATATAGCTTAGATTATAAAGAAAATGATGTTGAACTACTAACCGATTCCTTAACTTATAAACTAAACCATCTCTTATATATGGATGATATAAAACTTTATGGAACCACAGAAGAAGAATTAAGACAACTTGTTCAAATAACCGAAAATTTCTCACAAGATATCTGTATGGAGTTTGGAATCGACAAATGCAAAATTAATTCAATCAAAAAAGGCAAACATTATGAGCACCAACATCTCACAAAATCTGGTCAAATTATAGAAGCTTTAACACATAACGAAGCATATAAATATTTAGGTTACAATCAATCACAACAGATAATACACAAAGATATAAAACAATCATTAGACAAACAATTCAGGCAAAGACTAAACATAATTTTACGAAGTCACCTTAATTCTAAAAATACTTCTAAAGCCATTAACTCATTCGCTATCCCTGTTCTCACATATTCATTTGCTATAATTAACTGGAATAATACTGAATTAAAATCTCCACAAAGAACTATTAACACTAATATGACCCAACATAGAAAACACCACCCAAGATCTTGTATTCAGAGACTAACATTCCCCCGAACTGATGGAGGACGAGGAATAATCGACATATTAAACCTACATAATAAACAGATAACCAACTTACGAAGATACTTTCACAACAAATCCCTAACTTCATCTTTACACAAAGCCGTAGTTCAGAATGACAAAAAGATTACCCCACTTAATTTAAGCGACAGAGCGCCACAGAAAAACGAAACAATCATAGATAGGCTGACTAAGGTAAATGAATGGGCTCAAAAGACTTTACATGGGCGCCATCTTAATGACCTAAACCAACCAACCGTCGATAAATTAGCATCGAACGAATGGCTTAGGCAAGGGGAATTGTTTCCTGAAACGGAAGGGTTCATGCTTGCGATTCAAGATCAAGTCATAGAAACTATGAACTACAAGAAACATATAATGAAGTTGTCAAATTGTTCCAACGACTCCTGCAGAAAATGTAAAGGCGCCCCCGAAACCATCCAACATATAACAGGAGCATGCAGAGCAATAGCCCAAACTGATTACAAACACCGTCATGATCAAGTAGCAGCAATCATCCATCAATCACTGGCACTGAAATATAAACTCATAACAGAAAAAACAGTTTACTATAAATATACTCCACGAACTATATTAGACACAACTGATTACAAATTATACTGGGACAGAACTATATTAACAGATAAAACAGTACATTTTAACCGCCCAGATATAACACTACATGATAAAAAAAGTGAAATAGTATACTTGATTGATATAGCAATACCTAATACACATAACCTTTCATCCACCCACACTGAGAAACTAACCAAATACACTGATCTAGTTATTGAAATAAAATCACAGTGGAAAGTTAAAACAGTTAAAATCATACCTATTGTTTTGTCATCTACGGGAGTCGTACCACACACTTTACATACAAGCCTAAAACTCTTACACATTCATCCACTCATTTACATCACATTACAAAAAGCAGTCATACTAAACACTTGCAGAATTGTCAGAAAATTCCTATCTATAGACACCTAGAACTACCGCTCTCGTGCTTGACTACGGTCCGCACGAAAGCGTGATATTAACCCCTTTAGGGAGAAAAAAAAAAGGTTCATAAATAATAATAATAATAATAATAAACGGACAATGTACATTCACCATCATTGAAATAATATTTTATTTTGAATTTTGTGATTTTATGGTGACAAGCATTTGTAATGTTTGTTCTAAGCTTGGTGTAATATGCGTCTATTAATTGTATGTTCACCACCCAAGATCTTGTATTCAGAGACTAACATTCCCCCGAACTGATGGAGGACGAGGAATAATCGACATATTAAACCTACATAAACCTGCAAAATTAATTCAATCAAAAAAGGCAAACATTATGAGCACCAACATCTCACAAAATCTGGTCAAATTATAGAAGCTTTAACACATAACGAAGCATATAAATATTTAGGTTACAATCAATCACAACAGATAATACACAAAGATATAAAACAATCATTAGACAAACAATTCAGGCAAAGACTAAACATAATTTTACGAAGTCACCTTAATTCTAAAAATACTTCTAAAGCCATTAACTCATTCGCTATCCCTGTTCTCACATATTCATTTGCTATAATTAACTGGAATAATACTGAATTAAAATCTCCACAAAGAACTATTAACACTAATATGACCCAACATAGAAAACACCACCCAAGATCTTGTATTCAGAGACTAACATTCCCCCGAACTGATGGAGGACGAGGAATAATCGACATATTAAACCTACATAATAAACAGATAACCAACTTACGAAGATACTTTCACAACAAATCCCTAACTTCATCTTTACACAAAGCCGTAGTTCAGAATGACAAAAAGATTACCCCACTTAATTTAAGCGACAGAGCGCCACAGAAAAACGAAACAATCATAGATAGGCTGACTAAGGTAAATGAATGGGCTCAAAAGACTTTACATGGGCGCCATCTTAATGACCTAAACCAACCAACCGTCGACAAATTAGCATCGAACGAATGGCTTAGGCAAGGGGAATTGTTTCCTGAAACGGAAGGGTTCATGCTTGCGATTCAAGATCAAGTCATAGAAACTATGAACTACAAGAAACATATAATGAAGTTGTCAAATTGTTCCAACGACTCCTGCAGAAAATGTAAAGGCGCCCCCGAAACCATCCAACATATAACAGGAGCATGCAGAGCAATAGCCCAAACTGATTACAAACACCGTCATGATCAAGTAGCAGCAATCATCCATCAATCACTGGCACTGAAATATAAACTCATAACAGAAAAAACAGTTTACTATAAATATACTCCACGAACTATATTAGACACAACTGATTACAAATTATACTGGGACAGAACTATATTAACAGATAAAACAGTACATTTTAACCGCCCAGATATAACACTACATGATAAAAAAAGTGAAATAGTATACTTGATTGATATAGCAATACCTAATACACATAACCTTTCATCCACCCACACTGAGAAACTAACCAAATACACTGATCTAGTTATTGAAATAAAATCACAGTGGAAAGTTAAAACAGTTAAAATCATACCTATTGTTTTGTCATCTACGGGAGTCGTACCACACACTTTACATACAAGCCTAAAACTCTTACACATTCATCCACTCATTTACATCACATTACAAAAAGCAGTCATACTAAACACTTGCAGAATTGTCAGAAAATTCCTATCTATAGACACCTAGAACTACCGCTCTCGTGCTTGACTACGGTCCGCACGAAAGCGTGATATTAACCCCTTTAGGGAGAAAAAAAAAAGGTTCATAAATAATAATAATAATAATAATAAACGGACAATGTACATTCACCATCATTGAAATAATATTTTATTTTGAATTTTGTGATTTTATGGTGACAAGCATTTGTAATGTTTGTTCTAAGCTTGGTGTAATATGCGTCTATTAATTGTATGTTCATGGAGTTTTTAATGATTTTAGTTTTATTCCTAATGCGTGTTTTACTTAAAAAATATTGATATATTTTTTTGTATTTATAAACCCATGTCTTAATCCCTTAAGGCGTAAGCAAAATTGTAAGACTCATGTAACTCCACACAATATTTAGACCTACGTCATCATCATCATTTCAGCTCATATATGTCCCACTGTTGGGCTCGAGCCTATTCCGTAATGGTAGGGAAATCGACCTATACCACGCTGGTCAGACGTGTTGGTATAGGTTTAGGTTTAGAGTTTTCCTTCTCTTGCATAGATGTTATATGCATTCTATATCTCTTTGTCGCTTTTTCGACGATCACTCACGGGTAAGATAAGGGGTGGTGTATTGTATCCTTACTACGTCACCACACGGAAAGACTTACGTAATGGGTTGCAATTCTTTTCTCATTAACTCGCTACTTTAGGCGCTACTTTAAGATTCGTGATTAACAGCAGTATGAGATATTTTGCCGAGAAATGCAATGATATTTTAAATTGATTTTTTTTGCTGAATCAGGATTCGAACACACACCTCCGAGGCCACTACCACAGTAAACTTACTCGATTGAGCATATATATTTCTATAGAATTATGTAGTTATATATGAGGTTTGCGTGATGTTTGCAAATATTAAAAAATTAAAAAAAAGATTTTATTGCGTTTGTTTTTATTATATTATATTCATTTTTCACGTGTGCTTTTCTGCCTACTTCTTCTGCCAAGACTGTCGAAAATCAGGATAGTATTATATATATATATATATAAAAAAATCACGAGAAAATAAATAAAAATTTTATTATTTATAATACTATCCATTTCTAAATTAATTTTCTAGAAGTTAACAACCCTATAGAATAGAGAAACGCTATAATTTTAGCGTAATTGTTTAGAAACACGAAATATATTATAATCTAGTGTCCTGAATGTGGTTGAGTTAAAATGTGCAAGTTTTTGAACAAAAGGATTTTATGTTTCAAAATACTTCGTCTTAATAGTCCCTATACGTTCCACTATCAATCCTACTACAGCAGGGGGGAAATGGACTTAATTTATTGTACTGTACATAATGTTTTATATAAAATTGATTTCTTAAGTTTATGAGATTCTGAAGAAATTCTGCTATTAAGCTATGTGATTTCTATAAACTCGTAGGTGTCATAAAAGATGACTAAGACTTTTATGTCGGTCTGCAGTATTTCTGATATTGTCCGTACAACAATTATACTTTCGTGGCGGTTTGACGTTATTAATTATCGGATCAAACCATCGAATTTTATCGCGGTTTATATTGATTTTTAATGTTGACATTCCAATCACTTTGCAGTGTTCATGGCCACAGGAGGACTAAGGTGTCTGACGTCCAACAATTCATCGCTATTACAGATATTTATGTCTACCTGCTACAGTATTAATTATTAAATTTTGATCCACATTTTGATACAACATCAACACAAAAAAAATGTTTTTATATATAAAATGATGAGGATAAAATAATTTTATAATGTTTAAATTTAAATTTTATCTATTCAAGTGGTGATGGAGTAAGAATACAATTCACCACCCCGTATCTTACCCGTGGTTGATCGTAAGAGACAACTAAGACATATAAAACGCATATAACATCTATGCAAGGGAAGGAAAACTCGAAACAAAACCCTATACCAACACGTCTGACCAGCACGGTATAGTAGGTTAACTTCCCTCCCATTACGAACATATATGGGCTGTGATGATAATGATGATGATCAGTTATTATTAAACATTTAATTTATGGTAATTATTATATTGTAGAAATTTACTGAGAAAGATCCGGCAAGAAAACTCAGAGGGCATACATATTAAATTATCGACTTTTAAGAGGTGGATTACTTTATCTTACTAAAGTAATTAGTTGAGTAAATTATTATTTAATTATTATTGTGGGTCAAATCTATGCAATAAGTTAGTGTTTTGCAGTCTTGTGGTGGTCTTCTTTATTTTATGTTTAGTTAGGAGAATAATGACCACGTGAGGGTGACGCCCTGGCAGCAGGCTGGGGCGTGAATGGGGATAGTACCCGAAACGGTAATCCGCCGGGCTGGCCACGGGTGTCAAGGAAGCGGTACCAGTAGTCGGCCCAATGACGATAGGTAAGGAATACAGTAGATTATGGGTCACCCTTCCATCGCCCCGTGATGAGGAGGACGTCATATCCACCCCATAGCCTGCAAAAATAAAAAATAGGTGAGTAACAATTCCAGCTTGATGATAATACACAGCAATCTTCTCCATTAAAATTTTATTCCAAACGTGTAATACTCGGGTAAATATCAGACAGAATCAAATTTTATATAACATGCATTAATTATGTCAAATATTCATCATTTATTAGTAATCTTTTGGAACGATATTTTGGTAAGAAGGAGTAGGGTGGCACATCCTCCAAGAATATGTCACAAAACTGATTATTTTATGGAAATTTTCAAAATAGGTTTTGCGTATAACTAGAACTGTGCGTGATTACACATTATTAACTCAAGTGTATCGCTAATTATATAAATTGTTGTCTAAAATAAACATGCTGGATTTCGTCTTTTACTAAGAAATTAATATTATCAGCTCAGTGGTTTTGTTTTGAAATTCCTTTCTCTTTATCTTAGTTTATATATAATTATGTTCTACTATAGACTTTCATTCTCATTTGGAATGGGAATAAACGTGACCTAAATGTCAGACGCCTTAGTATACGTTTCTATTTCTAGTTTTTATTCTCTTGCATAGGTGTTTTAATAATGTTATATCCCTTTTTTTTGGGTTGTTGGTTACGGTCGGCGCACTCCTCGCACCACTCCGTCCGGGGTAACAGAGGGGGAAAAGCACGCACACCCGTAACTCATCCGTATCACGTCGCCTTCGTCGTTGGGCCGACAACCGGAGCAGGGTGATTTGACGTCAGTGGTCGGACCGACGGAATACCCCCTGAGGAGTACCCTCTCCTCGACTGACGTCCCCCCCTCGGGGACGGGTCTTTCCTTACGCGGTCGGCCTCTCGGCAATGTTATATCCGTAAACAATTTTTTACAACATCCATGTGTAAAATAAAGAATTAATTGTATTGTAACTCCGTCACCAAATGGAAAATTTTTCTCTTGTAAACGTAAGATTTATTTTAGACCCACATATAATGTTTTTTATTGCTTAAGGTGGCAAATGAACAAGCAGCACTTCTGATGGTGAATGTTATTACCGCCCATAGACAAGATGGCTTTTGGCTCTCTCGCTAACCTAACGAAACGCAATCAATCGTTCGGCGCCAATTTCTGCAAGAGTGTGGTACTACACTGAATGGACTGGCCCACACCTTTAGACCCAAAACTATCAACAGTGCGCCCCTACCACTAGGACAGAGCATTTCTTTTTTTTACAGCTCCCACGCACTAATAAAGAGTGGTAACATATTCTATAGCATAAGGATTGATTTATTAGTTACACTTTGTAATCATAATTTAACATGATTAGGTCATATTTTGATACATCTATCGGGCGGTCCACCGAAGTCAAGGAGTCAGTATGAAGGTCACGCAAAAAATCATCTAGGCAATGACAATATGCTTTTGCGCTTTGTAAGATGAGCTTAGAGCCGGAAGCCCAACTTGTATGGCTATTTGGTTGGTAAGTAACGGCATAGCTATTCCCCCCTGGTATTGCAAATGTTCATGGGTGGCAGTAACACTTACCATCGGGTGTGCTGCTTGCTCGTTTGCCATCAAAAATAATTTTAAAATACAGCGATCAACAGTGATGGGGAGTTAATATGATAGATTATGAGTTTTCATATCAGCCTTTCGTCACCTTATGGCCCGTCCATGACCTTGTCGCTGTGAGCGGCGGCTAAGCACGGGGCGGCAAGCGGTAAGTTCAAAAGTATAAAAATGTTTGAAGCACGCCACGAGACGCCGCTCATAGCGAAAACGCGCGCGGTTGTTTTCGAGCGAATCGCTACAGCGGCGCGCGGTATGGTGACCGGCGTGAACAAAAGTACAAGTGAATGTTTGCGATGCCACGAAACAGAGCGGCGTGGACAGCGGTATAGAAGGGACGTAATCAGCAGCGTGGATAAAAACAAAAAAATTTAGACGAAAGCAGTGACCAGGCCGTTAGACGATTCTCCAAACCATAGCCTGCCAATAAAAACAAAGGTTGAAATATTGTTTTTGGTGAAACTACCATTACCACTTTTAATTAAGATAAAAGTAAATTAATAAACCTTTTTTTAATCACAATAAACTGCTGTCATAATTATTACGTTTCATAAAAACTCATATTACGTTCGAAGTATTAGCATTTCAACAGAAAGAGCTCTTTTTTATTATTTGGTCGTTGCTCATTCGTAAATATAATGAGAACAATAGAATTGTACATACGAATTCGTACGGCACCATTACAATATGTATTGTATATATAACAATATAAAGCCTTTTCATTGTTATGAGAAAATGTATATATATCTACCACAATATGCGAAGGGAATGTCTTTTTTTTTATGAGTTGAATCATCAGTGTGGGTGGTAACACCGATTTTTTTATCCACAAAGTAAGACTCTACGTTAAATAACTAATTCTTGCATGGCGACTTTACGAATAGAAAATTATTGAACACAAATTACACTTTGTTTTTAATAACATAAAGGAGTTCAAATTTTTTAAAATTAATATGTACATTTAATGCTAAGTTTTAAATTAAAATATTTACAGAAAAATCGAAGAAAATAGAATAAGGAATAAAAAAAAAACAGGCAGTCATGGGGACTGCCGATAGAAGTGAAAACTATTAACTTAAGACTAATTGAAATAATAATAATTTTCTAATTTTTATATAAAAATAAAAAATATTATCGAACATCTAGGAATCGGTTTTACCACGCTAGTAAGATAAGAAACGAAAAAAAAACGAACCTATAAGTTTTTTCCCTCCAAAAACGCTCAACGCGCCTAAAGAAGTTTTCATATAGCTATAGATATACTATTAGCATTAGCATGTCGGTGACGTGAACCTATAAGTTTTTCCCCTCCAAAAACGCTCAACGCGCCTAAAGAAGTTTTCACATAGCTATAGATATACTATTAGTATTAGCATGTCGGTGACGCGAACCTATAAGTTTTTCCCCTCCAAAAACGCTCAACGCGCCTAAAGAAGTTTTCACATAGCTATAGATATACTATTAGCATTAGCATGTCAGTGACGCGAACCTATAAGTTTTTCCCCTCCAAAAACGCTCAACGCGCCTAAAGAAGTTTTCACTTCAATAAATAAAACAAAAAAAAAAGGGAATTACACTTTGATTTGGAGCAAATATTTGTGAATCGCTACGTAGTAATCAGACCCACGGCATAGGCACTATAGGTTATTAACCATTACACCTCAAAATAAATGTTAAGGCTCACATATAAGACCTATAAACTCTGTCATGTCTGCAGTGATTTTTGATTTGATTTAAACATTTCTTTATAATCATAAATAGTTACAAAACAGTGTTATAACATTCTTTATCACCTATTGTTAACGTTTTTTTTACAAACTAAGACGTCTTTATAAAACATATTAAATGACCACAAACATTTTTAATTTAATTTTTTTTACACTTGTTTCACCATTGTGAAAATTGGCAGTGCTGTAACTTCTGGTGCGCTTCACCTATCAGAAAATATTTTTAACTGTTGCCCTATTTGCCAAATTGACTCATGTCGTCCGTTTTCCATAGAATTCTTCAACTCCTCTTTTTATTTTCTAATAATGTTTGTTGTGGGTCCCAAGACAATTAAAAGCGCTTCTCGGGACTTCCTAAGGGTCAAGCCTCGGTGTCTTTTATGAAAACTATTATGGATCCTGGCTCACTCTCGCTGGACTCCTGTAAAGTTACAGTAATAGAAAAATGTGGTGAAATTAGTTCCAATAAAAAAAAATAACATTTATACCATCCGTGCAGCCAAGTGTTAATTCGAAAGGCTTTAAAATTCAGTGAGCCTTTCTTTTCCTCTAAAAAGTAATTTATCTCCATGCTTTTAGAAGCGTTAAATTGCCTATTAGCCATCTCGTAGATATATAAACTAAGCAATAATATTTTATAAACTTTCCACGCTAGCGTGTCGGACAGTTTCCCGCAAATTCACTATTATTGTCATTTTCTATTTGTCTTTATAACTATTTTAAAGCTGAAAATTTTGTTTGTGATATTAACTGTAATTAAAAGGTGATTATGGTATAATTCAACCTTCAGGGCCGAGGTCTTTGTTCAATAAGTTCAATACAATATCATTTGTAGAAGCAATGGGTAGGCCAAATTTCTCGACGAACCGATAATTGATGGGGAAGAAAGATTTTTGACTTCACACCACTAGGTGGACTGACAACTTGGTAAAGGTTGCCATTAGATTGCGGGCGGCACTATATCGCAATTTGTGCTGAAGTATGAAGGTGGCTTACGTCCAGCAGCGGATGGAAAAAATCTGAATAAGGGTGATGATGATAGAGTAAGAATACAATTCACCAGCTTCTATCTTGTTCTTGGGTGTCGTATAAATTATCTGTAACTAAAAAACCGGCCTTCATGAAAACTGAAACGTAAAAATAAAAAAAAAATGATACAATTTATGAAGCCAGTCATCATTCATCATCATTTCAGCCTATTGCCGTCCATTGCTGAACGTAGGCCTCCCTCATATTACGCCACAGAGTGCGGTCCTGTGCCGCCTGTATCCAACGACGACCATCAACCTTCACTAGGTCGTCTATCCACCTAGTGGGGGGATGAAGCCAATGCCTCCTATAAACTGCTACCTAACCTACCTAAGGTACCGACTTCATAAAATATATATTTTTTTACACTTTATTTTCTTATTGTTTTTGAAGGCGGCTTCGTTTAATTAAAAATAATGTATTTTTTTGTGTAATGCTTTTTAGTGGTTACACCACATTATACAGAATATGTACGAAGGTAGCACAATTATGAGAAACATACCCAAATCATTTTAATTATACACATAAAATTAAAAAAAAAACCCTCGATTTTATCAGCATATCAGCATCAGATTTTGCACTGATGATCATGGGTCCACATGTAAAGTATAGCTCCAGCATCGAACAAAATAAGAATTTTCCAAATCGGTCTATGCAGTATATCGGTAAATCGGTAATTCGATAATCGGTGAATGTATATAAAAAGTAATATACCAAAGAAATGAGAATCTTCTCCTTTTCTGAAGTCATTAAAAACATGATTAAGGGATATAAATATGTAGGAGACGGAAATCTCGAAATAAAATCCTATACCAACTGCATCTGACGATCAGCAGAATATAGAAGGGAAATTTCCTTTCTATTATAGAGGCGGCTGTAACTGACCAGTGGGCCGTATGTATGCTGAGATTATGTCGAAATAATTTTCACATTGTAAAATAAATTATCATCACAAACGATTTATAATTTTGATATATAACTATTTTTATGGACTGCATTTGATTTTTAATTACCCAATGTTTTGAATACTTTACAGCATTCATGGTCATGGGAAAAGTCTTCCCGTAAAGATAGTTTTATTTCAATAGTGTAATACTCGCGTAAACACACGCCTTTATATTTTAGCATCAAAAATATGTGGTAAGATAATACATATCCTTGAATTGGATATATCAAGAGCTTTGACATTGTAGCTTTGGTTTATATTACTCAAAGAGATACCTCGTAATGTGAACGACCTTATATCCCGTGTTAGTTATTTAATATCTTGTTAATTGGAAAAGAACTTCGAAGGCTCTATTAAGATACGCTTCACGCTATATTTAACTTATAAATAAATTTATCAAGGTTTAATTGTCTGAAAGGATGTTGGAGTGGTTTAAATACTAACCTCTTGTCGTGGGTTCAAATTTAAAGCATCCGTGTGGTGACGAAGTAAGAATATAATTCACCACCCATATTACCCATGGGTGATCGTACGAGACGAGTAAGGCATATAAAATTCATATAACATCTATGCGAGAGAAGGAAAACTCGAAACAAAACCCTATACCAACACGTTTGACCAGCGTGGTATAGTAGGTCAATTTCCCTCCCATTATAGAGGAGGCTCGAGCCCAACAGTGGGACATATATGAGCTGAGATGATAGTGATTATGATGAATTTGAATATACATATGTAGTTTATATCTGTTAGTTTATTAACAAAGTTACACAGACACAAACACATATTAATTAGTGCTGGGTGGGGTCTTACTAAAAAGCTAGACAGGGTTTGCTGCAAATACAGACGATAGAAATAAAACATTTATATTAAAGGGAATCGTTTTAATTATTTGTTCGTGTAGTGATGAAGTAAGAATATAATGCACGATCTATTTTACCCATTGTTGTAATTAAAGTTTTTTTTTTTATTTAAAAAGTCATCAAATTTTTTTTCGGTGGACTATGGAGGTGGTCACGCCCCGCTAAATCAGTTCGGGGCGACGGAAGAGGCGGCGTGTGACCCCATAGACTCGCCCTGCAAATCGCCTCTCTTCGCCGTGCAAGTAGGCCACCGGTGCCCAATCGTTGTCTTCGGTGACCTGCCTGGCGGTTGACCCTTACGGGTTCCTCTCGACACTAAACACAATAATCATTGTGTTACGGGGACACTTTATAAACATATAATTCACGCAGATAAATTACATCCAAACTCAGAATAATAGTTTGTGGATCTCACAAGCGAAATCCACGGCACTAGCAAAGAATGTCGGTATTTTAACCACCACGCCATCTGTGCAGATAAACTCAGTAAGTCATCTATCTGAGTTTCTTAGAGATATACATATCTTCTTAATATATTGTTAGCAGTCAAATTAATATTAACGAAAAGCGGGTAGCGCAGCCTATATAAAGCGCAGTTACGGAGACTAGAGACGACATTACACATCCGAACTCTCTAGCGTGCGGTAGCTCTGCTTGTTTGTGTACCGAGTACTATTTGTTCTTATATCATTGAAGTGTTAGGATTAACTATTAGTTTAACGAGTGCTTATAATTCGCTTATTGGTTGGTTTTATAGAATATGAAAGTGATTGTAATAATTAATATTTGTGTTACATATTAAAACTCATTTAATTGTTTCTTCTTTATATTAAAATTCCTTCGTCTGTCAAATATATATAAATTACGCGTCACGTTGTTTGTCCGCGATAGACTCCTAAAGTACTTAACCAATTTTAATCAAATTTGCACAGCGTGTGTAGTTTGATCCAACTTAAAAAATAGGATAGCTTTCATTTCAATTTATAGTCGGAATATTTTATTGCATATTATTTGTCTATTATTTGACAGTCTGTATCTGTTATCTCCAAACGATTCTACCAGATGGTGGTATCTGTTGATTGGTTTGAGTAAGTATTTAATAGATAGCACTATGTTAAACGTACAAACGTTTCATATAAGCTACAGTTTATTAGCATAACCACCACGTGTTACTGGGGCTACCTTAGCCAAAGCAACGCGTGGCTGGGTCTGCTAGTAAGATATATGCAAGAAAAGGATTATTCGAATTAAACCCGTCTGTTCGGCCTGGTATAGTAGGTCAATTTCCCTCCTAGTGTGGAGGAGGCTTGAGCTCAGCAGCACATATGAGCAGGGATCATGACGATGATGATTTCAATTACTCATCGATCACTATTGAATAATAGAATATATTTATTGTTTATTTATTTACATAAAATTATAAAAAGTGATTTAAAATACCGACCTTTTCGATTTCGGTTCGATTCCCATGCAATACTTTGTGTGATCCACAAATTGATATTCTGAGTCTGGATGTAATTTGTGTCCGTTAAATTATATGTTTGTGAGGTCCTACGCTCCCTCTCCTTATTTTTCTGGTGTTGTCTTTTGAAAAAAGAAAATCTGATTAATAGTACTTACCCTTTTTTTTTTTTGCAGTTGGCTATGGACGTTGTCGCGCCCCGCCAAATCGATCCGGGGCGACGAAAGAGGCGGCGCGCAAGCCCATAGACCCACTCTGCAAGCACCTCTCTTCGCCGTGCGAGCGGGCCACCGGTACCCGATCTTTGTCTCCGGTGGCCCGCCCGGCGGTTTACCCTCATGGGTTCCTCTCATGTCGACGGCCCGACAGCTTTCGCCGTCGGGGCGGTGGCCTCACGTCGGGTGACCGGACAATTAGTACTTACTTACCCCAAACATTTTTTGACATAGAAAAATATTGCGGTAAACTTTTAAAACCCATCCATAAATAGTTTCACATTTTGATGAGTTATTGAACCTTAAAACGATGTAAAATAAGTGCTTGAAGTGAAAAAGTGGAAAATTCTGTGTAAAAACTATTAAATATTTAAACATAACAATTATAATCTGTAATGAAGTATTTAGTAGTGCTAAGAACAACATTTTGACAGTTTTCTACCTACAGTCGCGTGATGGTTCATTCGGAGTAGTGCTATATTCTCGAAAATGTACTGTTGCATTTAATTCGGTGAGTGAGAGAGCAAGATGCCCAACTTTCTTTGTTGGTTTTGGTTTTTATAATTGGTGGTACCCCTAGTATTGCAAAAGTCCATCAGCGGCAGTAACACTTACCATCAGGTCTACTACTTGCTGATTCGTCACCATAAGTAATAAAAAAAATAAAGCAATACGTATCTATATTATTAGAAACTCTTGTATTGACTCCATATTTAAATGGCTTCTTCTTTTTATTTTTTATATTGGCAACCAGCTATATATAAGAGCCATTGTTGCCAGTATTCAGTTACAATTTTCTTCACGTCTTTAGTCTCTTAATGTTAGTCATTGTCTGTCAGTAAATCAAATCGTTGCCATCAACAGTGCTATGGCCACACTGTTAATGGTAACTTCTGGAAATTTTTGAAAACGAAAACATTGCAAAACACTTTTATATCATATTCACTAAACCCCAGTAGTTACTTCGCATCACATTACATAAAATGCCATCAAAATTATTTAATATAACACGTTAAAGCACTAAGATATTGAATATAATACAATTTCACCACATGACATCATTAGATTCCCGCCAAAAGTCCGTTAAATAGTCAAACTACAATGGAGTAGTTTAAAAATGCGTCACCATTCTGCCAATATCCGTTGAATAAATATTTGTATTATATGTCAGCCATCATGTCAGTATTTAAATATTGTTTTATTTACCTATAAAACGTAGGCTGATGTAAATACACTCTCATTGTGTAAGTTTTGAGTTACAGAAAGAGCCCTCTTTGCGTGCTACACGTGTAAGCAAATGGGCTTCGTAACGATCTGTCATTTCACAGATGAAATTGCTTTCATCTGTAAACAAAAACTGGTAGGTCAAACTACCTCCTGTTTTATAGGAGGCTAGAACCCAGTAGTGGGACATATACCTATAAGCTGAGATGGTAAGGATGATGTGTTTATGTACATACATACATAGCCTCACGCCTGTTTCCCAGAGGGGTAGGCAGAGACTACGGATTGCCACAAACCACGATCCTGACATACCTCCATCGCTTCATTCACGCTCATCACAGTCTTCATGCATGCTCTACGATTACGCGTACTCTTAATCTGACCTTTCACTAACATATCTTCAATTTGATCCAGGAAAGTACGACGTGGTCTTCCCCTTGTAGTCGTCCCACTCACACTCGCTTTGTATACTTGTTTCGTCAACCTTTCTTCACTCATTCTTGCCACGTGTCGAAACCACCTCAGCATACCCTTTTTTATCTTTGTCACTACTTCTTCATTCATACCACAGCGCTCTCTTATAACACTATTCCTAATTTTACCTTTCAAACTTACACCACACATACTACGAAGCGCTCTCATCGCTACAGCATTTATTCTACTTTCATGTCTTCCCTGCCAAATCCAACTTTCACTGCCATACATGAGAGTGGGAACTAATAATAATATAAATAACTAGTGGGTGTGTTTATGTATTTATTAAATTATCCCTGTATTTATGTTATATTATTTATATGTTATATTATTTATTATGTTATCCCTGTATTTATGTATAATAATAATAAATAACTAGTGGGTGTTTTTATGTATTTATTAAATTATCCCTGTATTTGTGTTTTATCTATACAATGATACAATTTGATTGATTAAAGCCGATTTTGTGGGTAACTTAACAGTTCACTCGGAACTTCATTCTTTGGAGGGTAAGTTTCCAGGCGATAATGACATGGCGGTAGTTTATTTGACCTCGATAGGCTAAAGGCGAAAATATCAGCAGAAATGGGTTTTTTGGTGGGAATCTGAAAACGTCATGTGGTCTTGTATTATATTCGATATCTTAGTATTTAATATTAGATAATTATCATTATATGCGACGGAACTAATGTAGTGAATATTAAATAAAAGTTCTTTACATTTTTTTAACAGTATGTCAGTGTTGGTGGCAACAATTTGCATTACTGACGAACAATGACTAACATGAAGAGACTAAAGACGTGGAGAAAAATATCAAATACGTTTAAACGAATGTTTTTCTTGACTTCATCATCGTCGTCATCTTGATTATCCTATAAGTGCAAAGTGAGAAAAATACAATCATTTTTTGATTTGAAAAGTTCTTGATTTTCATATATCGAGAGTAGAGCAAGACCTCAACGCTTCGCTTATGAGGCGTGCAATAGAAATAGAATTTTGTAAGTTTTGTCTACAAAACTAATGGACTGGTGTAAGCTTGTATACTAGTGGTAAATCAAAATTTCCTCTTAATAAATTAAGAGTATTTCCAATTGACATGAAACATATATCGTAAAGTGCTTTCATGCGTATTAAATAATTCATCAATTTGACTACATCTTAAGTGGTTGACGCTAAATGATTGAGAACTTTAACGTCTGGCGGTAATTGCTCCTAATTGTAGTAGTGTGACGTGTAAGTGCGTTCGCTAGTGACAATTTAATATACGTAGTTCAAGCAATTTAATTTGACATAAATGATTCAAATTTCTACGTGTACTGCGTGACATTTAAAATTCTATTAACAAATTTACAAGTTTGATATACAGATACATAAAATTGAAACGTCTATTTGAAATATCTTTTTTTTTTATTATATTGGACTTATGAGCAGGCAATAGCCAGTCGACCTTACTGCCTTGTCTTGTGTATTAATTTTCTTCATTTCTTTATATTGTAACTAGTCCTTAATAGTGACTGTCCGTCAGTAAGTCAAGTCATTACCATTAATTGGGCGCTGATAACCAAATCATTGATTCTATTGGGAATTTTGGAAAAATATGAAAATACACGTAAACTACTATTATACCATATTCACTACAGTTCAGCACTAACTGTATCATATTCCATAAAATAGCAGCAAAATTATTCAATATAACACTACAAAACACTAAAGAAATGAATATAATACAAGAGCGTAACATTACATTTCTATATTCGCTTCAAATATCATAATTTGACTTTCGCATTTTTTTATTCGGCTTAGACAAGCAAATGAATTAAAGCTCATACAGATAAGTTTCTTACATTTTTTTTTTAATATAGAACAGTATTTCTAGTTTTTCATATTGTATAGCTCGTTTGAAATCAATCTTGGACAGTCTCGACTCGTCACCTTTAATTAAACATTGTTGACAAAATTATAGGCTA
Organism: Lymantria monacha; assembly: GCA_905163515.2. NCBI lineage: Eukaryota > Metazoa > Arthropoda > Insecta > Lepidoptera > Erebidae > Lymantria > Lymantria monacha. The sequence goes on along the minus strand of LR991098.1, from coordinate 3,865,579 downwards.
CTCTCGCCTTTTTGGTGGATCATGAAAACATAAGTAAACATGAAATCATAAGCCATTTTACCATAACTTTAGCAGTTTTTTTGCTATCAATTTTATTTAACACAACACCATAAAACTACTAATATATTGAAAATAACCTAAATGCTTCACATATCATATTTTACGCTGCCGCCATAACTCTCCTTTTTTATTATTTTCAAAGTTTTGATAGAAGAAGCGTATACAGAGTGGAGACGTCAATACGACAATAAATGAAAACACCGTCAATACTAGTGTATAGGAGTATTTTGAAACTATTAAAAAAGTCCTCGCATGCATATTTAAAAAACAATTTTTTCAAACAAACTTTTTATCATAAATATTGAAACAAAATAGAACACCGTTTGTAAATATTAGTTCATTAAACTGTGGTCGGCAAGCGGCGAGTGACCTTGTGGTATCATATGTTACAACTTCGAAACGTAGGTAAATACATTGGGCGCTATACTATTCATTCTCACTTGATTATTTTATTAAAATAATCACGATAACTTTAATAATTCACTTGGTCGTTAAACTTAAATTTTCGATATGTGCGCCATGGACCCGAACGCACAAATTATATCGTCTTAAAATATTATTTCGAACTCTTGTTAACAGGTCGCCATTGACGGCGATGTATTTTAACTTGTCGAAAGATCGTACAATTCCTTTTTTTTAAAGTTCTCTACATTATCAACCTGTGTCAAATTTGCGAGAAAAATAATTTAAAATTTGTTCATCTAGGGTGACTCTTACACGCGAAGGAGCACTATCCATATGAGGCAGTAAGGATTGATTATCCCGTAACCTCTGGACAGCTTGCACAATAGTCCGGCCATTGGTAGTACAAACACGTGTGTTTCCATATCTCTTTCGGTACGTACGTATGGTTAAAGCTGCATTGCCGTGATATTCTCCATAAATTAAAATCATATCTGTATACTCGAAGCTGTGTAATTATAACGAGGCACTGTAAATGAGAAAGAAATACTATTCTAACACAAAGTAAGCGTCTAATTACGCACATTCACGTCACAGGATCACGATGGCACACTGACCTACAGACCTATTATAATAGTTTTGAACATGAGACCGAGGTCTTCTTTCATTAAGCCGCATTAGGTAGTTTTAAATTTCTCATCTAAGTGTGATGACACGGTTTATATGTATGGATCTTAAGATTTAGGAATAAGTTATAATATGCATTGATTTGTATTACGTTTGGGGAAGACTTGAACTGGTAAACATGGCGATATGTAGGTACTAGTTTCATATTGGTTTATACCGATGCGGCGCGGGAGCTCATTGATAGGCGAATAATTTTAATTTTTATACAGAGTGTGGAAATTGTTAATAATACAAAGTAATGTACTGCGGCTAAACTATACGACATATTGTATTCAAAGTTTGTATACAAGCTGGGCAAGTCATCAGATACACTAGATTAAAATTATTGTCGTATGGTCGTCTCCACCTTGTATATCGCGTCGATCCCGCGTCATTGGAATAAATATTGAATAACTATGATGATGACGTTTGTTCTATTTAATTTCGAACCTGCCAAAACAGATTTTGGCGGGACCTTTACTATATAATAAAATAATTAAGCATATTAAATGCTAAATTTCAGTAATTTAAATAACAAGGTTGTGTCATCGTTTAATACAATTCTAACTGCAAAGTTTGAAGTATTAAGCCTATAAAAATGTGTAAACATTGTCGGGTAGATGGCATACCGTCACCTTAAGACGTAAATATGATACGAAGCGAAATTTGCATGTCCTACAATAAATCACGGTGGTGTAATGGCAGCACGATTGGGCCGGAATCCCAATAGGCGCGGGTTCGAATCCCGCTTGTGACATCATTTTTCGCTTCGTAATCGGGTTTTATATACAATATTTATTTTTCCACGGAATAAAACTAAGGTATGGCTTAGATATTCTATATTCCACATATCAATTTTTCAGCCTATATATTATCCACTATCGAGCATGAACCTCTTCCAAAATAGCAAAGAAAGAATATATATAATTTAATACAAAATCATTTAACATACATCAACTCCAATGGGGATATTTATAAATTGTGTATTTTACCTTAAACTAATTAAATAAATTACCACCAGATCAGAACGCGACCACTACTGAGAAGATCCAAGCAAAAAACTGGGCGAGTATGTCATTTACTTGTTTTCACTAATTTCTTTTTCCATCCATCCATCCATCAGTCCGTAAACGTCCACTGTGGAACGTAGGCCTCTCCACGAGAATGCCATCTGCAACGGTCCTGTACCACCTGCATCCAACGGTTTCCTGCGACCTTGATGAGGTCACCAGTCCAATTTCTTTTTAATATAAGATATTTATTCAATTATTTGCGCCAGTGTGATGCCCTTCGAACCACACAACAAACATATAACCTACTAAAGATGCTAAGGCACTTGTGTACAATAAAATTGACGATATAACCGAGTTTTAAAATTGCAACCGCAACGTTTTCTGTTCCCTGTTTGCAGTTAGTTGCAATTTTATGCTTCCTCGATTCTAGTGGTTGTGCCGAACTATTTGTTTTATAAAGTGCAATGTAGTTGGGAAATGACGAAACTTTGATGTGATGAAACTTTTCTTCTGTTTTCTGAACTCTGTAGCTGTTCATTTCTTTATAGCTTCTATATCTGTAATTATTTAGAGATATGCTAAATTATACACAACAGGAGTAAAGTTAGACTATGGTTCATAAACTGGATTTTTATTTAACTTTTTAATTGGTTTTACCCGGCCTAATATCTGTCTGTAGGCCTATAATTTTTGGGGCACGGTGGGCACCGTCTGCGAGATAGTCGTCTCAGGGAAGGAGGCAGTGGGGCGAGTCTTCAGTGACACGCTCCGCCGCTGGCGCCTGGGGCAGCACAGGCGTTCGTGCCTGCGCCTGATGCCGACCTAGCAGAGGCCGCAGGTGATTAGACCGGGGGAATAGTCCGTCACCCACTGAAGGGTTGATCGCGTGAGAGCGATGCCCCAGCAGCAGCGGCAGGCCCAATGACGATGGTAAGGGAATACGGTGAGTTGTGGGGCCACGCGCCACCCTTTCATCGCCCCAGACGGAGTGCACGATGTGTGTCCAGCCCATAGCATAGCCTATAAAAAAAGGTCCATAATCCTATACGTTAAAGGAACATTTTTCGGTGAGCTGAAATTTGATGTACACCTTTAGTTCTAATGATAATGCAAAGTGCAATACTTAGTATCATCATAATTTCAATTTGACATTCATTTCATTAACATTTAAACCGTTAATTTCATTACATTTTCTGTGTGGGGATCGAACCTATATAATTTTTGTTATTATTTAAACCATATTAATAAATTTTCATGAATCGTGCGAATACATAAAAATATAGATTGAATATTCTAATTCTTTTTTGGCTTCAATGTATTAAATATTCTATTATTTATTGAGAAGACTTATTTAAGTCTTATAAGTTATGATTACATTAATATTGAATATGAATATACGAATTACTGACTCTACAATAAAAACTTTTCATATCTGCCATTAGGACAAACTTGGTAAAAATAATCTTCCAATATTTCTAACTAGCTTCTGCCTGCGGCTTCGCCCGCGTAAAAGGTTACTTTCCTAAAGTTTTTCATCCCCTATTTTTATTTTTACCCCTTAAGGGTAAATTTTTACAACATGTTAATGTCATATTTATTTATATCTAATCAATAGCCTAAAATAAATTTCAAGCTTGTGGTTTTAAAAATTACGATACTTTCTTACAACTTTTCATCCCCCTTTACAACCTTTTTTAGCATTAAAAAAGTAGCCTATTGGACATAGGCTACTTTTTCAAGCTCTAGACTGTCTGTGTACCAAATTTCATTTAGATCGGTTCAGTAGTTTTGGTGTGAAAGAGCGGCAGACTGATAGACAGAGTTACTTTCGCATTTATAATATTAGTAAGGAAGTAAGGATTTGTATTAATGTCACCGTAAAAAGAATCAATGATGAACTCCAAATTACTTTTAGGGGAATAATCAAATTTTAATATAAAAACCAAATGCTTAATCTATATATGGTCTATGGTATTATTAAAAATTTATTCAGACCTCTGCTTTGCTAGTGTTAATATTCTATTATCATCATATCATCATCACAGCCCATACACGTCCCACTATTGGGCTCGGGCCTCCTCCGTAATGGGAGGGAAATTAATCTACTATACCGCGCTGGTCAGACGTGTTGGTATACGGTTTTGTTTCAAGTTTTCCTTCTCTTGCACAGATGTTACATGCATTTTATATCCCTTAGTTGTCTCTTACGATCTAGGGGGGTGGTGAATTGTATTCTTTCGCCGTCACCACACGGATGTATATATATATTTTTATATATATATATATATATATATATACATTTTTTTCGTGTTTAAATAAGCAAGTAAAGGAGAACAATTTTCCACTTCTCTTTTGCTCGTGGGTATTGTAAATAACGACTAAGGTATATAATATGTAGATAAAATCTATACAGGAGAAGGGAATTTCAAATTAGAACCCTGTACTAACCCGTTCCAGTCCAATATTGCACGCCTCATAAGCGAAGCATTGAGGTGATGCTATACTCTCGATATTTTATTAGTATAGTAGGTCAGTTTCGCTCCTATTGTAGAGGTAGCCAGAACCCAGTAGTAGGTCGTATATGAATTGAGATGAAGATAATGTTTTCTTTTTTCTAATTAAAATACGACAATTAATTAATAGTGGTAGGATGTTGACAGTGTTTTGTCTACAACCGCGGGCTGGTCCATCCGGGGTAGTACCACACTCTCTAAGAAAATCGACGTCTGAGCAGTAATGTGCTGCTGTGCTTCGTTCGGTGAGCGAGAGAGCCGGCAGCCCAACTGGGTGGTTTTGGGAATTGTAATGGTAAGCAGCGGTCTAGCAGCCTTGGTTATAGCAAAGGTCCATGGGCGGCCGTGACGCTTACCATCAGGTGTGCTGCTTGCTCGTTTGCCACTATAAGCAATAAAAAAAAACTGATTTGACCGATATAACTTAAGGAATTTGTAGCGAGTACATATAAATCTCTGTAATAACGATGACTTGTTGGACATGAAACATCTTAGTCCTCCTATGACCATGAACATAACGTGTTTGAAACATTGGAAAATTAAAAATCAAAAACAAACGTGATAGAATCCGTAAAAATAGTTCTATTTCAAATGTGTAATACTCGCGTAGATATCACAAATTATTCAGTCAAAATATATTAGGTAAAGTATCCTCTTGTCTTAAAACTATATCTGACAAGTATATTAAACATTATACAGCCATTATGGACTACAAATACTTCGGACGTTGCCTCTGTTTTTATCTAGAATAGGGCTGGAAAGATAATGTTACTTAATACAGATAAAAACCGTAAGGTTTTTTGCTTCTAAATACTGCCAAGGATAATGATCTACTGGACAATGTAAGTGGTTTTTATCAGTAATACATATGGACTTTTGCTATATAGAAAAACTAATTGAATTGAGTCATTAAGGAAATCGTGACAAAAATCTCATAGGTTTATATTTGTTTGGTATATTTTTTTCTTGAATATAATACGTGTATTTGATATCTATCTAGACGACTTGGTATAGAGTTTTTCTTGTCTTAAATACATGTTATATTATATCCCTTCTCTCCTTCTCTCTTCGTCTTTTTTTATTTCTCTTGGTGGTAAATGAGCAAGCAGCATACCTGTAAGTATTACTGCCGCTCAAGGACCTTTACAATACCAAGGGTATAGATAGGCCGCTGCCTACCAATAAAAATCCCAAACACGCCGGAAAGTTGAGTTTCCGGCTCTCTCACTCACCAAATGTAGCACATCAGCACTTTGTCACTGCTCAGACGTCGATTTCCCACGAGAGTGTGGTATTATATGGTATTATATATACCCTGGATGGACTGACCCGCGCCTGTAGATAGAAAACTGTCAACAATATGATCCTATCACTATTAGTCTTTTAAGAAACCCCACTAACCCAATCAAAGTTAGTGAATTATATTAATACTCTGTCACCACACGGAAAATTATATAAATATAATTAAATAATATAATTTAAATAAATAATAATCCGTAATTTTCCATCTATGAAATGTCAATCTAATATTGCACGCCTCATAAGCGAAGCGTTGAGGTCTTGCTCTACTCTCGACTTATGAAAATCAAGCACTATTCAAACATAAAAATGATTGTAATTTTCTCACATTGCACTTATAGGATAATATTATAATACATATGTCAAGAAAAAACATTCGTTTAAACGTATTTGATATTTTTAAAAAGCAATTATTTTGTTTAAAGTAAGAAAATAGTTGATTAAAAAAAATATTCGAGGACGTCGGATAAAATATTTTGTATCTGGCAGGATTACGACCGTAAAAATGAATATATCGAAGTTTTTCTTTTATTAAAAGCTTCATAATCGTAACGCGCTGTTTCCTTTCGAAAATGGCTTGGTAATTCTTTGTCGTTTAATTGCAATTAATAAAAACTAAACTGCTTAGTCATTAGTGTATGTATACTTTATGAAAATTGGGTTTGTTTACATTTTTTTGTTCGTCCATTCGGACAGGCAAAGGTAATAAATCCCATTCAGCCTATACAGCTATGTTTAGCTCTACGTCGAGAATGGCACGAAATTTCAAAAGTATTTCTTTTCTTTCATTACAAGCTTATATTTAGTTTCACCTGTCCCGTTGTCTGTAATCAAATCTTGCAAGTTAAATTTGATCCACTTCCCGGTTTCCGATTTAGCTGAAATTTAGCATGCATATATAAATCGGATGACAATGCAATATTATTGTGACATAAAGCTGATCTGATGATAGACCTGGAAGCTGCCATGGGAACTCTGTAATTAAACGACGCAACCCTTTCGAGTTTGGGCTCATTTGATTTGTCTTGACGATTACTTTAATACTATATGGTAACCAGGGTCTGACGATAGACCTGGAAGCGGACCAAAGAAACTCCGTAATTAAACGACGCAACCTCATCGAGTTTGGGCTCGTTTGATTCGTCTTGACGAGTACTTTGATAATATATACTAACCAGGGTCTGACGATGGACCTGGAAGCTGGCTATAGGAACTCCGTAATTAAACGACGCAACCCCATCAAAATTGCGCTCATTTGATTCGACTTGGCGAATACTTTATTACTATACGGAAACCAGGGTCTGATCATGGACGTGGAAGCTAGCCATAGCAACTCGACGAAGCGGACCAAAGAAACTCCGTAATTAAACGACGCAACCCCATCAAAATTGCGCTCATTTGATTCGACTTGGCGAATACTTTATTACTATACGGAAACCAGGGTCTGATCATGGACCTGGAAGCTAGCCATAGCAACTCGACGATGCGGACCAAAGAAACTCCGTAATTAAACGACGCAACCTCATCAAGTTTAGACTCGTTTGATTTGTCTTGTTGAGTACTTTGATACTATATGGTAACTGGGGTCTGACGATCGACCTGGAAGCGGGCCATGGAACTCCGTAATTAAACGACGCAACTCCATCGAATTTGGACTCGTTTGATTCGTCTTGACGAGTACTTTGATACTATATAGTAACCAAGGTCTGAAGTTGGAACTGGAAGCTGGCCATAGGAAAAAGAAGGTGCTAAATGTTCTTAATTATACCATCAAAATGTAACACGCTTTTATTTATAAAATTGGGACTGCGATAGAAACGGGAAGATTTAATAATTATGGTGTAAAGTTTTAGTGTTTAAAATATATAATTATGTACGATATGGAATTATTTTGTAGTAGACGAAGAAGTTTAATTATCGTTAAAGGTTACAATGAACTTATAAAGTGTTATATGTCTTATTAGAGTTAATTTATTTTTAACTTTTTATTTTATTTTATTAGCAAATAATAAAAGCTTGTTTTTAAAAAAGGCTTTATCTTTAATTTTATTTTTATTTTTGGCTAAGGTAAATGATAAATAATATAAAAATTATGAGGCGTGCACTTTTGGATTTTCCAAATTATTTGTATTTACTGTGTATTTTTTTTTTATTTGTAACTAATTTAATTTGTTTTCACTATGTACTGTTAGTGTCATAACACACTAAGCGGCCAAGTTGCGTGATCGAGTGGCAGGGGCAACTAATATTCCATGATTCAAGTGCAAGCATTAGAGTGGACAATGGCCAGCTTTCATGTATGGGCCACATGAACAGCAGGTACATCGCGATGCTACAGGTAAACAATGGACGCCATGTTATATAGTATAGTCACTTGTCGTAGCGGCAGCACGTGTATCGTATGTACCGAATGACGTTTAATAAGTTACACTTGACTTTTTAGGCTGCCGTACCCAAAGGGTAAAACGGAATCCTATTACTAAAACTCTGCTGTCCATCCGTCTGTCTATCACCAGGCTGTATCTCATGAACTGTGATAGTGACATAGTTGAAATTTTCACAGATGATATATTTCTGTTGCCACTATAACACTAAATACTGAAAAAAAACGAGAGGTGTCAAGGGACACCCGGATGGAACGAAGTTCCTTTCGATTAATTAGTGAAGAAGGTGTATTTTTATTTTATTACGAAGAAAATCATGAAGTGTTGTGTTTTATCATGTAAAAACTACTCCGATAAACGTTCAGATGCTATGGAAGGAATCATATTTCATATCGTGATATTTGCCCAATATTGAAATCTACATTAAATATTGAAAGCGACAATTATGACTATTTAGATAAGAATGAACTAAATACTATAATTCCGCGTGGTAACGGATTAAGTCGAACGCATGAAGCTACATTTGATCTCTATGGGTCAACTGACCCCTCCCCCCTGCTCCCCCTTGATGAAGCCCTTGACCCCCCGTACCTGTGGGAGATCATAAAAGATGACTGAGGGATAAAAAACGCATATAACATCTATGCAAGAGAAGGAAAACTCAACTAAATTACCTTATACCAACACATCTAACCAGCGTGGTGTAGTAGGTCAATTTCTCTTCTAGTGTGAAGGAGGCTCGAGCCCAATAAAGGGACATGTATGAGCTTATAATTTAGGATATATTGGCTTCCACATAAAGAGTAAACTGTCGCTATTTTTTGTTCAGAACTATTTATGTTACTTTATCTTCGTATGAATTCTACAGTTTAGGTAGCGCTCGCTAATGTAATTCAGATGGTAAGAATGATAACTATTTCTTAATAAAAAATAGGTATTATTGTAAATATTAAAAAGAAAAAATAAACTAAGAAGAAAAATAAAGCTCGTCTCTAAAGTAACTTGTTATTTTTGTTTATTATTATAATTGACATTTTACATATAAAAAAGAGTGAATATTAATTAACAATTGAATTTAAGATTATTTAATATTTAATTATTTAATGTCACACTTATGTTAGACAGCTATCGATGTCATACGCACGCACACACAAATGAATATAGAATAGCGGCCTAGTATCACGACATGACCACGTTTGCCTTAGTACCTACCCAATGTATCATTTCCAGTAGTCGACACAATTTTACTGCCAAGGCGCGCAAAAAGATGTTTCACATCACAAACTTTCAATACCTATCTACTATATACCTACAGGTATAGTATGTTATTAACAAATCGATAGTGCTGTTAAAATACAACAATCATCAACGATGACTGCTCTCACGCCTTTACTTGTGTTCGGTCACACAATCGGCGATCATAGATTTCTTGCCATATTTCTGTAGATCTGTAGTGCGCCCGGTTGCTGCCTGACCACAGCACTGCGCACTCTTATTGTCCTAACGTTTGAAATATTGTACCAAACGACACACGGTAAAAGGCAAAAAATATGTACTTTAAATATCGAAAGTAATAAAAGCATTTGTTTGCATAAGAATCAATTCCTTACTATAAAATGTGCATCGGCAATAAATATCAAATTATTTAGAATTTTTAATTTACTATTTTTATTATATAATTTTTTTCTGCCTTAAGCGATTTTTATCGTTATATTTTAGCCAATTTACAAAATATCTTTATAAATAGCCTATGTGTTATTGTGAGGTGCAAGCTATATTAATATAAAGTTTCATCAAAATCCATTCGGTAGTTTTTACGTGAAAGAGCAACAAACATGTTCACATCCATACTCGTACATTATTACAAACTTTCACGTTTATAATCATCATCATCACAGCCCATAAATGTCCCACTATTGGGCTCGAGCCTCCTCCGTAATGGGAGGGAAATTAATCTACTATACCGCGCTAGTCAGACGTGTTGGTATAGGGTTTTGTTTCGAGTTTTCCTTCTCTCGCACAGATGTTATGTGCGTTATATATCCCTTAGTCGTCTCGTACGATCACCCACGGGTATGACATGGGGTGGTGAATAGTATTCTTACTCCGTCACCACACGGATTATCACCACACGTTTATAATATTAATAGGAAATAGGATAATAGGATATATAATTCCACTAGACTACCAAAACTTTTGGGCCCCGAGCTCGAACCCGAGCCGGCCGCGCAGCGAAACGAAATTAATTTCGTTGCGCATTATTTTGATTTTGCTATATCTCTTAAGGTATTAATTTAATTTGCATGGTCTGAAGGAAAAAAAATATCTTCATGAAATGCTCAAGCCAACTAATGTATTTAAAATGATAAGGATTAATACAGTATTTGTGGAAATAGCTTTTCAATTATCGTTTTATAATAGGCCATTTTTTAAAGTATTAAAATAGAGATAGTATGTTATCCTTAAGAGATAGGCATATACCATCGCGGACTTTTTTGTAGGCCTTTTTAAGGTCTATAATACTGTAGTACTTTATTTTGATCTATTTCGTAGGGTTCAGCCAGCGTTTGCAATGTAAGCGCAAAATAACGTGTTTATTTACGACATCACATTAGAAACCTCTTAAATTATCAGTGTTTCTCTACTACATTAAAAATAAAATAAAATAAAATAAAGTAAGCCTTTATTACTGGTATAGTTTTGTTCACTTCTATGACAAAATATTAGCAAAGATAAGAAATCTACATTAATAAACTAAATCATATTCTCGGCACTCGACTTATCTCCTCTCTTAACAGCTTGTCTCTCGACAAAGGCCTCCTCTAAGGATTTCCAATTATTTCTGTCCTTTGCCTTGCGTAACCACTCCGGACCGGCTACTTTCTTCAAATCGTCTTCCCATCGTTTTGGTTGTCTTCCTCTACTTCTTGTGCAGTCTCTAGGGTACCATTCAGTGACTATTCTTGTCCACTTTTCTCTCTTTTCTCTTAACATATGTCCCGTCCAACGCCATTTCAATTTTTTGCTTGCTGATTGGACTTTTCTGAATTTAGTTTTTCCTTTGATCTTTTTAAGTTGAATTTTATCCCTTATTTTTACTCCCAATACGCTTCTCTCTATTCCGTTCTGACATATATTTATTTTATTTTGCTGTTGTTCAGTTAAGGCCCAAGTTTGACATCCATAGGTAAGGCATGGCAGTATGCAAGCATTAAAAACTTTTCGTTTCTCTGACATAGGCATTTCTTTATTTTTCATTATTTCACTCAACGACCAGAATTTCTTCCAAGTGTTTGCTATTCTTCTGTCAATTTCCTTTTGCATGTTCTCTGTCGGTGACACTAGTTGTCCTAAATAAATGTACTCACTTACGTATTCTAAGTGCTGGCTATTAATTGTAATAGCATCTTTATGTGGGGAGTTGCTCATTAATTTAGACTTTGCTAGATTCATTGTGAGACCTGCCTTTGAACTTTCATCTGATAATTGCTGTAGCATGTTTCCCAAGGTTTTCGGGCAATCAGAGAAAAGTATTAAGTCATCAGCGAATCTCAAATGGCTTAATTTCTCGCCGTTCACATTAAGTCCAAAGTTCTCCCAATCTAGTCTCCTAAAGATCGTCTCCAACACAGCTGAGAACATCTTTGGCGAAATAGGGTCACCTTGCCGGACGCCTCTTTCAATCGGGAACACTTCGCCTGTCCTTTCTAGCTTTATTTGAGCTGTGCTTTTACTGTAAATGCTCTTTAGTATTACTACTACATTATGCATATATTATACATTTAAAACTTCCTCTTGAATCACTCTATCTATTAAAAAAACCGCATCAATATCCGTTGCGTAGTTTTAAAAATTTAAGCATAAATAGGGATATAGGGACAGAGAAAGCGGCTTTGTTTTATGTTGTGTCGTTACAACTTTGTTGTGTGTCGGTAGTAATTTTTTCCGTCTAGCCCCCTTTCGCAACGCGCGATAAGGAACTTCGTTCCAAAAACAGAATAAAATTAATATTTAAGGGGATCCCATACAACAAACGTGATTTTTTTGCTCGATATTGATAACAGAGTTCAAAAACTCAGCATTTTTCTATAAAAATTAATCTATAACATTATCTATATAATGGTATGGAATCTTTTGTGCGCGAGTCCGACTCCGCATTTGGCTGATATTTTTTAAGTTATTATAGATAATCTAATTATTTAAATATCTATCTTTATATTGCAACATACCTGGAAAGTATATGTGATATATTCCTTTTGTATTAAAAAATTTTTCATATATATACCTTTTTTAATTTTATAATAATCAAATTAGCGGAGCAATAATTTCTTCATCAACGTCCATTTTAAAGCAGCTGTCAACTGAAGAAAGTTGCCCGTCGAAGCCTCTGATGAATAGAGTTAAATCACGCCAGCCTGGCCACTTAATGCGCTGGGACAATTATATGAATCTTTATAAGTACGTGTAATCTCGATGTGCGGGACGGGCCTCCCGACAAATGTGTTGTAGTTAGCTGACGTCCCGTTTGGTCGCTGGTTCGGTGGTAAAGTGGACTGTATTCTGTATCTCGCCGGTACTAGGAAATTATTGAAGAAATAAAACTCTTGAATGAAGTAGCATATGTACATCAGACGAATATTAGACCATTGCTGCCTAGCCCCCACGTACTATTGCTTTAAGTTCACTATTTCACTATATCTCCATACTAATATATTTGCGGCCACACAATGTCGATTTATTGTGTCGCTTAGGTACAACGAAACTTTACCATAACGACAGCCGAGCCGAGCGGTGCGAATGGCGTTAATATTCATCCTTGTTTTGTACTTATCGTTATTAACATTTTTGCTTATAACTTTAAGACTATACTAGTTACAGTTACGATATATAGCTTATTTTTCGTGTAATTTAATTATCTATCTATTACAACTATTATTAACCTGCTACCTTAGCCCTAGGTATCGATTTAGGCTTCATTCAAGCACTTAATACCACAATTTTAACACTTTTTAGTACTGTTAATCTACTTTAAAATACTATATTTCAAAAACTATAATACTTAGGGTGGTGGTTTTTACTGTGCTTGATGGGCCCTATCGCATGCTTCAATAAAACACCAAAAAACATATATATTTATTACAAGTTCTACAAGATAAATAACAAAATTGGGGCATAGTCAAGAACAATAAATTTTTATACAAGTTACGTAAACAATAATAGTTGCAGCCTATTTTAACATTAATTGAATATTATTATATCTCTAATTAACCTATTTTATTGTTCTTTAATTATTATCTTTGTTTTTTCCACTATTTACTCACTTAATGTTCGCGAAATGTAGGCGCACTCTGATTGGTCGACACTCATGGTATGTTCCCAGCTGGCATCGCAAACTGTGTTATTTAACTTACACGGCACTAATACACTATGTTTTGAACACTATATTTTTCTTTCAGTAGCACTGTTATTATCGCGAACACACGATGAAAATAGAGTATTTTGGTTTCATCGAACTGATAATTCAGGAGGTAGATATTGGAACTCTTCAGTAGCGGCTAATGAACCCCTCAATTTGGGTTCATATGACATTAGCGAGTCCAGTAAGCATTAAGCACAGTTACCGAGAGTCTGAGGATAGAGCAAGGCGATGGCTAGAGAAACTTTTCAATGGTTATTTATATTCTTTGTGTATTAATAATGCTTGTTTTTTCTTTTTTTTGTTTCAAAAAGGGTATTTTTTAATATTACTTTTGGATTATTCAATCAATAGGACGGCAGATAGGGCATATGGTAGTACGTTCTTATTATACTATTCTCTTGATCGAATACTGTAATATTTTATTTTATACTAGCCGACCCGACAAACTTCGTTCCGCCTAACAGTCAATGAATGAGCAGATTTTGATTAATTCAAAATTATTACGTTATATTTTTTATTATAATGCCACGCTGCTGTAAATTTTCACACAAATGTTTCCAGGTATGTTGCACACTTTTGCAGAAAAATTACGTAGATGCAGTAGCAATTTGCTATAGCGCTTCGTTTGGTAAATGCGAAAGTCGTAGGTCCAACCCCTTTGTTTTTGGCAGACTATGCTCTAGAGACACGCTGTCCGTTCCATGCAAGGCGACGAAAGTACGAGACGTGGCCCCATAACCTATCGTATTCTCTCCTCATAGCCCTTGGGTCACTGGGACCGAGTCCTTGACGTCCGTGGAGGTCCAAACCCCAACGATACACAGCTTCTGGCTATACTTCTGATATTACAAAGCTTGTAGAATGCTAGTTACCACTTTCTATCAAGGAAGTTGCTTGCTAATCTTCCACCAAAGGCAATAAGGATAACGACTGCACATCGTTTCAAATGTCACAAGTTCGTTTCCCACGTAAGATATTACTTTGTGCGATGCCCAAATTATTACTCTGAGTTTGGGTGTAATTTGAGTCCGTTAATAAATTTTAGTAGTCCCTCACAATATCCAGGTTAATTTTCTTAGGACAGACTAGGGTATTTTTTTTTAAGTAATAAAAGAAAAACGTTGAATAAAATTACTGAATTTTATACAGAATCATATCCGTAGAGGGGACAGTATTTTAGACTGTAAATACAATAAAATTGACAATTTTGGACTCAAATTACGATATTAAAATTGATTCGACTGTGATCCGAACGTCTGGGGTTGCGCATCGCAGTTATCATAAAAGATAATAATAGGCGATAAACACGGCCAACATGGCGGACAATATGGCCGCTCTTGAAATCATTGGCGGGAAAAGTGGTTCAAATATCGAGGTCAATTTATTTTAGTATATTTTCTTCATAAAATAATATTTATTTATCGCGTGCTTAAGACTAGATGACAGAAATGATAACATCATCATGGTTAGGTTAATAATATGAAATACAATCATTCTTTTTAATCATTATAATAGGTGGTAGTAGAGTGGTAGCGGCTACGAATACTACCAACCCTTACTTTGATCGTGGATGTCGTAAAATATGACTAAGAGCTTTATATCGACCTGGGCCATTTACATCTGATGTCGTCTGGTCAACAATTACATTCCCAAGGAGGGTTGACGTCAGGCAGGCGGCCGGTCATAAAACTAATGTCAATAACTTTAGCAATATGTGTGATCTTTCATCGCGAATGAGTACATATTGCGCCGACTCCAAGTAATTGGGATAGAAGCGAGAGAATGATGTTGAGTAAGTATTGCGTATGAATTTTATATAGTATTTTGATAAATTTTATTCTAACTGTATAATCATTAAGTATCATCATCATCATTATCATCTTGCTCTTATCCCATTTACTTGGGGTCTATAAAATATGTCATCTTCTTCCATACAGTTAAGTAAAATTATTAATTTCTTATCAATTAAATATTTTCCAAATATCGAATACAAGTATGAAAAAATGGCCGTTGTCTGACAAAGGCAGTTGTCGATTTTGGATATTAAATAATGAAATACAAAAAAAAATCTAGTAAAAATAATGCTATAATTCACTTGAGTGTGAAATATTTTTGCTGTTAATAACACATATAAATTATCTGTATTGTGGTTTTAATTATATATTAACTGACGAGAATCGATATTATACAAATAAGCCTTACATAGCGGTGCGTGACGGCTCACTTTCATTCAATACACATAAAATACACCATGCATCCGAAGAAATTTTTACTTTAAAAATAAACTTCTATTTCGAGTTAAAAAACTCTTAAAAACATTTATTTGAATGATTTAGGCAACAATATTTATTACTTAATATAAATTTTGAACGATTTCCTCAAAACACAACAAAATTAACCAGATTCCCAATTAGAACGTCATGAAATCTAAGCACCATTCATGGTCTAAGTATTCCAGTTCTCTAAAGGACTGTTTAATATATATTACTATGTAAATCTACAGATATAAAGTGACTGTTTAGTCCAGCAATATAAAAGTATGTAGACTGAAAGTCATTCCCTAACCAGTAATGTTGAAGGGCCACCGAAGACAAAGATCGGGTTCCGGTGGCCCGCTCGCACGGCGAAAAGAGGTGCATTGCAGGGTGGGTCTATGGAGTCGCGTGCCGGGTCTGTCGTCGCCCCGGACCGATTTGGCGGGGCCTGACCACACCATAGCCCACCGCAAAAAAAAAAAGAAGAAAAAAGAAGCCAGTAATTTTGATGACTATTGTTCAACGGTTGCGCGGCATAATTGAGTTAATATTTTGTGAATTAATTAATATTGCTTTAATTTGCAATGCGTGCTAATTATCCAAATTTACATTGTTTCCGTGTAGTGACTACTACTGACTATCTTGCCCATAAATTTCGTTAAAGACGACTAAGGGATGTAATATGCATATAATATCTGTGAATGAGATATTGTATCCATCTAAACTGCATATAACATCTATGCGAGAGATGGAAAACTCGAAACAAAACCCTATATCAACACGCTTGACTGGCGTGGTATAGTAGGTCATTTTCCCTCCCATTAAGGAGGAGGCTCGAGCCCAACAGTGGGACATATATGAGCTGAGATGATGATGATGAATAAAAAAACATCTAAAATCGATAATTTTGTTATGAATTAAATAATAGTAAATCTTCCATTGCTTTCTTTTTAATTAATTACGTATTTTAAATGTTCTTAAAATGTTTTATTTAATATAATTATGATTATATCTAAAATTATGTTTTAACTCATTTTAATATGAAATAACACTGTAGAGAAATAATACAATGTTTTTAACAACAATAAAATTTCAACAAATTCAGCACAACATTGTCTGGCGAAATACAAATATAAATGTGAAAACGATATTAAAATTCATGTTTACACCATTTCAATTTTATGCAAATAATTTCTAACTCCGTTAGAGATTCTGTTTCGTATTTATACAATGTAAATATTATTTGGTGTATGTACTCATTGTATTTATTCAAGTACAATAATATCATCACTATTTATTTGCGGTGAAGAATAATCATCATCATTTACATTCCTGTTGCAGAAATTAAATTGACTGATGCCATCATACTTCTCTTAATCCAATTACTTTGAGTCAACACTCAGTCACTCTTCCATCGTACATATAACAAAAGTTTTGGCAATAGTTCTATGGCCTGCCTGAGGTCAACGCTCCTTTTTTGTTTGGCAGGCTATCGTCAAAATACACTTTTTTTACGGAAGACGCGGCGCGCAACCCCATAGACCCACCATGCGAACACCTCTCTTCGCCGTGTGAGCGGCCCGCGCGGCGGTTTACCCTCGCGGGTTCCTCTCGTGTCGACGCTCCGTCAGCTTTCACCGTTCATCGTTCATCGTTCTCACGCGGTGGCCTCACGTCGGGTGACCGGACTATTCCCCGATCCGATCACCCGAAGCCTCAGTTAGGGCGGCATCAGGCGCAGATGTCTAAGTACACCCTGCCCATTCCGTTCGGGGTGACAGAAGGTCGGCGTGTAGCTCCATAAGCCAACGTGTTTCCTATCCATCGCCATTGGACCGACCACTGGTACCACTTCCTTGACATCCGTGGCCGGCCCGAGTGGTTACCCTTTTGGATATCACCGCAATGAAAATCAATTCCGTCGACGGCAACGAACAATTGTGTTGTGTTGCCGAGGCGTCACCGTCGCGTAGTCGACTTCTCTGCGGCTGGCGGACTAATCCTTGGTCTATCCACCCGCGACCTCAGCTAAGGCAGAATCAGTTCTTGAGGCTATCGAGTATAATCTTAGCGATGGTTACCAGCGTCAGATCTGCATCGATGAATGCGATGTGTTTAAGGTGCCCGCTCTGCCCAGGCCACACAGACCTCGAGCGTGTGCTGCACCGAGTCAGTCATCACAGTAGTGGTAGGACGATGTACTTTCCTTCCTCAATAGCAAAATTTATAGCAAAACTGGTGGCTGATGCAGAAAATTTGTTTGACCTCAAAAAATTCTTTGACAATAACAGTAATGATTATTAGAAATGACAATAAATTAACTTTATATATATTTAAATTTGTCAATAAAATTGATTCATAATTGTTTGTAGATACCTAAAATGTTTATTTAAATTGTTGCATTCATTTTATATAATCTTTAAATAATTTTTGATAAGTAGTTTGTATGTACCTACATATTTTATATTTGCATGTCATTTGTAATGACTAGATGGGCTTGTAATCTTATATTTTTGATCACCAACACCCATAAATGTACCTCATTTAAAGCAAATAAAGACTTCTATTCTATTCTATTCTCATGACTGTTTGTAGGTGTTTACTGAAGCAGCCATGGCCCTTCAAGACCTACATCAGTCAGAAGGAAAGGACTCTGTGCTGCCAACCTAACCACCCAGCACTGGCCGGTAGGCCTGCACGGTCCCAAAACCGAACCAAGGCCTCTCCAGCTAGACTGCTTAACGGGCAATCACGTCCCAGCGTAGTGAATGGTATTCTTACTCCATTACTATACAGATAAATAATAAAATAATTTAGGATGCCAAGGATGTCAAGGAGTAAGTATCAATGGTCGGTCCACTAGCAATGAAGAGAGAACAGGATGGGTTATGGGGGCACACGGTACCCTTCTGTCACTCCGGACAGAATGGTAAACGTGTGTCCAGAAAATAGCCTGTCAAAAAAAAGGATATAATTTAGAACGACTCATTTCGTTGTTTAAGTAAGGTAAGACTTAGTAAAAAAAATATCAACGCAATAAATTAAATCAATTGACACAGTTATTATTAACTCAAATACAATTTAACAAAACCATTACTATCCGTTTATAATTCAATGTTTATCTTTCATAAATCGACTAAGTTTGCTATAAGTTTATCGAGTAAATAATAACCTTGGAGGATATTCGATGTTGATCGTGTTTGTCAATATTGTTTAATTAATGTTTTAGTTACGTATTATTATTACTACGTTTCAATTAATCCATCTAATAACATACCAGAGTGCTCAAGTGAATTTAAGTTTCTTTGTACTAATAAAAATAATGGGCTATTATTTAATTAACATTTCATTTACGTATTATTATTACTACGTTTCAATTAATCCATCTAATAAAAACACCAGCGAGCTCACGTAAATTTAAGGGTCTTTTTACTAATAATTAATGGGCTATTTTCTAATTAACATATCATTTACGTATTATTATTACTACTTTTCAATTAATCCATCTAATAAATATACCAGCGAGCTCACGTAAATTTAAAGTATTTTACTAAAATTTAATGGGCTATTGTTTAATTAATGTCTCAATTACGTATCATTATTACTACGTTTGAATTAATCTATTTAATAAACATACCAGCATGCTCACGTAAATTTAAGGTTTTTTTTACTAATTAATACTTACATACATATACATACATATCATCACGCCATATCCCTTGCAGGGTAGGCAGAGAGAACAGAGTGCCAGAGAACTCTATCTCTGCATACTTCACTCGCTTCCTCAACATTCATAATTCTCTTCATACACGCTCGCCGGTTTCGGAGACTCTTGACTCCACCTTCCTTCAGTACCTGACCGATCTGGTCTAGGTAGTTTAGTCTCGGTCTCCCTCGATACCTACATCCTTCCACTTTCGCATTGTATATCTTCTTAACCAGACGTTCGTTCGGCATTCTTTCCACATGTCCGAACCATAGGAGCATTCCCTTTCGCACCTTTACACCAATACTCTCTTTCATACCTACTCGCTCTCTTACGTCGTCGTTACGAATGCGGTCGGTCAGCCTAACTCCACAGATTTTCCGAAGAGATCGCATTTCGACCGCATTAATTTTACTTTCATACTCTTTTCTGCATACCCAACTCTCGCTTCCATACAGTAATGTTGGTACAAGCACTGCGTTATGTATTGCTACACGTGCCTTCTGGCTGAGGTGGTGGCTGCCGAGAAGTTGCCCCAACGCTCCGTTCACTCTATTTCCCGCATTCACTCTTCGCTCTATATCAGTGGTGTACCGTCCATCTCGGCTAAATCCACATCCAAGATATACAAATTCATCCACTTGCTCTAGTACATCATTACCTATTGTTACTCTTACATCTGTTCTGGCTTCATCTCTTTCAAAGACCATTATTTTGGTTTTGCTCACATTCACGCGTAGACCCCTTTTTTACAATCTTCTGTCATTGTGTCGACTAGGGTCTGCAGGTCAGACGCTGACTGTGCCAGCAGGACTGCGTCATCTGCATAAAGCAGAGCAGAGACCACTGAGTCACCCATCTGGACTCCCACATTCATATCGTTCAACCTTTGGAGACATTTATCCAGATATATGATAAAAAGCCTGGCTGATAGAACGCAGCCCTGCTAAACGCCGATATTGACGTCAAACCAAGGCGACATTCCATCATCCAGCCGCACACAGGCTCTACAGCCCATGTAACTGGATTGCACAGCCTGCAGCAGTTTACCGTTAATACCATATTCCGGTAAAATGTCCCAAAGTTCCTTTCGTACAACCGTGTCAAATGTTCTCTCCAGATCCACAAAACTGCAGAAAACCCTCTGACCTAGGGCCAGATGCTTCTCCACAATGTTGCGCAGAGAGAACACTTGATCCATGCATCCCCTTCCACTCCTGAAACCTCCTTGTATCTCACACAGTAAACCATCGGACACCATCCTCATTATCCTTTCAATAATTTTACCATACACTTTTGCTGCCAAACTGGTCAAGCTTATGGCTCTGTAATTTGCGCAGTCATAACATGAACCCTTGTTTTTAAACAAATGCACGATGACTGCGCTATTCCAGTCCCCGGGAACCATTCCCGAGCTCCAACATAAATTGAGGAGCAACAGGAACGCCTCCCGGACACAGGAGCCACCAAGCTTGATCATCTCGTCAGACACTATATCAATGCCCGCTGCCTTACCATTTTTCAAGCTTCTTATCGCCCATTCAACTTCATCCGTACTGATGCCATCGGAGGACGCCGTCGCCGAATGTTGATCTACTAGACCACATGCGACACCGGCGCCAACCGTAGTATCCGCATACATGTCGCCAAAATATTCACTCCATCGGCTTAACACGTCTTGTGTTTGTGTAAGAATGTCTCCACCTTTAGACCTTATTTTATTCATTCTGAAGGCTGACCAACCACCCCGAGACTTCTTCACCTCCTTCCAAAAGAGTTTGGTGTCACTCTCGAAGTTTTTAGTCAGCCTATCTTCTGCACTCATACTTGCTCTATCACGTTTCTCTTTCACTAAGGCCTTGGTGTCATTCTTACATTGCCGATATATTTCTTTCTTCTGTTCAGTCATACTGTCATTCAGATTCAAAGAAGAGACATAGTCCAGCCACGCTTTCTTCTTTTGCTCTACGGAAGCTGCCACTTCCGCATCCCACCATGCATCACCATTTGTGTTTCTATGCTTCTTTGAACTTACACATACTTCTTTCGCTGTGTCTACCATACTCTCTTTCAATACTCTCCAGCATTCTTCAATGTCCGATTGCGGCTGGCTTGCCATTGTCAGCCGTTCTCGGACACCCTCTGCATACTTTTCTCTTACACACTCTTCTTGCAACCTTTCAACCTTTATTCTTTCAAGCCCTCCGAAGTGGACACGCTCTCGCCAGTGCCTCCACTTTCTGAACAGACCACTAAATCTCGCAATAACGAGATAGTGGTCCGTATCGACTGTGGGGCCCTGTAGGCTCTTGCGTCCAATATTTTGCTTCGGAGGCGACTGTCTACCAATATTAAATCTATTATACTTTTCTGTTCATTCATTCTCCATGTATACATATGGATGTCCTTATGGTGGAAAAATGTGTTTGACACAATAAGGTTTCTCTCCATACATACATCCGCTATGAGCCTACCTGCGTCGTTCACTCTCTTATCACCAAATGGACCAAGTACGTCCTCATAGTCGGGACGCTTGGTCCCCACCCATCCGTTCAAATCTCCGCATACAATCACGCGTTCACTGGTTTCTGCCATATCCAGAACTTCCCTAACACTATCCCAAAACTTCTCTAGGTCTGATGCCACCGAGGATCCTACGGGAGCATATGCTACAACTATGAATACCTTGGTGACACCAAGTTTTATACGGACCCAAAGAAGTCTGGGATTATACATTCCGTAATCCTTCACACCTGAGGCCAAGCGAGAGGACAGCAGTATTCCTACCCCCATGCTGGCTCGATCGCTCTGTGGTACACCAGACCACAGAGCCATCCCACCACCAGTAAGATCGCAGGCGTCCCTGCCCATTCGCTTGGTCTCTGTTACACAGAGCACGTCTAGCTGTTTGTCCGCCATGACGGTTATCAGCTCGTGCAACTTACCTTCCACACAACCTCTTACATGCCATGTGCCAACCCGGCACTCTGCTCTCCTCGACTCGCCTGACTGGGCAAGGCGTGATGGGTGGCGGCCCCCATCGCCGCAACTGCCGAAGTTCGTACCGACGGGGGCGCGGCGGTACGCGTCGCCTCCGGGGGACGCCCTAACCCGCATTGCGGTACGCATTTCGAGCCGGATTAGCAGTCTAATTAGACTGGCAGGGGACGCGAACGAGCACGCTCCGGACTATGCCCCCCTATGTTAATACTTAATGGACTAATAATTGTCAGGCTTTCCCACGAATGACAACCTTATATATTGTCTCATATTTTTTATAAATCATTAATATTATACAGATTTGCCGCCTTTTTTTATTACTTATTATGGCAAACGAGCAAGCTGCGCAGGTGTGCACCATCAGGTGATGGTAAGCGTTACTGCCACCTATGGATCCCTAATTATTCGGGGTCGTTTATATATGTACTCCTCTTCCATAGTACATTGCTAAAGATATTGGCAATATATTTATGACGGACCGCTTGTCTGACTTTAACCCTCCTTGGGAATGCAGTTATTGATAAGACGGCATCAGATATTGGCCCCGGTACAATAAAGCTCTTAATCCTCTTTTACGATACCCATTTAAAAGTAGTTCGTAGCTGTAATAGTACAGGACATTTCAAAATTAGGCATGTAGATACATTTGTATGTTTGGATTGAGTTGAGATAAATGAACAAGCTATCCACCTGAAGGTATAGTAACTGCCGGACCTATATAATAGCCAAGAAGAACCATTATTTCTTTCTTTTTGTTTTACTGCTTATGGTGGCAAACGAGCAAACAGCATACCTGATATTAAGTGCTACTGCCGCCCATAGACCTTTGCCATACCAAGAGTATAGCTAAACCAATGTCTACCAATTCAAACCCCAAACCCAACCAGTTGGGCTTCCGGCTCTCTCGCACACCGAACGAAACGCAACAGCTCATTGCCACTACTTGGACGTTGATCTTCTGCGAGAGTGTGGACTGCCTCGGGTGGACCGGCCCGCAGCTGTAGACAGATAACTGTCAACAGTACGCTGTTGACAGTTATCTGTCTACCCTACCTATTAAAGATATGATATCCATTTTTTGACTTCGGTGATCCACAGTGTGGCCTTACCTCTGGAATATAATAAATATCAAAAAATAATCTTTCTATTCTCTTATTACATCTCTATATTATATCTTTTAACAATCTAAATTGTATTTAATCGCAGATATTTCATCATTTAAACATAAGCTGGTAATCCTTAGACGTCGAGTATTAATTGAGGGATTAAACTAGTTTATCTAAATTAGCAAGACTAAATTAATATTACAATAGTAAAATTTAAATTTTACGATCGAAAATGGTTTGAATAGATGGCGTAGTGGTTACAATACCGAATAATGTCACTGTCGCATAATGTCATCTTTGTACGAGTCTAGGTAAAATTTATATTTGTTAATTATATATTTTTAAAGTTTCCCTCATTTATACAAGAATTATTTCCTAGATACAGAGTGTTCTTTTCATGTGACGGAGTAAGAATACAATTCACCACCTCCTATCTTAACCGTGGGTGATCATAAGAGACGATTTAGGGATATAAAACGCATATAACATCTATGTAAGAGAAGGAAAATTCAAAACTAAACCACGTTTCAGCATGGTATGATTTCCCTCTCATTATGGAAGAAGCTAGAGCTCAACAGTGGGGCATATATGAGCTGAGACGATGATGCAATGACAGGGTGTTTCTGTTTAATAAGTAAAAGACAAAATACAGTTAAATGTTATGTAATATAATATTTCTAGTTGATTCATACGAAATAAAAAAAAAATGGACATTGACATTTTAAAGATTGAAACGATTTCTATGGCAACATCGACAAATTCATTAAAATACCTCTATTTAGATAATTTTTAATCTCAAATTTAAGAGAAGCACTACATTTTTAAACTATGGGTCTTTTCGTCATTAGCTGGTACGATTTAACCGATGAAGCTTTGAAAGGAGTAAATCATGTAATTTAAATAAAGAACTAAGATCTCGCGAATCGATAAAAAAACAGACTAAAAAAATAAGATATAAAAAAGCATGAATCACAATGCCTTGCCTCGTTTGGTGATGGGTTAAAAATACAAAATATATGGACAGCATCAATATCATAAAACAACTACAAACTAGGAGCGATAATTCGTCTACCAAGCTTGATAGTTGCTGCCTTATTCCCTCCTCCTGGTGAGCTTTATGTTCGACAGTGAAAGTTTAAAATCATTTATTATGTGTAAACACACATAATAAATGATTTTAATACATGACCCCCGCCAAAATAGTTCGATAAGAAACTCAGCAGACACGGACAAGATGGGGGTGATGAATTCTTAGTCCGTGACTACATGGAAAGCGCGTGGCGCCAGAGCGTCTATCTTCTACCAAAAAAAAAAGTAATCAGAATATTTTTTTTAATTAAATTACAACTTTTGAAAGGTATAGTATATTGCTGCCAATTTTGCCAATTGCCAGCAAAAGAGGCATTGATGGACGAACGTGTAAATGTAGGCTGAGGCGAAGTTGAGGCACACATACGTAAGTTCATCAATTCCTAGTTGTTGCCAACGCTTTTATAGTACTTTACTCAAATAATGCGCGGAAATTAAAACTTAGCAGTACTAAGTAGAACTGACGAACAACGAACAACATTTTTCAAGTGCTAAAGGGTTCACTTGTTTTTTATTTTATTATCAAACAGGTTTCTTTTTCAAGCCAGTTCGAAATTTAAATAAAACCACGATAAGTTGCCCATTTGATTGTCATGTTTAAGAATAACAAATCGTTCCATTTTTAAAATACAGGATAGGTATGAATTTACATGTATATTTATTTGCCCGGTAAAACATGACAGACATGGATTTTCTCACATATTTTGCCGGCCGCTGCTCGCATGTATTTGGTCAGTACCGCAATATCGATTTATCTCGAAGAAGGTTGTCAAAATAATTCTCAAAATTTCAAGCATGTTTGAGAAAAGATATTAAATCTCACAACTGTGGTATTTAAAACCACACACAATAAACTACGACAATACGAGTCTACATTAGAAGCATAAAATTAACATGTACCTAAAATAGACTTTGTTTTCTCAATGTCCATAAATTTCGAGACTCACTAATAAAACGGACAGACAGACAAATGCTAGCGATATATAAAGTTACAATTTACATTCTTGTTAGGCCCAAGGGATGCGTACCGTGTGTTGAAGCTCGTACATTTATTTTTAACAGAGTGAAACAAGACATTTTTAGCGCTTTGTTGTTTGAATTGTAAGGTTAATAAAAAAGTATTTAAAGATTGTATAATTTATACATTTGGTAATAGTTTGTGCTTATTATTGCCCAAATGCAAGACTCTTGCGAGTCTCGCAAGTCTTGCAACTTTCGCTGTTAGAATAACATCGAGCCATTGTTTTGATAGAAATAAAAAAAACATATAGAAATGAAAAATCCAACTAAATTAATAAAACTCCATTCATCTAGTGGCACTAAGTGGACAACTATCAATAATTAGCTACATACCACTTAACGGAAGTGGGGCTATAATCACACCTATTGATCATGAGACTGTTTAAAATAACATCAAATTATTTCCCCATGTAGTTGTATTGAGAATACAAAATGTTGACAATCCTTTCTTTACGAAAGGCATCGTCTAAGGGAGCACTGCGGTGGCTTCGAATACTACCAACCCTTAAATTGCTCATAAATGTTGTAAAATACTACTAAGAGAGATGTTGTAAGATACTACTATCGATCGAGGCCAACTCTATCCCATGCCATCTGATCAACAGTTATATTTCCAAGGAAGATTGACGTCACGTATGCGGCCGGCATAAAAAAAAATATTTAACATGTTAAAATTAATATGTTGATTTGAAAAAGTTAAACAATCCCTGCTACTTGGGGTCGGCGTAATATGTCATCATCTTCCATACGGTCCTATCAGCCGTCATCTCAGTAGTCACTCACTGTATATCCGTGTCATGCCTCACGCAGTCCATCCATCTTTTCTTTAGTCTTCCCTGACCTATAAAGCTTTAATATTTATATCTAGAAACGCGGGAGCGTGTCAAGCCAAGTTCAAGCAAAGGAACTGGCTCTGGCTAGCCAGTCAAATCTAACCTATTTTAAGAACTCACATTTTTTTTTAAATAACAGCAATTTGGATTTTACATAGAACTTGGCACTCATTTAGATCTCTATACTTTTTGCGGCGAAGCCCACAGCCAAGGATAATTTTTGTATTGAACATGGCTCTCATTTTTTACATTTATGTTTTTGGTTGGATTTAACTTTCCTGACAACTTCACTTTCATCCCGTCTCATCACATGTCCATACCAAGTCAACCGTTCAACTTTTCCCGTCACTGGAGCAACTTTCAAAGCTAACAAACGGAATATAGAAATAATAAATTTAAAATATAGGAATAAACTAAATAAACTGTTATCATCATCACCATTCTGTCGTTATCACAATTAATTGCGGCTGACGTAATATGTACTCCTCTTCCATCGTACATAATGCGAAAGTTATCGGCAATAGTTTTATGACTAGCCATCTGTCTGACATCAACCATCCTCGGGAATGTAATAGTTAACCAAACGGCATCACGTGGATAATGATTTCTAATGTTTACGCGAGTATAACACATTTGAAATAAAAGTACTTTTACATATTCTATCGCGTTTGTATTTGATTTTTAATTGCCCGACGTTTCGAACACTTTCGAGTCACGGGAGGACTAAGGTGTCTTACGTCCAAGAGTCATCGTTATTACAGACATTTATATCTACCTGCTACAGTATCAGTTATTGACCATGATCACTGTAAAGTATTCGAAACATCGGCAAATTAAAAATCAAATACAAACGCGATAGAATCCGTAAAAGTAGTTTTATTTCAAAAGACATCAGGTGGAGTTGGCCCAGATTGATATAAATAATGCTCTTAGTCGTCTTTTACGACATCCATGCGCACAGTAAGGGTTGGTAGTATTCTTAGCAGCTACCACACAGCACTTTCCTTTTAAGTTCTATATGATACTAGCAAACCCAGCCCGTTGGTTTGTTTGTAGAATTCGCAGCGCCGCCTTTTTTTTTTTTTTTTTTTTTTTTTTATTGGTGGGCTATGGGTGCGTCTCGCCCCGCCAAATCGGTCCGGGGTGACGGAGAAGGCGGCGCGTGACCCCATAGACCCACCGTAAAATCCTCTCTCTTCGCCGTGCGAGCGGACCACCGGTACCCGATCTTTGTCTTCGGTGGTCCGCTCGGCGGTTTACCCTCGCGGGTTCCTCTCGTCGACGCCCCGACAGATTTCGCCGTCGGGGCGTCGCCCTCACGCGGTGGCCTCGCGTCGGGTGACCGGACAATTCCCCGGTCCGATCACCCGAGGCCTGGGTTAGGGCGGCATCAGGCGCAGGTATTCGCGCCTGCGCCGCCCCAGCCGCTGGCGGCGGGCCGGGTCGCGGGAGTCCTCCCTGACTCGTTCCGCCGCCTCCTTCCGCGAGATGACAGCCTCGCAGAAGGCGGCGACCGCGTCCCAATTCCTGACGCTGTCGACCATCGCCCTCGCGACAGCCGGCAGCGCCAGGTCGGCACCGATAATAGCGACGAGGTCGCGGCGCTGCCCGTCCCAGCCCGAGCATTCCTCGAGCGTATGTTGCGCCGTGTCCTCGTCACTACTGCAATGATGGCAGCCCGGAGTCCACTCCCTGTGCACGACCGTTTGCAGGTATTTCCCGAAGCACCCGTGCCCCGTCAACACCTGCACTAGTCGGAAGGTGAGGACCCCGTGCCGCCGCTCCATCCATTTCATCAATACGGGCCGGAAGGCTTCGACGGTCACGATACCGTGTCTAGGCCTCTCCAGCCGCATAACCCAACGGGCGATGACGTCTCGGCGGGCGTCCTCGCGCCAGGTGGCTATCTCGCTCAACGATGGGGAGCCACCCTCCTCGCGCACTGAGGTAACCCGCCGGTAGAGGTCGGAGAGCATCTCCGCCTCTAGGTCCCACGGGGGTGTCCCGGCCAATAGGCACGCCGCCTCTGTCGACACCGTGCGGTACCCGCGAATGGCTCTGACCGCCATGGCTCTCTGTGGCCTCCACAGAACCGCCCTGAGCTGGGCGTTCAGAGCCCTCGCCCACACGGGTGCGCCGTACATGGCCATCGAGCGGATGACCCCCGCATACAGCCGTCGGCCCTCGAAACTGGGTCCGCCCACATTCGGCATGAGCCGAGAAAGGGCGGACGCCGCGCCGACCAGCCGGGGAGCAATTTGGCGAAAATGCTCCCGGAACCACCATCGCCCGTCGAGCACCAGACCCAAATACTTCATATGGGCCTGGATGTTGATCTGGATGGAGTTGACGACTAACGAGGCGCCGGTTGGCAGCCTTACGCGTGGCCCATGGAATAATAGGGCCTCCGTCTTATTTAAGGCCACCCTGAGCCCCAGCGCCTCGATTCGCCTGACCATCTCCTCGGTGCCGAGAGTGGCCAGGCTCGCCGCCTCTTCGAGTGTCCTGCCCCGGGCTGTGACGAGCGTGTCGTCAGCATAGCACACCAAGCTCAGCCCGGGGGGGAGGCTCCCTCTCAACGCCCAGTCGTACCCGATGTCCCACAGAGTCGGCCCCAGAACCGACCCCTGTGGAACACCGCACGACATGGGCGTCCGCACAATGTCCCCTGCGGGACCCGCGCAGAGGATACTGCGCCCCTCCAAATAGTCTGCCACCAGCCGCCTGAGGTACAGGGGCACTCCATGGAACCGGAGCGCCTCCCTGATGCAGCTGAATGGCAGACTATTGAATGCATTGGCGATGTCCAGCGACACCGCCAACAGCACTCCCTTGCCGGCGATAGCCTCCGCGGCCGTCTGCCTCAGGCGTAGCAGGGCCCCGATGGTCGAACGCCCCCTCCTAAACCCATATTGAGCGTCCGACAGATCGGGCCCCACCTCCTCCAAGTGTCGGACGATGCGGGCAGCGAGGACACGCTCCAGCAGCTTACCCACATCGTCGAGAAGCACGATGGGCCTGTAGGCCGACGGCAAATCCGGGGGCCGTCCCGGCTTTGGCAGGAGAACCAACCTCCCCTCCTTCCAGCACTCAGGGAACCGTCCAGACGTCAGACAGGCGTTGAACAGTTGCCTGAGGCGAGGCTCGAAGTGCTCGAGGAGCGCCGTCAACACCCGGACTGGTATTCCGTCCGGGCCGGGAGCCGTGGTGGCGGAGCGAATCCGCGCCACTGCCGCCCCCACTTCCGACTCCGTCACGGGTGGAACACTCTCGTCGTCGGCCTCCCGGTCTTGATCTGGCGAAGCCATGACCGGGGGCGTGTGTCCCGACTGCCGTGGAAATAGCTCCTCGATCACCTTACAGAGGAAGTCGGGCTGGAGGGTCTCGGTGAGGGGGGGGCCCTGCGCGCGAAGCTTGTTCAGCGACGCGCGATACGGGCGACCCCAGGGGTCACGGTCGAGACCGTCCAACATTTCCTGCCAACTCGCATCCTTGGCGGCTCGGATGGCCAGCCGAAAGGCAGTACGCGCACTGCGGTACGCCTCGTACAGCTGGCCCTCCCGCTCAGCGTCGCGGTGACGCCGCCGGCTGCGGGTGTAGGACCTTCGGGCACTGATACACGCCGCGCGAAGGTCCGCCAGTCTTGGGGACCACCAGTAGACCCCCTGCCTCGGAGGTAGACGCCGCACCCTGGGCATGGCCGCATCGCAGATCTGCGTTAACGCACTGCGGATGCGGACAGCCTCAGCGTCCACTCCGTCCGCTGGGGGTGGTGAGGACAGCCACGTGTGAACGATGGCCGCCTCCGCCAGTAGGTCCCTATCTAGACGACCCACAGCCCACCGCGGAAACGCGGGAGCTCCGTCCGCCCTGTGACCCCTACTGGGTTCCCGGGGGGAGACCTCCATCTGGATGTACCGGTGGTCCGACAGGGTCTCCGCCTCCTCCAGGACACTCCAGTTCCTCACCCGTGGCGCGACAGTGGGGCTAGCGAACGACAAGTCCACTATCGACCCGCCCTGCTGCCGCACACACGTGTTCACTGAGCCCCTGTTAACAACACAGAGGCCCAGTGAAGCCGCCCACTCAACGACCGCCCGCCCGCGGTCGTCCGTCATAGGGGATCCCCACGCCGTGGATTTGGCGTTGAAGTCCCCCAGGACCAGGACGAGGCCCGGTGCCAATCGCCGTATCGAAGCCTCCAAGGTGGTGAGGGAGGCCCTGAAATCGTCCATTCTCCTGTTAGGGGAGAGGTAAACGCTGTAGAGTGTGACCCCTCCCCATTCCGTAGCGACAAATTCTTCGCCCCTATCCAAAAGGGATAAGGACGGGAAGTGCCGCCGCGTTGAGACGACGATTGCCGCAGTTCCGTTTCGGCTGACCACCCAATTGGGGCGATCAGGCACGACGTACGGTTCCGCGACTACGGCTGCACCAATCGACCACTCCACCATGGATTGCAGGAGGAGATCCTGCGCTCCGGCGGAGTAGTTGGTGTTGGCCTGCAGGAGGTGAATGGATTCTGCAGCCATTAGTGGGCCGAATCCATCACCTCCGCCTCGCCAGTGGGCGATCGGGCCGCGGTAGGAGCGGGAGCGGCCGTGGTCGAAAGGCCGCCCCGCCCCTTTGGGGCCGAAGCAGGAGGTCTGCACGCCCCAGAACCCATGCGGTGCTTGGCGGGCTTATTGCCCGCCGCACACGCGGGGCAGTGGGGCGGGGCGGCGCAAGATGCCGCCACGTGCCCGGTCTGACCGCAGCGGAAACACAATCCGCCGCAGTCGAAGCAATTGGTGCACGTCGGTCGAGTGTGTCCGACCGCCATGCACTTATAGCACCTCGCAGGCCGGTGCTCAAGCACGGTTACCCGCGCTGAGCTCCAGCCCAGGAGGAGGAGCTCCAGCTCGAGGAGCCTGCCTGAGCCGGCCAGTTGCCTGACCGACTCCACCGGGCACTGCGCCCAGGCAGCACCTACGCCACCCGGACCGGGACGAATGGCACCGACCCGGACGGTGTCTATGGGACACCCGGTTTTCGAGGCAATAGCCTCCCGGATGTCTTCCACCGTCACGGAGTCGTCCAGACCAGAAATGCGCATTTCGGCGCACTTGACGGGCCTGGCGATCCTGATGCCACCCTCCTCGGCGAACAGACCGCGCAGCTTCTCAGCTACGCTGTCAGCCGTCTTGGCGCCCTCTGCCCCTGGAAACTCGAGGATTCGAGCCCCCGTCCGGGCCTTGCGGGTCCTGGCTTCGACGCCTCCAATATCGGAGACGTCTAGCTCCCGCCGGGCCTTCCTCAAGACGGCCTCGTAGCTGAGGCCCTTCTCGGCCGCCTCAGGCAGCACAGTGATCACCACTGCGGCTGTCTTTGGCGGCTTGAGCCCCTTGCGCGACCTCTTCTTCTTGTCGCCAGCTCCTGTCTTGGGAGCGGAGACCTCAGCGGCGCGCTTGGCCTCCGCTCTCCTTCTTTGGCCGCGACTCCTTCTATCGCGCTCGGCCACCTGCCAACCCTCTTCGGGTACGGCAGTCGTGCCAGACGCGGAAGGCCTCGTCGCAGCCTCGCTGGTCGTCGCCGGCGGTTTTGTTGCGGGCGGTCGCAGCGCCGCCTGGTGGTAAGTTACATCAGTGGGGATATCCCATTGTCCTGGACTGCAGCTACATTGTTGGCGGGCGATCCGCCCTGGTCACTTCAGGCTAGGGCTCAGGCGGAAGCCTACCAGTTCTGCGCTGCGGCGCGGGCAAATGGTGAACGCATCACCAGGAGGGGACTGAGCAGGGCGAAAGAAGCGGCTCAAAGGGCACTAGTCCAGCGGTGGAGGGAGGAACTAGAGTCCCCCGTAGCAGGACGGGGGACCGTTGAGGCGGTAGCGCCCCACCTTCACCGCTGGACGACACGAAGGCACGGCAACCTGTCCTTCAGGCTGACGCAGGTACTTACCGGACACGGGGTCTTCGGTAAGTACCTGCACCGAATTGGACGTGAAGAGGCCCCTGGATGCCATGAGTGTGGCGCGCAAATCGATGACGCGCGTCACACCCTGGAGGTATGTCCCGCCTGGGGGCCTCAGCGCCGCGACCTGTCGGCGGTCATTGGAGCGGACCTGTCGTTGTCAACCGTCATCAACAAGATGCTTGACAGCGACAGGCACTGGACGTCGATGGCCTCCTTTTGCGAGGAAGTCATCTCTGCAAAGGAGGCCGCGGAGCGAGAACGCGAAGCACTCGCGTCTGCGAACTCGCTCCGCCGGCGGCGACCAGGGAGAGGGAGGCGCCGCTACGCGCACCTCCTCCCACCGCCTTGACGGCTGACTGGTCGTGGCCAGATGGCTAAGCGTAGGGGTGTCGGGGATAGAATGTCAATAGACGATCTCTCGGGCATCCCGTAAAAGCGCGGAAGGGACCGCTGTTAGGTTTTAGTGGGTATTCCGGCCGTCAATCTCATGGCCGGCGAGTCCCACACACCCCCCCGTCTGTCACTGGCGGGAGATGTGCGCAAAAGCATTTCCACAGCGTAAACAAAAAAAAAAAAAAAAAAAAAAGTGGGGATATCCCATAAATCTTCTCCGTGAAAAAACACATATACATAACAATTTTTATAATGATCGGTCAAAAAGTTTCCGAGTTTAGTGCTGTCGTGTATATAAATATCATCTTTTATAGATATAGATTAACAAGATTTCTGATAATACAATATAGTAAGCGAAATTAAAGTTTATTGCTGATCAACTATATACTGAAACTCGGCAACCTGATCATGATCGACATATAATAAAGTTTAACATCAGCACTAAACTTAAGCAAGGAGGTAGTTGCTGTAATTAGTTTAGTATGGGCATCCGGTGTCAAAGTCTTAGCTACTAACTTACTTATCTTATTCAGTAACTATATTATATGTTTCCTTGCTTGTTTTGATGGACTAAGAATATTAAAGACTATTCCTATCTTCTTGAAGATTTATGAAGTAGTTAGTTTTAAGTACTGCTGTATATGGATAATGGTGAAACTGATGTTTAAAATATTTTTTTTTCTTTCCGTGTGGTGACGATGTAAGAATACAATCACCAATTCAATCTCTTACCCGTGAGTATTGCAAAAAACGACTAAAAGATTTAATGCGCATGTAATAACTATGAGAAATAAGTGATCATCATCATCATCACAGCCCATATATGTCACACTGTTGTGCTCGAGCCTCCTCCATAATCGTAGGGTAATTGACCGACTATACCACGCTGGTCAGACGTATTGGTTTAGGGATTTGTTTCGAGTTTTCCTTTCCATGCATAGATATTGTATGCATTTTATATCCCTTAGTCGTCTCTTACAATCACCCACGGGTAAGATAGGGTGTGATAAATTGTATTCTTACTTTCTCACCACACATCATCATTCTCCTACTCTTATCCCAATTACTTGGGGTCGATACAGTAGGTATGTACTTTTCTTTCATAGTACATACATATAATAAAAGTTATTGCCAATAGTTTTATGACCGGCCGCCTGCCAGACGTCAACCCTCCTTGGGAATGTAATTGTTGACCAAACGGCATCAGATGGAGTTGGCCTAGATCGTTATAAGGCTCTTAGTCGTCTTTTACGACATCCACGAGCAAAGTAAGGGTTGGTAGTATTCGTAGCCGCTACCACACAGCTTCTACTTTCTCACCACACGGAAACTAATTAATATATAATTTGTCCGGTTTCCTTTCGGTTTTCTTTTTCTTTCTTAATAGCATAATAGGAGTCAATTGCCTTTCTATTAGCAAATACGATTGAGTTTATTAGTGACATGTATATGAGCTAAAATGTTGAAAAAATCATCAGTACAATAGGTGGCATAAGTATGCTTTCTTTAATCGCTAATTGTCAGATCACATCCCGCTCAAAACTACCTGAAGCAAAGAAAGCAGCTACATAACCTGCCATATTCACATTCTATAGCCGTTTGGACGAATCACCAGTACCGAATCCCTGTCTTTTCTGAACAACATTTTTTTAGGAAACTTATAAATACTAGCTGTAATTGTTAACATATCTGCTAAGCGTAGCACTGTGACAATAGACTCCTTTTGGATGCATATGTTCAACGTCGATAGAATGATGTATCCATCCATCCATCCATCAGCCCATAAACGTCCACTGTTGGACGTAGGCCTCCCAACGAGTTGTTGAATGATGTATGGTTGTGGTTTAATTTTATTATAGAAATAGAAATTTCAAGAATATAATAATTTTATAGACATGCTTATTATGTTAATATGCGATTTATTATAATTCAACTAATATTATAAATGCAAAAAATTATAAAGATATTTGGATATTTGATTGTTTGTTACTCAATTATGCGTAAAACGTTGAACAGATTTAGAAGGAAATTAGCATGCAAATAGATCATTTCCTGGATAACACATATGATACTTTTTACACTGGTATTTGCTCGTTCGTCTCAACTTATATAATATATCCCACTGTTGGGCTTGAGCCCCGTCCATAATGAGATGGTATTTGATCTACTATACCACGCTGGTCAGACGTGTTGGTTTAGAGTTTTGTTTCGAATTTTCATTTCCCTGCATAGATATTATATGCATTTTATATCCCTTAAGAGACCACCTCTTACGATCACCCACGAGTAAGATAGGGGGTGGTGAATTCCATTTTTACTTCACCACCACACGAAAAGTAATTAATAATACACACATACACACACATATCATCACGCCATATCCCTTGCAGGGTAGGCAGAGAGAACAGAGTGCCAGAGAACTCTATCTCTGCATACTTCACTCGCTTCCTCAACATTCATAATTCTCTTCATACACGCTCGCCGGTTTCGGAGACTCTTGACTCCACCTTCCTTCAGTACATGACCGATCTGGTCTAGGTAGGTTAGTCTCGGTCTCCCTCGGTACCTACATCCTTCCACTTTCGCATTGTATATCTTCTTAACCAGGCGTTCGTTCGACATTCTTTCCATATGTCCGAACCATCGGAGCATTCCCTTTCGCATCTTTACACCAATACTCTCTTTCATACCTACTCGCTCTCTTACGTCGTCGTTACGAATGCGGTCGGTTAGCCTAACTCCACAGATTTTACGCAGAGATCGCATTTCGACCGCATTAATTTTACTATCATACTCTTTTCTGCATACCCAACTCTCGCTTCCATACAGTAATGTTGGGACAAGCACTGCATTATGTATTGCTACACGTGCCTTCTGGCTGAGGTGGTGGCTGCCGAGAAGTTGCCCCAACGCTCCGTTCACTCTATTTCCCGCATTCACTCTTCGCTCTATATCAGTGGTGTACCTTCACATCCAAGATATACAAATTCATCCACTTGCTCTAGTACATCATTACCTATTGATACTCTTACATCTGTTCTGGTTTCATCTCTTTCAAAGACCATTATTTTGGTTTTGCTCACATTCACGCGTAGACCCCTTTTCTTACAATCTTCTGTCATTGTGTCGACTAGGGTCTGCAGGTCAGTCGCTGACTGTGCCAGCAGGACTGCATCATCTGCATAAAGCAGAGCAGTGACCACTGAGTCGCCCATCTGGACTCCCACATTCATATCGTTCAACCTTTGGAGACATTTATCCAGATATATGATAAACAGCCTGGCTGACAGAACGCACCCCTTCTTAACGCCGATTTTGACGTCAAACCAAGGCGACATTCCATCATCCAGCCGCACACAGGCTCTACAGCCCATGTAACTGGACTGCACAGCCTTTAGCAGTTTACCGTTTATTAATTAATAATATATGTATATAATTTGCCCGGTACGCCGGTAATATTTTTAAAGTAATATTTTATATTTCAAAAGTTACTTTTGAAAGATCAAAAGTAACTTTCACTGCAGGCAAAAGTTAGTCATCTATATTTAAAACCCTTCAACTAAATAATTTTTTGTTATATATAAAATAAATAAAATATATAAAATAGCAAAAGCATGTCGATACATCAGCGACGATAACTGAAACCAACCCAGCAGTTTTAAGGGCTTCAAAGAGAAGAACTTCCTCGTAATGAAAGCTGTGGACAAAAATATTACCCTCTCCGTGAGATCTCCAATCAAA
Organism: Lymantria monacha; assembly: GCA_905163515.2. Lineage (NCBI taxonomy): Eukaryota > Metazoa > Arthropoda > Insecta > Lepidoptera > Erebidae > Lymantria > Lymantria monacha. The sequence goes on along the minus strand of LR991098.1, from coordinate 3,828,728 downwards.
TCAATTATTATTATTAATAATTAGAACAAGACGAATATGTAGTGCTTATTTTACAACTTGAGGAGTTTACATAAGCGACAGAATCATATTTAATTTGAAACGAAGCATGCTTGCTGATACAAGGAAAACAAAACCAGACATGTGGCGCCATGAGCTTTAGTTAATCTTGCTATGCATACACACAGATTGGCAGCATGGCAAGTAAATTATTTTTATATGTACAATATACAAAATTATACCAAGATTCAGCGCAACATTTAATAGATCGTACAAAGTATCCTTCTACGTAGGAATCGAACCCACAACACTTGGCATGGTAGGTTGGCATCATAACCACCACCTATCCAATTTACACGGGTATTATAATAGTTTTTTAATTCTAGAAAGAGAGTCCTCACGTCAGTATGAACGCTGTAAAGCTTTCGTAACACCGAATTAATAAAAATATAATTAAACACCATGAAATAAAAGAAAAACCGTTTTATATAACGGCAAATAAATAACAGATTAAATAACGGGTAATGGTTATAATATCTGCGCTATAACTAATAGTTAAGAGCATAAAATTAGTGATGTTTGAGTCATTGGTAATATTCTTTAAGCAAATACTTAAGCTATATTGTATGTAGCTATAAATAAAATGATACAAATATATATTTTGTGCCATTACATCTTCAAAATTTTGAAATATAAAAATAAATTGATATTTTCATTAATATTACTAATTTCTACACAAGACATTGGTTTCGATATTCAAAATTATAAAAATATTGATTCAGATAAAGTTTGTCAACTATCACAGCCGTATGTCACTTTCTATTCTTGTCTTCAGCGGACCACCTTGAGCGATCTGTATAGTAAATACCACGGATACTACAAATATATTTAGACTATAATACAATCTTACTTTTTGTTTAGCGTCTAGTCTGCACTTTGAGTTTTGTTTTTGAATCGTTTTCAGCAAACGAAGGAGTAATTTTAGACGAATTATACGAACCAAACGGTTGACTGTCTCAGATCAAAGGAATACCGCAAGTAAGATTTTGTTTTAAATTTACAGAATATTCAACGTATAAGTTTACTATTTTAAGATCTCAAAATTTCTCTCAAAAGATAATATTAGATATTTAGTTAAATGAATACGTAAGCGCACGTAAGAAATTGAACTACTATGTTTAAGTACTAAGTCTATTAATTAAGGATTAAGAGATAGCTATATGGTATTCAAATAACAACAATCCTTTTAAATTAATAGGGTAAGATTTAAAATGTGATTTTAAATTATAATAAAAGTGATTTTAAAGTGATTAGTGAGACTTAACATTTAAAATATCAGGTTTTTCATAAAACGAACGAACGAACGTCTAGTTAAGAAGATATACAATGCGAAAGTGGAAGGATGTAGGTACCGGAGGAGACCGAGACTCATCTACCTAGACCAGATTGGTCACGTACTGAAGGATGGTGGAGTCAAGAGTCGCCGAAACCGGCGAGCGTGTATGAAGAGAATTATGAATGTTGAGGAAGCGAGTGAAGTATGCAAGGAGAGATAGAGTTCTCTGGCACTCTGTTCTCTCTGCATACCCTGCAAGGGATATGGCGTGATGATATGTATGTATTTATAAAAAAATGTTTCAAGAGTGAAATGACACATCACCCATAAAAATAATATAATACGAGCCAAAAATTGATTGTCGTACGAGTGGTATAAAGATTGGAAAGGATTTCCAATAGCTGGGCTTCGAGTCCCAGACATTTTTCGTTCGTAATCTAGTTTTTTTTTAGTGAATTTAAAGTAAATAAACCTGCGGGTACAACTAATAATAAGACTTATTAGATAATTCCTTATAGTACGTAAAGATTGCAAGGTCTTTTACACCCTCCCCGTGTATTTCGTTAAGAGAGTTGAGTTAGCAAATAACATTAAGGTACTAATAACATCACATAAAATTAGAATAAAAGCTTAATATTTTTCTAAAGAATAGAATATAAGTGGGTTATGAAAAAAAATATACATAGATAGACAAGCAAATATAAAATCTTAATATATATAAATTACGCGTCACGTTGTTTGTCCGCGATGGACTCCTAAAGTATTTAACCGATTTTAATCAAATTTGCACAGCATATGTGTAGTTTGATCCAACTTAAAAGATAGGATAGCTTTCATCTCAATTTATAGTCACAATATTATTTTGTTTCAAATTATTTGTCTATTATTTGACAGTCACAATTATCTGTTATCTCCAAACGATTCTAACAGATGGCGGTATCTGTTAACTAGATTGAGTAAGTATTTAATAGATGGCGCTATGTTAAATATACAAACGTTTCATATAAGCTACAATTTATTAGCATAACCACCACGTGTTACTGAGGCTACCTTAGCCACAGCAACCCGTGGCCAGTTCTGCTAGTATTTAATAGAAGACAATTTTAATTTTGAATGCATTTATGGTGCATTAGTTAAGATATCGATAGAACGTTCAAGTGTCACGGGTAAAGTTCCCATGCAGGTTACTACTAGGTCACATTGCCCAATACACAAAAGTATGTTTGATTTGAGAATTAAATGATTGTAAAATTCTCCGCAATACAAAGTTTATTTCTTTAGTGCAGTGATTTCTTTTAAAAAAGTTCGTATTACTATTATAAAGTTGCAGAGATTATATGAATATCAAGAACTATTAATAAGATTATAAAATATATTACTGTATTATTCAATCTGTTTATTGAGAAAAATTACAAGCCAATCTGGTTATTGAGAAAAATTACCTACATAACGGAAGAAAAAATAAAAAACAGACAAGTGTTATATAAATCTTAGCAAATCGCTCAATATACATGTCATTAAAGCGCACTTCACTGTCGCCATCGTCACAGTAACTGCTGACATAACAAATATTGTGATTGATGCTTTATAGATATTATTAATGCTGATATTAGTATTGGTGTTAAGATGCGAAAGGGAATGCTCCGATGGTTCGGACATGTGGAAAGAATTTTCTATGTAAGAAAATTAATTACAGTGTATTAATTTCACAAAAACTCTAAATTACAATGTACTAATTTCACAAAAACTTTAAAATTTAATATAAAAATAATTTAAATTCAAAAAACTGTTCGTAAATTCAAGATTTTAAAGATGATTGATTTTAGTACGAATAGAAACTTTATTCGTATCGATTGTCATTACTTACTGTATTCGAACAATTGGTTAAAATAAAATGCTCAATAAAGAGAAAGGGAACATTTGATAGGTGATGACACCACATACCACCCTTTCACTGTTTCCAAGGTTGTGAAGGGGATATGATCAGATTATACTCAGTCAAAAGACAAAGATTTATACTTTGTTTCTTGTAGACAAAATTGAAGCCTCCATCTCGCTTGCAGATTGCACCAGATTAATATGTATATATATATATATATATATATATATATATATATACATACATACATATATACAGGTTGGAAGAGGACCGCTCCCGAAAACAAAGACAGGTAACCCTACTAGCCCTACGAGTTAAGTTACGATTTTTTTATGGAATTATCGTTACATACCACTGTCCTGATACGATGGAATGTGAAAAAAACTTAAAATTAGTTCTGAAAAAAAAAAAAAAAACTGGCCTATCATTACAAGTAGGACTAGTAGGGTCACCTGTCTTTGTTTTTGGGAGCGATCTACTTCCACCTTGTATATAGTTAATTTCCTTAATCATCTAGTCTAACCTAAGAACAAATATCCCTTGTAGGTTATCTCATGAAAGTCATAAAAACCGGCTGAGTAATCACCAGAAGAACGGGGAGCAGAATTTTCCCGGTAATGTTATAAAACAACCTTTGGCTGTTAAGCCCCGTACCAAGTGTGGAAATTATAGCAATTTTTATTTATTATTTTTTTTATTATTTTTATTATATGGGGACCTACATTCGATAGAACGATGAATCGGGTGGTATGATAGGGTAACCTTAATCCCTCAACAATCAAGTTGGAATCTACTAATTTTAAAAGCTATTAAATTCTAACAACCAATTGCAGTATAGTAGCTTGAAACTCGTAAACCATCTTGATCTTTAAGTTTTCGACTTAATTATATTAACCGGATTTCACCCGGTTCTCAGTTGGTCTCATTCGTAATCTCCGTTTTATACCAGCTGCAGGGCGGTGTTGCTATATTCATTTAATTTAATGACGATAATAAGATTGATGGGAATTTAAGTTTACAAGAATGCGCTAAGGTTTGATTTATTTTATGATAGAAGTGAAATTTTATTACACTGAAACAGTTAATTTTGTTTTAAGTAAAATAAGTTATCATCATATTACTAAATTTATAATTACTAGCTGTCCTTGTCGTTGCCTTTGCGTGCCTGTCCATTTATTAATATAGAAAGATCTACCTGAACTACCAGAGAGTCGGCACAATTTAATTATTATTTCATACTATTAGATATATTTTTATTTTTATCTGTCTTTAATTTTTGCAAAATCAAACAATTTTTTTACTCGTGCTTGCATCGTGGATATACTTGTACTTGCTCGTGGATGTCGTAAAAGACGACTAAAAGCCTTATAACGACCTGGGCCAACTCTATCTGATGCCGTTTGGATAACAATTACATTCCCAAGGAGGGTTGACTTCTGGTAGTCGGCCTGTCATAAAACTATTGCCAATAACTTTTACAATATGTACTATGAAATAAGAGTACATACTGTATGGACCCCTAGTAATTGGAATAAGAGTATGAGAATGATGCAGACTTTTTATTCTTAAAATACGTCAAACTATATCATTTTACCAATATTTGTTTTGTATAAAAATATAAATCTTTAAAACATTTTAGGCAGTTATAAAAATCTCTTTATTTTCTTCCAACTTTTGGGGTAATAATGTCCTATTACGACTGGATCCAATAAATATTCCCCGCATTCAATCTCCGCAAACTAGCCAAACAAGTTTATTATACAGTATGATACGTGTAATGTATGGCAGCATGCAACTTTTGGGCGAGTTGCCAGTTCATATAAATACAAGATAAAATCATGCTTGTTTGCATAGAGGCTGTGGAAACAGCGAGTAATATATTAATTTATTTGTATTTATTACAGCTGTGTGTTAGCGAGTACGAATACTACCAACTCTTACTTTGCTCGTGGATGTCGTAAAAAAGGACTAAGAGCCTTATAACGACTTGAGACAACTCCATCTGATGCCGTTTGGTCAACAATTACATTCCCAAGGAGGATTGACGTCTGGCAGGCGGCCGGACATAAAATTATTGCCAATAATTTTTACAATATATACTATGAACGAAAAGTACATATTGTATCGACCCCAAGTAATTGGGATAAAAATAGGAGAATGATGATGACCCTTAAAAGAGTGGAAAATTAGTTTATGTATTTCTATGAGATGACCTGATGAACGAAATGAATGATGAACGATGAATGAAAGTGATAAGTCTCTTTAGTGAGTCATTATTAGAATTCCCATATAAACTTTGGCATATTCTCAAGAGCCGCGATCTTAAAATATTTTTCAAAGCATTGATTTCAAATTTCTACGAGCAAAAACTGTAGAACTATGATTCAGGTTGCTTACAATATTTTCTTTCAATATTATTCCTTTCGCTATGATAATTTATGATTTAATATAGGTGTTTATGTAAAATTTGAAAGTATGTATCTCTTATTTAAATCAAATACCTTTCATACAAATTAATTTCCTAGAATTATCACTTAAAGGACTTTCTTATAATATAACCATATGACAAATGCAATGGCCTAATTATTTCATTACTGTTTAAATATAAGAACGCATTTCGTTCAAAAATATAACGCATAAAAATCTATATAAAATTTTTACCGGAGAATATTTAAAGGAAGTGGAGAATTAAAAAGTATCTAAAATCTTCCCAAATTTAAATCTTTCTTCCAGCACAATCTGATTGGAATGTCCAACGACTGCTATGGAAAACTGCATACATAAATCATGAAGGTAGTTTGGAGTTAATCGCCATTTTAATAGCCACACAAATAACTTTCTTCCTTTGTAATCTGCATAGCGGAATCGTTTTTCCTTTTTCAGTCTTATTTTTCGCGAATACTCGCAATTGGAGCGAATTTTATTCCGAATATTTTTAGTTCTTTACAATCATAAAAAGATGTTACTTGGCTGATTTGGAAACGAATACGGTATAAAGATATCTGATTAGCATCTTATAGATAATCTTGAGGTTATTTTACCGCAATTCTGTAAAAGATTTTCTGCTTCTTAATTCGCATGAGTATAGAGCAATAAAGAAATCTTGAAATGTGAAATTAGTTGAGATAATTTTATTTTGGAATTATAATAATACTTTATTTAAGTAACCAAGACTCAGTTTCTTAGTAATATTTAATCAATGTTTGTAGATCATGAGTCGTATGTAGTTCGCTGTGTAATAGCGGCTACGAATACTAACAATCCTTACTTTGTTCGTCGATGTCGTAAAAGACGACTAAGACGTCGACCTGAGCCAACACCACTTGATGCCTTTTGGTCAGAAATTACACTCCCAAAGAGCTCTGACATCGGGCAGGCGGCTGGTTATAAAACTAATGCCAATAACTTTTGCAATATGTACAAAGAGGAGTACATATTGTATCAATTCCAAGTAATTGGAGTAAGAGCAGGCGAATGATGATGATTTTTGTAGTTTATGATTATTTATTTGTAAATACAATAAATAAAAAATAACACACACAACAATATAAAAATGTACAGTAGTTTTTTTTTTTTTCTTTTTTTTTTAAGAAAGACACCACCCTTTTTTTTTTTTTTTTTTATTTTTTTTTTTTTTGTCGTGGGCCATGGACGTCGCAAAGAAAGACACCACCCTGCACTAAGGTAATAAACCGTGTATTGCGGGGGACTTTACAAACATGCAATTAACGCAGACAAATTACACCCAGACTCAGAACAACACTTTGTGGATCACACAAAGTATTGTCCTGCGTGGGAATCGAACCCACGGCACTGGCACGGAAGGTCGGTATCTTAACCACTACGCCATCTGTGCAGTCAAAAAGTAGTAATTTATATATAAACAGTACAGCTAATGTGCTATCATCATCAGGATGCTTTTGCTGTCCTCATTTGCGCATTTTGGCGTAGAAACAATCGCTGCTAGAAACGAAGGCTGGCAAAACAATATTCTGAAAGCGTTGTAATATTGAATACGGCAAGCATTCTAAATGTTTTTAGTATATCTAGCCCAGAAGCTGCATTAGTAGAACGAGGTACAGTATTTTTAACTATATATATTATTTTTTTTATGCATAAAAATATTGTATACATGCAATACACACACATGTGTTTGATAAAGTCTTTCACGATTCATAAATTCCTTAATGCGAGATATGTTATAAAAGTTACACCTTTACGCCAAGATTTATGCACTTACGGAGCCTCTATTTTTAACAACTGGGAGTAAGTGTAATAAGCGTTGAAGGAAGCAACACTTTCTATGCCATAATATTCATTAAAAATTCAACAAGTAGTTTTAAATTTCCAATTGCATAACCCAGTTGACGTCCAGAATTGGATATAGCACTTGACAAAAGGAGATTATTACGCTTTAAAGACAAAGTTAGTGATCAATGTTGATGTTAAAATACTTAAAACATTACTACTGTCTATTTTCTTGGTACTATATGAGCTATTTTTATGAGTTCCACTAAAAAATAAGGCATATAGGTAATGTTATTCCCTTGGTATAATAATTTAACTTCTTCCGTGTGGTGACGGAGTAAGAATACTATTCACCACCCCATATCTTACCCGTGGGTGATTGTACGAGGAGACTAAGGGATATAAAACGCATATAACATCTATGCGAGAGAAGGAAAACTTTAAACAAAACCCTATACCAACACGTCTAACCAGCGCAGTAAAGTAGGTTAATGTCCCTCCCACTACGGAGGAGGCCCGAACCCAACAGTGGGACATTTATGGGCTGTGATAATGATAATGATGATGAATAGTTTAACTTTGGAAAGCAGAAGCTAGGATGTAATAATTTTTTTACGGTTTTAAAGCATTTTTATTTTGTTTCCATTTACATTCCCCATGCTTTAAACACTGCAGCATTCATGGTCACTAGAAGACTATCCGTTTATGGTTGCTCAGTTCCGTATCCCTACCATTAGTAATGAATAAAATATTTCGATGGAGTTTTCTTAAATTAAGACAACAATACGCTTATCGATGTCCTTTTCAATTAATAGTGGTAGGACTACGCTGTTGACAGTTTTCTGTCTACAGCCGCGGGTCGATCCGTCCGGGGTAGTACCACACTCTCGCAGAAAATCGACGTTTGAGTAATGGCAATGTGCTATTGCGCTTCGTTCGGTGAGCGAGAAAGCCTAAGCTATACCTTTAGTATTGCAAAGGTCCATGGGCGGCAGTGACACTTACCATCAGGTGTACTGCTTTCTCGTTTGCCACCCTTTCTCGTTTGCCACCCTTGCCTCTGCATAAGCAATAAAAAAAACAAAATGATTAAAACGTTTTATTATATTCTATATATTTTCTTCGTCTAAAATATTTTGATATTATTACCCGTATGCCTTATATGTATTTTAATATTTCTTAAAAATTACAAATTTCGGGACTTGCATTGATAATGATGTTGCTCAAGTCGTTTTTGACTATGGTGACTCTTTATTGCATCATTTTTTATGTGCCTACAAGGCACAGCATGTTTCTAATAGGACTAGAATGTAGTGTAAAATCACAAATGATAAGCTCAGAGAGGTGATTGGTGGCAAAAGTAGAATTAAATCACTCTAAATGGCTTGCCAGAATAAACTTAATTTATTTGTTTACTAAGACAGATTGATCAACATATATATCTATCATAGTTATGGTAATAAATTTGTTGATTTTTATGCTTTTCAAGTATGCTTGGCCTGTTAATGCCTCCTAAAATATATCATTTAAAGCAACTATGAAATATTACTTTGTAGAGAAAGAAGTGTTTTTAAAGTTCATATTTGTAGTTATATATATTTATATTTATGTATGTAGTTGATAGACCCAGTGTAGTATTATTTTTCTAGTCAAGAGGAGCGAGTAACTTTGGATATCCGTTGTTATAATATTGCTATACTGTTAGATTAGGATAAATACTTCCTTGAAATGGAATTTTCTCAATATTATTTATTAAAACTATTTTAAAATAATTAAGTTATCCCAAAGTGTACCTTTTTATACAACTGAATTGTTAGACAATTTAACTTATACTAATATATAATGTAGTATTATTATTCTAGTCAAAAGGAGAGTCTTTATAACTCAATTTAGTTATTATAGTACTATTATTTTGGTAGATTATGATAATAATGGCCTGAAATAGAGTGATCTTAATATTTTATTAAAACCAAGAGAAGTTTTACTAAAAGTGTATTATTTTATAGTACTAAATGCTTAAACAGTTTAGCTTTTATCAATATTTTGTCATTTTATTATAGCTGGAATTAGTAAGATTATGGATTCGCTGGAATTAGTAAGATTATGGATTCGCTGGAATTAGTAAGATTATGGATTGGCTGGAATTATTAAGATTATAGATGCAAGTGGCCCTTAACTGTACTGATACATTCTAAATGTATAGAGTAGGCAGTTTATGCCTTCTTGTGTTTGAAATATATAGGTACAAGATATACATTAATTACACCAAATAGGGAGTTTATGTATAAAAAAGATTATTATTAAGGTTTAATTATATATGACTTATTATGCGCTGTGTGGTAGCGGCTGCGAATACTACCAATCCTTACTTTGCTCGTGGATGTCGTAAAAGACGACTAAGAGCCTTATTTCGACCTGGGCCAATACCACCTGATGCCCTTTGGTCAGCAATTGCATTCCCAAGGAGGGTTGACGTCAGGCAGGCGGCTGGTCATAAAATTATTGCCAGTAACTCTTGCAATATGTAGGAAGAGGAGTACATATTGCGTCGACCCCAAGCAATTGGGATAAGAGCAGGAGAATGATGATGATATTTTCTTCGTCTGGTTAAGAAGATATACAATGCAAAAGTGGAAGGATGTAAGTACCGGGGGAGACCGAGACTCACCTACCTAGATCAGATTGGTCACGTACTGAAAGAAGGTGGAGTCAAGAGTCTCCGAAACCGGCGAGCGTGTATGAAGAGAATTAAGAATGTTGAAGAAGCGAGTGAAGTATGCAAGGATAGAGTTCTATGGCACTCTGTTCTCTCTGCCTACCCTGCAAGGGATATGGTGTGATGATATGTATGTATGTTTTTATGTATATATTTTCTTTCATAGAACTTTTCATAAGATTGAAGCAAGCCATGGAACTGCAAGAAAACATAAAATTCTAATGCTAACGCGTCAAATTGGGATCTAAATTACCGACATAAAGAATGTCATGTCTTACAATGTGTGGGTTTAATATATTGAGATAAATATACACTTTCTGCTACAGATAATAATAATAATCTTTATTGAACACTAAATACATATGACAGTTTTACAGAGATGTCTCTGCCTCTTGAATTAGGTAATACCTGTGTTTCAAGAGACAGTTCCTTCCCAAAATACATAAATCTTGAACATCAAATTATTTTACAATATAAGTAATGAAGTACATTATAAGTAATGAATACAAATAAAATGAATAGAAATATATATCTTACGTAACAAAGACTAATAATAAAGAAATTTATAATAAATGTGTAGTGACAATTAGCGTGTTAGTGAGCGCGCCCACACGTTGTGCATGTGTGTGTGTGGTGTGCGTGTGTTTGTGATGTAGTGTGCGTGCATGTATGTGTTTTTTTTTTTTTTTTTTGTGTGTACCTATTTGTAGTTAAGCGAAATAAATATTTAAAAGTGATTCAAGTTTGACGTAATCCATATTACTGAGTAAACTTTGTATATGATTTTTAAAGTTGTAGTTGCTTAGATTCTGCATACCAACAGAATACATTTGGTTATATATTTGTGGAGCCCTATACTCGTAGTATCGCTGTGCAAAGCTAGACTTTTTCGATGGCACTGGACATCGAAAACGTCGCTTTTTTAATTTCGGCAATTTTGGGATGGTTACTTTGTGGTATCGACGTAAAATCTGATAGATGTACATCTGACGTATTGTAAATACCTTGCTACGTTTGTATACATCAGTTGTAGGGTGCCTATATGGTAATCTTAGGAGGACTTTCAGAATAGTACGTTGCGCTCGCTCCAGTTCTATGATTATTGTTTTAGACGCCCCGCCCCATGAACATATACAATAGCTAATTACACATTCACATAGCGCCTTATAAATTTGTATCAATAACTTGAGTGGTGCAATAGCTCTTAACTGTTCAAAAATGTAGATCATCTTTCTTAAGCGAGTACTCAAACCGGCAATATGTGTTTCCCAACGTAGGTGATCATCCACTACAATACCCAAGTATCTAATACTGCTAGTTTTAATTAAATTATTACACTGGCATTTGTCATTACTCTTATAGTCATTTCGTAGGTTGCATGAAAATGTGTGAATTTTAATAACAAAGTCCGAACGAGGGTGCGATGCCTTGGTTTTTGTAAAGCATATATATTTAGATTTATCTGCATTTAGGGTAAGAAGATTCATGTCAAGCCATCGTGACACTCTAGCAAGACACGTTTCGGTAGTTCTTTGAACCTGTTCCCAAGTCCTACCATGAAACACAATGACAGTGTCATCTGCATACAGCATGATTTCTGCACCATCAGATATGTTTCTTGCGAGATCATTTATGTAGGTTAAGAAGAGTGTTGGGCCAAGTGTGCTTCCCTGAGTTATACCAATGCTACAAGCTGCAGCGTCACTTATATGTTCGCCTATTCTAACTCGCTGCTCCCTGCCTGTCATATAATCTCGGAACCATTCGAGTACATGGCCCCTTACACCCATCAATGTTTCTAATTTGGATAGCAGTATTGGAATAGATACTGTATCAAACGCTTTTTTTAAGTCTAAAAAGACACCGATCACCTTATTGCCCGTATCAACGTGCTTGGTTATAGTTGATAACAACTTAAGGATGGCATCGTTGGTAGACAATCCTTTACGAAACCCAAATTGATGTTGTGAAATGAACTTGTTCTGCTCCATATATTTAACAAGTCTTTTATTGACTATCTTCTCCAGAATTTTGGAGAGGCATGAAAGCAATGAGATAGGTCTGTAGTTAGACACTGCATACTTATCATCTGCTTTGTGTATTGGTGAAATAATAGCGGTTTTGAACACTCTTGGAAACATGCCGTGGCCAAGGCTAAGATTGCACAGGTGAGCAATTGGCGCTATTAGGACATTTTTGGAACCATTAATTATTTTGCTTGTAATTTGATCATGTCCTGGTGCACTACTAATCTTCATTGACATTATAATATTCTCTACTTCTTTCGAATCAGTAGGTGTAAATGACATTGAAGCCAATGGCGTATGTGAAGAGTGTTTCCGTATATTATCCGCTAGCTCAGCTTAGGTTTTATTAAGCTTACGCAGCGTGGCGTCCGCCAATTCATTACCGATGTTCGTGAAGAATTTATTTACTTTATTTAGTGAACTGATGGGCGTTTTACTGATAGTTAATAGCTCTTTTGGAGATTGGTGAGATCTATTGATGTTGCAAATATCTTTAACTATACTCCAGGTTTTTTTAATATTGCCACTATTTCTTTCCAGCTGTGCTTGGTAGAACCGCGCTTTTAGATATTTAATAATCTTATTACATGTATTTTTATAATTTTTGTAGGTTAACTGGATCTGTGGGTCGGTCGGGTGTCTTTTTGTTTGCCTATATAGTCTATCCCTCTTACGAATGGAACGCACGACACCTGTCGTTATCCATGGTTTGAGTGGCGCTTTTCTTTTAGATATATTTATAAACTCCGTACAGCTAGAAATGGTGTTACGTATTATATTAACTAACTGTTCCGCAGCTAAATTAACGTCATTTAAAGAATAATAATTGCACCAGTCCACCTGATAAAGTTTCTTAATTGCTAAGTTATAGTTTAGCTTGGTATTTTTGAAGTTATTATTATAGTGGTTAAATTTCGTCTGATTTATGTACAACAGTATGGGATTATGATCTGTTAAATCGGGAAATATTAGTGTCTGCCAGGTGGCATTAGTTTTTACCATGAAATGATCCAAGCAGTTATTTGCTCTTCTGCTGTCGTTTAAATGGCCATTATTTTTATCAGAAACTAAAGTATTTATATTTATATCACCCGTGAATATAATGTCCTTTGAACCAATCTTTTCAAGCAATAAATCTAATGATACCAAATATTTTTGAGGGTTACTAAAACAAGGTGGTCTGTAAGAACAAACAATAACATACCTTTCAGTCTCCAATACAAGGCAGTTTCCTTCAACTATATCCGGTTCAGAGGCGTCCACCTGTATTTCAGACTTAACATATGCCACTATTCCATCGTTTTTGTTTAAGTTTTTCTTAGAATAATATAAGTGGTAATCACAAAGAGTAGGTGGGGCAATATCATTTTTAGTCCAACACTCTGTTAATATAATTATATCCACTGTAATGTTTAACGTTGATATAAATGCCAATAACATATCAAAGTTACAATGTATACTTCGTATATTTAAGCATAAAATACTTAGAGAATTATAGAAGCTTGTCTTATAGTTCAGGATCTTTGAACACATCGACGATTCAGTAATCTTGGTGCAATTAGCACAATAAGTATTTTCTAATTCTTTAACTATGTTTAGATTGGTGGTATTGAATTTTAATAAATTTAGACTTGTACAAACTATATATCGGTAGTAAAACCATGATTTTTAGAAAATGACCTAGCGCAGAGCTGTAAAAGATTAATAGCATTTTAATCATTTTAAATATTTCGTAAATATATATTTTTGTCAAAGTAAGTGATGTGAATGTGAGTGCTAGATGTGTACATAGTAATTTTATGTGTAAGTTTATCGTTGGATTTTTTTTATATTGTGTAAATTGTTTGTTGTAGTAAGTTAAAACATGTTTTATAATTTTACATTTAGTGTTGTATAATAGTATTAAAATTAGGTGTGTGTGGAGAAGTGTTGTAAGTGTAAATAATAATTTTATTTGTAAATATATAACTGGGTAGAAATTTTTATACTGTTTACATTTTTTACTGTAGTAGATTAAGAAAAGCTTAATAATAATTTTACTTATTCTAGAAATAAATGTCTTTGTTGACATTAAAAGTGCGAAAGGAAGTGTTTTCTGTATCAATATTACCTCAATGTGCAGATATACATCTTGTTTTAGTCCTAATAAATGTTTATATATTTTCTGATTAAGACTAAAAACAGATTTCAAGGTATTTTTTAAATGTGTATAAACTAACAAAACAAATATAATCCGCATATGCGATATACTAATCAAGTTATAACAGGTACGGAACAGGCACGGTTTCACTGGTAGTCACTTTTCTTTTAGTGTCTGAATATCTTTCTCACAATCAATTCTAATAGGTATAGGGTTTACCTTCAGCTTGCCGCAGATAAATTCGGCCATTTGACGTCCAACAGAACATATAATTGTTCTCTTTCGCAAATGTTCTACTTAAATTAAATAATTTTCTGGTGTTGATGGTCAGGGTTTCCGAAATATAAATTGGTGTGGGCGAACAATTCAGAGCTATGTGTGATGTGTTAAACTTACTATCTTTGTGTTTTTTGTTAAATGTTTTAACGGACTCCAGGACGTTTTCCTTAGTTAAACAGCTTGTGAACTCCACTATGATGGGCTTATATGTCTCATTTTTAGTGTTAACACGGAATATTTCTCGTACGTCGATTTCGCGCACGTTCGTATTGAGAGCTTTACTCACTTTTTCTACAATGCCAAATAGGTCTGGTTTAGATTCTTTTGGACTTAGTTTTGGAATGTTTCGTATTTCGATAGTAGCAGATTTTTGACTTCTCTCACATAATTCTAATTTCTCCTCAAGTTTACGGATGTATTGCAGCTGCTGTAACTTATCGTTATCCAATGCCTTAATCCTGTCGCACATGTCATCGTACTGCGCCGAAATATATTTCACCGTCTTGGTTAGTTCTCTATTTTCTTCTCTCAAATCTTTTATTGACAGTAAAATTTGGTTTGTTTTACTTTCCTGAGCATCAGCTAAGGTTTTGAACATTTTTTTAATATCCTCTTTAAAGTCCCTGAGCTCGTCATTATATTCCTCATTGTGTTTCCTTTTCCACGCACGAGTTATATTCGTCGAAATATCCGGAACAGATTCCATATCGCGTCCATAAGAGGAAATATTTGGTTCGGAATCGTAATGACACATTTCATCAATAGATGTAGTTTGAGGCGGAGTTCTGTTGAGTGGCATAGTAACAAGCCACTAAGTTTATATTGAAATCAAGTCACTCCACAATAATCAACCAATTAGTTATTGTTATAGGTTGATCCAATGTCATTGACCCCGCCCTAAACGTTTATGCAGGTAGGTCAGAGGTCGAGTGTATAAATATGGGTGGGGCGTCGGCGATGCGCAGGAGCGGCCAGTGTGTGAGATGTTCTTATTTGCTAATTACTCACGTATAGGCGTAACTTAAAAACGGCTGATATTCTTTGCAATATACACCCTCCACTTCGTTTATGTGCTCCTGGTATCTACACTGTTTTTAATTTTACTAAATTTAATTTTTAAATTTTATTTGATTCGGAATAGGGGCATTACCAAAAACACGTCTGCACTGTACAGAGATCCGGGGGAAGGGGATAGAGAGAGGGGAGAGAGATATATAGATAGTCAATAAAAGTTTTCCCTTTATAAGTATTAGCAACTCAAGATTCCTAGAGCATGGTAGTTATAAACTTCAGCATAATTTCAATGTCGGTACATGAATTATTCAACAAATTCAAAACGCCTCGATCAATTCCTCCAATAAATTCAACAAAAAAAAGTTTTCAACTGCCTAAACTTATGTATGAAAAATATATTTTAGCTTCAGGTTTACAGGTAATCTTACTGAAGTCAAGGTTTCTGTGGTTAAATAGAAGATGGTGGAAAATGTAATCATCATCTTACTCTTCTTCTTCTTCTTATATATTGGCAATCAGTTACATATACGAGCTATTGGTGCCAGTGTCAAGTTATAAATATTTTCACGTTTTAAGTCTTTCAATAAGTTAGTCATTGTCTAAGTCAAATTGTCGCCATTAACAGTGCAATGGCCACACTGTTAATGGTATCTTGTGGGAATTTTGATGGAATACGAAAACGTTGTAAAGCACTTTTATATGATATTCACTACATCCCAGTATTTCCGCAGATCACATTACATAAAATGCCATCAAAATTATCTAATATAACACGTTAAAACACTAAAATATCGAATATAATACAAGAGCACCACATGACGTTTTCAAAATCCCGTCAAAAGTCCATCATCTTACTCTTATCCCAATTACTTGATGTATTGATATCTGTAATATATGTAACATTTTTGCCACTGTATATATTGCAAACGTTTTGGTAATTATATGTTTTGGCATTTATATAATCAGCCTCATATCAATCCTCCTTGGGAATTTAATTGTTGACCAACGGCATTAGATGGTGTAAGGCCTTGTCATCGGTTTTAATTATTTCCACGACTAATATAAATAACGTTTTGTAGTATTCGTAGTCGCTACTATATAGCAAGATAAAGAAGACAGAACCTTTCTGTATTCTCTTACATGTTAGAGAATGCTAAAGATACATCTTAAGATAGATGAATGTTAGATTTATTTTTTTAAACGTCATTATTCTATTCATCACCATCATATCAGCTCATATATGTCCCACTGCTGGGCTTGAGCCTCCTCCATAATGGGAGGGAAATTGATCTACTATACCACGCTGGTCAAACGTGTTGAGAAGAAAAACTGAACTGCTGAACTGAACTGAAAGAGAAGGAAAACTCGAAACAAAACCCTATACGGTTTTGTTTCGAGTTTTCCTTCTCTTGCATAGATGTTATATGCATGTTATATCCGTCAGTCGTCTCTCACGATCACCCACGGGTAAGATAGGTGGTAGTGAATTATATTCTTACTCCGTCATCACACGGAAATTCTATTATACATACATACATGCATACATATCATCACGCCATATCCCTTGCAGGGTAGGCAGAGAGAACAGAGTGCCAGAGAACTCTATCTCTGCATACTTCACTCGCTTCCTCAACATTCATAATTCTCTTCATACACGCTCGCCGGTTTCGGAGACTCTTGACTCCACCTTCCTTCAGTACCTGACCGATCTGGTCTAGGTAGGTTAGTCAGTTAGGTAGTTAATTCTATTATATCACTTAATTATAACGAATTATTCTATTATACCACTTAATTCATTTTTTAATGATAAAACAACTATCCTAACCAAAGAATATATATTTGTGAGGCGAGACATTTTACAATCATAAAAATGCAAAGAAATAGCTTCATCAGCAACAGTCAGTCACAGAGGTAGAACAATCATTCGTGGTAAGTATAAGAACTGTAGGAAGATCGAACCTAAAACAGATATTGCAATATAGAATAGAACACGATCTGTGCTATTTATTACCTATATAAAAAAAATATTAATAAACATATACCAAAACATTCCAGCATTATTTGAGATTTAAGGAATAAGTGAAAAAAATATTGCCACTCCAATTTTCTTGTGATATTTTTTTTAACGTCAATATGTCACTTTAAAAATTACAAAGTAACTTCGATAAGCTTATTAATAAATCGCTGATCATCCAGAAATTGGCGTACATTTTGACAGCTGATTTATTAACTTTAACATTGAATTTAATCGCCGTTCGTTAAACTTTCTCTAAGTTATCTTTAGTGCTCATTAAGCTGTTCACATAATTGATGTGAAAAATTGGCAAAATCACAACTAAGTAACTATTTTATAAGCAATTAAAAGTTTTAAAACAATTTAGTAAGAGATAAATTTTATTGTTAGACTCGCATTTTTATTACTAAATCGATAGGTTTATTTATTTCTTTAGTATTTATTACCCCCGTGTTTACTACCATGAAGATTTTTTTTGGGTATGTTTTTTTATTTTTCAGGACACAACAGGTCCCCTTTCCAGTTTATTTACTGCAGCTCAACGTAATACGAATACAATTTTTCCATATCAATAGACTGAGTAATTATGATATGAAGCCTAAAATTTATTTTCCATTAAATATTTTATTTTAATATATTTTTTTTAACGAAATAGAAAAAATGCTTTTAAATGTTTTGGAACAGACAAATTTTATTAAAAAAAATAAACAACACTTATTATACTTGATAAATTAATGAATTGAAAACATCTCTCCTATACGAAGCAGAAGATAGGTACGAAGCAAATAAGGCCAGCAAAGTTAATTCAGCCAATAAACAAGACGGTGTACAGCTACGAGAACCAATACAGCAACACGGAAAAGAAATAGAAAATAAAGGCATGGCATAAAAATGTCTGAATGCTACGATTTTATTTTTTCGAATTATTACAAAGTCTATATAATATACTATACGAAAAAAAAAACACTTATTTAATTACTGCCTACCCTCGTTTTCAATATTTGTTTCCTATTTTCATATTTACGGTATCAAAAGTATTCTAAATATATGTGTTAATTCAGATTGAACATGTGATGACGAAGTAAGTATACAATTGAATACCTTGTCTCTTACCCCCTTATGGGTGTCGTAAAATACGACTAAGGGATATACATGTAGATACAAGAGACGGGAAGCTCGACATAAAACCCTATGCGAACTCGTCTGACCAGCGTGATATAATATGTCAATTTCCTTCCAACAATAAAAGACCCCAAATCATATAGAGGAACGGATATGAGCGAAGATGAATTCAAGTAATAAGAGGAACCCAATTTAAGACTCGGCAGTAATGAATAAAACTTTACAAAACATAATTAAATGGACTCAAATTGTACCTAGAGTCTAATCAGCCATCTGTGAATTGCAATAAGTGCACATATATAATAACTGATCATAAACAATATAAAATTTTTATATATAGAATCATTTATTTTTGTACTGGCAATGAATATGTATTAAAAATGTGGGTCAAAATTGAATAACTAACACTGTAGCGGGTAGATATAAATTTTTGTAATAACGATGACTTGTTTGTTGTGAGAGTCCTTAGTCCTCCCGTGGCCATGAAAGTTGTACATTGCTCGAAACGTTTAGTCATTAAAATTCAAATACAAATGCAATAGAATCCTTAAAAATATTTCTTTTTAAAATGGAATAAGTACTATTGTAAATGAAAAACGAATGAAGGAAACATGGCAAATGAGACCTTTATTTATACTATTCTTATCTTATGCAAGGAGTATGCAAGGAGAGTTCTCTGGCACTCTGTTCTCTCTGCCTACCCTACAAAGGACATGGCGTGATGGTATGTATGTATCTATGTATGTTATTTGTGAATACATTTCACTAAACTACCATCTGTTAACCACTGAAAAGATTCACACCAAAACGAAAACTTGTAAACTTATATCGCGAATATATTTTAATAAAATAAAGTTATAAGCCTCTTTTGTAAACAGCGATGCTCTTCATTCTACTTTCATCAAGTGGATAAACTTAGCAAGTTGATACTTAAAATGTTTCTTTTCTTGAGGTTCAAGTTGTAAGCTTAAAGGTGAAATAAGTGTCACACATATAATGGGTGATAATCCTACCACAAATACTTTTAAGACCTGTGAGTTAGAGGTAGAATCCACAATTGTTCCCGTAGAATGCACCGACGATACCATATTTACGCTAGGGAATCACTCGACTGTAAGGCTCAGTAACCACAGATATTTTCTGAACAATCTCAAAGTTGCCACCCTTTAATGGACGGGTATTTTAAAGTTACTTCAAGAAACCTTGAATTATGTAAAATTAATATAATAATTAAAATACAAAACATAAAAAAGGCACGGACAAAGTCTGAGGACCTAAACATTATTTAAAAAAAAATATAAAATAAATTAAGGTAACAGCATAATGTCATAATCATCATGCAAGATTGGCGATCACAGTTTATAAGTTTCCAAGTTAATTCTGTAGCCTATTATCGTGGAGATCCTAGAGCAAGTTATAACGACTCCCATGGGAATTAAATGTAACTTGTATTCTCTCGGGTGGGGGACAATACTATACTTTCTTGTTTTCAGGACAGGCTATGGTTCGGTTATATCTCACCCAGACCATCCAGAACCGCAGAAGGAACGACATGCAACTTCAAAATTTGAACGACCTATTGATTGATTTTTTTATCATTTTAATATTACCTATACTAAAAAAAATGTAGTGTATTTGATTTTTAAGTTTAAGAACAGGAGGACTGCAAAGATGACTTAGTATTTACGTGACCATGAATTCTGTAAAGAGGACTGAATCCTTCCGTAATCATGAATGCTGTAAATTCTTAGAAACTTCGAAAAATGAAATATCAAATACGAATAAAATAAAATCAGTAAAAATACCTAGTTTTATTTTAAATGTGTAATATTTGCGTAAACATTACAGATGGTGTGAAAGTAACGTTGTGAGGAAGGTTTTAAATATGAATGTTGAACTTAGGGGTTAAGGAAAACCAAAGAAAAGACAAATGGATTGTGTGAAACTTACCAAGGATAGACAGCAAGAGTGACCACAGATATGACGTCTAATATAGAAGGAGAGGACATATTGTATTAAACCCAAATAATTGGGATACAAGCAGGATGATAATGATGATCCGAAATTATTAAAGAAAAAAAAAGTGTGTGTGTCAGCTCCGACGCACGACTGGAGTTTACTCCTTAAATACGATTATCAAAACAGGCGCAAAAAAAGCTCATTTGACTAAAAATTATAAATATATATATATATATATATATATATATATATATATATATATATATACATTTATTAAAACTGTTCAGTGAAGTATTATCTCACGTCAGAAAGTGAAAGGTGCGCAGAATAGGTTGCGCACCAAAAACGTAACGAGGTCATTCGATCACTAGATTTTACTCCTCAAATTTTGCTCATACCGGGCGCCTTATATGAAAATCGATTCTTAAGGATTAAACTCCAAAAAAGAAAGAAGGAAGAAAAGAAAACGTTTATTTTATTCATACAAAAAAGGCTGACGCAGCTTCTGCTTTTTATTATTATAAAATAGCACTGATATTCTGTCAATATCTGGACATGAGAAAGAAAAAAAAACAAAAAGTAATAAACGTTTGTAACTTGCACCTATAAAATCCTTCACAACCAAGTTGCAAACTGATAAACGGATAGTTTTGTTACAGTTCCGTATACTTAAGTGCATGCTGCGTTTAAACGCAACTTTAACTAAAACTTCATCTCCTTATTTATTTTAAATAAAACATGAAGTAAGCTTATAAATTCGTTACACCATCTCTTATTTTGTATTTGAATTAAATATTCTCTATGGAGGGTAGTTTAAATTTACAAACTGCATTAAATTTTGAATGCAATTATTTTAAACTCCCGATGCAAAGAGGGGTATTATAAATTTGACGTATGCATGAATCTGTCTGTGGCATCTTAGTTCTTAAAAAAATGTACCGATTATGATGCGATTTTTTTTTGTTAGGAAGATGATGTAATTGAAATAGTTCTAAGCTACAATTTATAAATATCTGTTCAAACGTTTCAAGTTTATTAGCCTTTTGTTAGCTGCCGTAGGGATTTTAGACACTTAATGAGTTTTTACACATACATACATACATATCATCACGCCATATCCCTTGCAGGGTAGGCAGAGAGAACAGAGTGCCAGAGAACTCTATCTCTGCATACTTCACTCGCTTCCTCAACATTCATAATTCTCTTCATACACGCTCGCCGGTTTCGGAGACTCTTGACTCCACCTTCCTTCAGTACATGACCGATCTGGTCTAGGTAGGTTAGTCTCGGTCTCCCTCGGTACCTACATCCTTCCACTTTCGCATTGTATATCTTCTTAACCAGACGTTCGTTCGGCATTCTTTCCACATGTCCGAACCATCGGAGCATTCCCTTTCGCATCTTTGCACCAATACTCTCTTTCATACCTACTCGCTCTCTTACGTCGTCGTTACGAATGCGGTCGGTCAGCCTAACTCCACAGATTTTCCGCAGAGATCGCATTTCGACCGCATTAATTTTACTATCATACTCTTTTCTGCATACCCAACTCTCGCTTCCATACAGTAATGTTGGGACAAGCACTGCGTTATGTATTGCTACACGTGCCTTCTGGCTGAGGTGGTGGCTGCCGAGAAGTTGCCCCAACGCTCCGTTTACTCTACTTCCCGCATTCACTCTTCGCTCTATATCAGTGGTGTACCTTCCATCTCGACTAAATCCACATCCAAGATATACAAATTCATCCACTTGCTCTAGTACATCATTACCTATTGTTACTCTTACATCTGTTCTGGTTTTATCTCTTTCAAAGACCATTATTTTGGTTTTGCTCACATTCACGCGTAGACCCCTTTTCTTACAATCTTGGAGGACAATGAGTTTTTACTTCAATGTTAATTGAGTTTTAAAACACACATCTATAGTGGTACTTAGTATTGAGCCTAGTCTAATAATTGAGCTCGCACGTTTACAACCTGTTATCGCCCATCGAAATGTGGTGATTCCAAGAGTGTGCTCTAGCAACATTAGCATTACGGTGGTGTGGTTTCGTGGCGAAAACGAGTATAAATAGCGGTTACAGACGCGTAGACGGGATTCTATTGTGATATCTAATCTGTAGAAAGTCTGTTAATAAGTTATATATACACTCATTTGCAAAAAAAACGGGCACCTAAGCAATGAACCATTTCAAATGTTAATATTTCTTTGTTTGATAATTATAGGTAGTTTTATCCACACAATTTGGTAAATTAATAAGAAAATAATCGTTTTCATCAGTATTTCATAAAATTTAGATACAATTTATGGGAAATAATGCTAAACCTCGCTAGTAGTGTATATTCGCTAGTAGTGCATATGCTCATGAAGTAAAAATAAAAAAGTTTTTTTGTTTGTTTTTCTTTAATAAAGTAAAAGCAGATAAATGTTTAGTATCGAGTGTGACCCCCTCTAGCTAAAATCACAGCTTGAATTCGTCTGGGCATGCTAGCGAGTATATCCCGGATACTTGCTTGCGGAATACGTTCCCACTCCGCAGTAATCACATTCTTCAGCTCTCTGATGGTCTGCGGAGCCGGGTGTACTGATCTCACACGCCGTTTCAGAACGTCCCAGACATGCTCTATGGGATTGAGGTCGGGACTTCGAGCTGGCCAATCCAAACGACGAATGCCGACCTCTTGCACATACGCATTAACATCGCGGGATCGGTGGGCGCGAGCATTGTCGTCCATAAAAATCGAGTCTTCACCTAGAGCGGCCAATGCGGGTTGTGCATGAGAAATTAGAACTTCCGTTATGTATCGATGCCCAGTCAGTGAGCCGTTTTCAATGAAGACTAACTCTGTACGATCCATTGAATTTATTCCTGCCCAAAACATAACAGAGCCCCCACCATAAGGTGTGATTTCTTCGAAACATGCCTCTGCAAAGCGTTCTCCTTGTCTTCTTAGCACTCGCCGACGTCGATCTTCACCGAACAGAGATATCCTGGCTTCATCAGAGAACAAAACCCTATTCCAATCGTCTTGAGTCCATGATTCACAACTTCTAGCGAACCTAAGCCTGTGAACTCTGTGCTCACGGAGTAATTTGGGGCCGCGGGCCGGGCGGTGACTGCGTATATTGGCAGCGAGAAGCCTCCTCCTGACCGTCCATAGACTAATATGCACATTTCTTACTTCTTGGAGGTTGTTCTTAAGATCCACATACGAAGATTTGCGATTTCTCAATGCGCGACTCACAAGAAAACGATCATCCCGTGGTTGGGTACATGGTTTTCTTCCAGAACCAGGCCTTCTCTCGACGGAACCAGTCTCCTGATATCGCTGCCAGGTCCTTTGGACTGTCGAGCGACTAACATTTAGCCTCCTAGCCACGAAACATTGGCTGCAACCCTCTTCAAGCAGCGCGATAATTTTGGTAGCTTTTACCACTTTATCTACCATTTTTGATACAGCCAAACAGCATTAAATAAAGCTTTGACAGTCAAGGATATGAAATTAATCGATAAAAATTGAATAAAAGTTATGAAAGTCGATGTTAACTTCTGGAACTTCGCGCCAAAAATGTAGGATAAAAAGGGGTTTTCTGTAAAAATGAACATCAAATGAAAAATTGAATTTAGAACGTACTTTTTTAAATACCACAGCATTTTTAAAACCGGCCAGTAACGTGTACAAACGATTGAAACCTTTTTGGTATTGTATCTTTTTAAATATGAATGAAAATCAAAACCGCCCGTTTTTTTTGCAAATGAGTTTAGTTATAAATGTTTAAGTGTATATCTATGTCATTTGTTTGGTGTATTATTATAAATCCTAAAACGCAATTCTAGATTACATATTAGTAAATCTTCTGTCTTAACTAGCTCTATTCATTAGACTTGTTTTTATGCCGGAAGTTAATTTTTTTTTTATGATTATTATGTAAAAATTTATCCGTGTGGTGACGGGGCAAGAATATAATTCATCACCCTCTATCTTACCCGTGGGTGATCGTAAGAGACGACTAAGGGATATAATACGCATATAACATCTAAGCAAGAGAAGGAAAACTCAAAATAAAACCCTATACCAACACTTCTGACCAGCGTGGTAGTAAGTCAATTTCCCTCCCATTAAGGCGAAGGCTCGAGCCCAACAATGGGGCATATATGAGCTGAGATGATGATGATGATGTAAAAAAATATCTATTAATTTCGTTTCTATTCGAGTTCGAGCAAGAATACCACGCGTTACCGTCTTTTTCTTTCTTGTAAGTATTCTTAAAAGATTAGGATTGCTGTCAGATAAGATCATTGCTAGAGAAAGTAAACTCGAAATAAAACCCTATACTAAACTGTTTGACCAGCGTGATATACTAAGTGTTTATGTAGGTATAGTTTATAGTTCGATCCAACGACGAAGGTGAGGTATCACGGGTGGGTGACGCGTGTGCGTGCTTACGCCCCTCTGTCGCCCCGGACGGAGTGGTGCGAGGAGTGCGCCGACCGTAGCCCACTACAAAAACAAGAAAAAATGGTATAGTTTATAGTATAGTACGTAAGGGAAGACCAAAATTAATGAAATATGTACATAAATCATACTCATATATCTTCATAATTACATCTTCAATAAATATTTTGATAAAATTATTCAAGAAATCTTCAGATTATTGTAAAGAGTAATCTTGTGAACTTTTAGACCGTTTCTTAATTTTTATTACTTGTGTTGGCAAACAAGCAAGTAGCATACCTGATGGTAAGTAATACTGGCATCCGTAGACGTTAGCAATACCAGGGGTGCAGCTAGACCGTCTACCGAACCCTAAACCTACCTAAAAAGTTGGGCTGTTGGCTTTCTCACTCAACAAAAGAAGCACAACAGCATATTACCACTGCTCAGATATCTATTTTCTACCAGAGTATGGTACTACCCGGAACTGCAGGCCTATACCTGCGGCAATAGAAATAAAATTGTGGACAGTGTACCCTACCACTATTAAATCGGATCAATTCTTTCATATTTTTTTTAATTTGTTTTTCTGCATATATATATATATATATATATATATATATATATACATATGTATATATATATATATATATATATATATATATATATATATATACATATATATATATATATATATATATATATATATATATATATATATATATATATATATATATATATATATATATATATATATATATATATATATATATATATATATATATATATATATATATACATATATATGTATATATATACACTACCGTCCAAAAGTTTGGAAGCAGCAAGGTAAAATCGAATAAAACCAAACTAAGTCATTTAAATTTAAATGTATTGATAAAAAAATAAAGAACAAACAGAAACTAACTTAAACAAAATAAAAAAATAATATACAATGGTAAATTAGATTAAATTTTAGCTTCATCAAAGTGTCCACCTTTCTCCTTTATAATCTTCTCACATATTCTGGGCATTCTATTAATCAATTTTTTAAAATAATCTTTATCTAATTTGTTCCATTCGTTCTCTAATAGCTGCCACAAATGTTCTGAGCTCGTAGGACAACGACTTTTCACCCTCCTGTCAAGTTCATCCCAAACAAGTTCAATGGGAGAAAGATCAGGGGATTGAGATGGCCATTGCATGATGTTTAAAATGTTTTCAGCTTTTTTCTTGTTTAAAAAGTTCTGGCACAATTTAGACGAATGCTTAGGATCATTATCCTGTTGAAAAATGAATCCAGAACCAATGAGACTTAGTCCACTGGGTATGGCAGAATCTTGGAGAATTTTTAAATAGCCTTCCTTGTTTAATTTTCCGGTTATCCTCACAAGATTGCCGGGTTTACTGTTGCCAAAACACCCCCAAACCATGACATTACCACCACCATGTTTGATGGTAGGCACTGTACATGCCTCTGAAGCCCTCTCTTCTTTTGACCGGCGTACAAAGACACGTCTATTGGATCCGAAAATCTGAAATTTTGATTCGTCACTCCAAAGGACATTTTCCCATTGTTCTATAGTCCAGTTTTTATGCGCTTTTGCCCATTCTAGTCTATTTTTCTTATGTCGATTTGTTAGTTTGGGTTTTTTAGCAGCAACACATCCTCTTAATCCCGCAGACAGTAAGCGTCTTTTAACAGTAGTTGTTGAAATGGGTGTTTCTCGCGTATCATTCAAAGCTGCAGTGATCTGTGGTGCAGTTAAGCGTCGATTCCGTTTAGAAAGAACTCTAATGAAGTTGTCCTCTTGATTTGTTGTGGATTTGGGCCTACCAGATCTCTTTCTATCTTCATTTTTCCCCGTTTCTTGTTTTCTAGCAAGGGTATAGTGGACACCTTTACAAGAAATTCCGAGCCTTTCTGCGATTTGACGTTCACTGTATCCTTCCTCGCGTAGAGTGCAAATAGCGCTTCGCTGTTCAAGCGTGATTTGCTTGCGTTTTGCCATTTTCAGAAGAAAAAATACGGTCAAAGTAGTAGCCGATATCTTTCGAATACAGACAATGTTAATATCACAACTTTCACGTGCCAATGCTCAAGTGCGACTGAATAAGGTCTAAAAAAGTTAAAACCAGCAAACATTATCAATAAAACTACACCATTGCATAGGATAAAGTAGCCGACGGATTAAGTCATAAAACACGTGTTTCGTCAATATTAAGGAATTCCATAAAACTTGATGAATGTAGGATAATAATCCTTTTGTGTTTGTGTAGACAGTCGTAAAAGGTTGTAAAACTTAAGATTATTGCTAATTTTTACCGCTATTAGTCGGCATTTATTTGTTTTGTTTGAAAACAGGTGTGCTTCCAAACTTTTGGACGGTAGTGTATATAATAAACACTAAATCTGAAATTTTAAACAATTATTAAGTTATTTACATAATTAACATTGCGGGTGACTTTCTTGTATAATAATACATACATACATACCATCACGCCATGTCCCTTGCAGGGTAGGCAGAGAGAACAGAGTGCCAGAGAACTCTATCTCTGCATACTTCACTCGCTTCCTCAACATTCATAATTCTCTTCATACACGCTCGCCGGTTTCGGAGAATCTTGACTCCACCTTCCTTCAG
The DNA here is from genome assembly GCA_905163515.2 of Lymantria monacha. Lineage (NCBI taxonomy): Eukaryota > Metazoa > Arthropoda > Insecta > Lepidoptera > Erebidae > Lymantria > Lymantria monacha. Next base: position 3,800,916 of record LR991098.1, on the reverse strand, counting down.
TATATGACCGATCTGGTCTAGGTAGGTTAGTCTCGGTCTCCCTCGGTACCTACATCCTTCCACTTTCGCATTGTATATCTTCTTAACCAGACGTTCGTTCGGCATTCTTTCCACATGTCCGAACCATCGGAGCATTCCCATTCCCATTAGAGTATTGGTGTAAAGATGTAAAATCTTTACACCAATACTCTCTTTCATACCTACTCGCTCTCTTACGTCGTCGTTACGAATGCGGTCGAATATTACCAGAACGATGTCTCAAAATTCGATCGATCAGTCACCTTTTTTTGATGGGCGATAAGTAAGATCTTATTCCCACTGTGGAAAAATTTAGAGGCCAGCTATGGGATGTATATCAATCATAATTATCCTAATCATCATTATATAGTGATTGACTTCTAATGTTTACACGAGTATTACACATTTGAAATAAAACTACTTTTACGGATTCTATCGCGTTTGTATTTGATTTATAATTTCCCGACGTTTCGAACACTTTACAGTGATCATGGTCACGGGAGGACTGAGGTGTCTTACGTCCAATATGTCATTGTTATTACAGAAATTTATTTATATCTACCCTATAAGATATTAAATTTTGACCCACATTTTTATACAAAATTAATACAATTCATTGCCAGTACAAAAAGAGAATGATTCTATTTATAAAATTTTATGTTGTTTATGATTTGTTATTATTAAGGTATTTAATTTATGATAATTATTATTGTGGCAATTTTACAATTTTTACAAAACTAATAAAAACTATTCAGCTACTACCGGATCGGAACGCGGCCACTCTGAGAAAGATCCGGCGAGAAAACTCAGGAGGCATGATACTAATTTTATGATTGAATTTTTGAGTGGCGGCCTACTTTATCTTACTAAAATTATAAAAATATAATAGTTAAATTTTATTATTAAATTTTGTTTTTTATTTTATATTTATTTTAAATTTTATTATTATTATTAATATAATAGTTATATTTTTTATTTTTATTGTATTAATTTTGTATAAAAATGTGGGTCAAAATTTAATATCTTATAGGGTAGATATAAATAAATTTCTGTAATAACAATGACATATTGGACGTAAGACACCTCAGTCCCCCCGTGACCATGATCACTGTAAAGTGTTCGAAACGTCGGGAAATTATAAATCAAATACAAACGCGATAGAATCCGTAAAAGTAGTTCTATTTCAAATATTATGATTGATTAAAAACGCAATACGTTTTTTTTTTTAGCAGACTATGGTCTGGAAACACGCCGTCCGTTCCATTTGATGTTGTTTCCATTATCCACTGTATTTCCTCCTCATCACGGTTAGGCCGGCCACTGGTGCCGAATCCTTGACATCCATGGCCAGCCCGGCGGGTTACCCTTTCGGGTGTCATCCCCTGTCAACGTCACCCGTCATCATTACGATCGCATTCCTGCATACCAAGCGTGGCCTTTATGATATTATCTACTTTTCGGAAGTTTTATGACCAACAAACTGTACAATAATAAAAAAAATAAAAATGAAATGAATGAAAACTATATGTATACTTTGCTTATAAGTAAAATTATTCTATAAAACACTCTTTACTACAGACCTCAAATACCAATTAATTAAGAAAATAAATTAATTGGTATTTTACATACTAATTAATAAATATTTTACAAATTAATTAAGAATATAAATTAATTGGTAATTGAGGAAGATAGATAACTGTCGGAGGGTTTCAGTTAAATTAAAATATAATAACGAGTGATTCTAGTTAAAAATAGAATATATACTTCTTAATTATCCTCGTGTGGCGATGGGATAGAAAACAAGTGTCGCCACCCCTTGCTTGCCCGTGGATGTCTCCTCCTCTATAAGCACTCTGGCCGGACGTGTTGGTATAGGGTTTTGTTTCGAGTTTGCCTTCTCTTACATAGAGGTTATATGCGTTTCATATCCCTAAGTCGTCTCTTATGATCATTCCTGAGTATGGTGAATTATATTCTTACTCCGTCAGCACACGGAAAATTTGTGTAAATCACCATTATTAATCTTGATGAAAAAAAATATATATATAAAATTCTATAATTGTTCCACTCGTTTTCAATTGCTCCAATCTTTTGGGCTTCGAATACTACCAACCCTTATTTTGCTCGTGGATGTCGTAAAAGACGACTAAGAGCCTTATAACAACCTGGGCCAACTTCATCTAATGCCGTTTGGTCAACAATTACATTCCCAAGGAGGTTTGACGTTTGGCAGGTGGCCGGTCATAAAACTATTGGCAATAATTTTTACAATATGTACTATGAAAGAAGAGTACATATTATATCGACCCCAAGTAATTGGGATAAGAGTAGGAGAATGATGATATATTATAATCTGGTAACAGAAATATTATTAGAGGATCCTTAATAATAAGATTGGCACCTTTTGAAATGCTAAAAACTTGGAAATAAGCAATATAATAATATACATTTTACAAATCCAATCAACGATCTTGAACATGAAGCCACAAAATTCTTTGGAAAAATTTACCCTAATTTCGCCAAATAACTTTCCCCGTTGTCAAGGGTAATTAATTTAATCTTAAACCTTTATCGGGGGCATTCAGACAGCCAGTGAATGGGGGCCTACTGTTTTGGTAATTAGGTAACCTGAATGGGATTTGTTCATGAATGGCCTCTGAAATACAGGTTTCTGCTTGTAATGCTTGTTTCAAATATTTTTTTTTGCTGTAAATATTACTTCATATATACGTTACATATTTTATTAAATTTTATTTAAAATAAATAGCTTTAAAAAAGTGAAAAACTGTGAGGTTTTTGCTAGATCTTTTCACCTTACAACTGTGTTCCAATCCGTTGCTAGATTTTTACTTTAAAAAAAAATTACAAAATTGTCCATATGTAAATACTCTTATGGTGCTTATATATAATAATAGATTAGTACTAATATACCACGTGAGGGTGGCGTCCTGGCCGCAGGCTGGAGCATCGATGGGGAAGGTACCCGAAAGGATAACCCGCCAGGCTGGTCACGGATGTCAAGGAAGCGGTAACAGTGGCCGGCCCAATAGCGATGGGGTGGGAATACGGTAGGTTAGGGGGCCACAGGTCGCCCTTCCGTCGCCCCGGACAAGGAGGATGACTTGCGTCCACACCATAGGCAGCCCAAAAAATAGATTTGTACTAATATGATCTGAGAAGTAATATGACGTATATGAGATAATAATCATAATAAAATCTTTTTTTTTTTATTGTTGATGGTGGCAAACGAGCAAGCAGAACACCTGATGGTAAGTGTTACTGCCGCCTATAATAATACCAGTACCCCTGGTAGCCCTAACTAGGCCGCGGCCTACCAATGAAAAACCTAAACCCACCCGGAAAGTTGTGCTTCTTCTCTCGCTCATCGAATGAAGCGTATTGCCGCTGCTCAGACATCAGTTTTCTATGAGAGTGTGGTACTAACCCAGATAGACCGGTCCGCGGCTGTATATAGAAACTGTAACTGAACTGTAACTGTAACTGTGTGTGTGTGTAGAAGCAAAATTACACAATCTAGTGATATTATTAAAATGACATGGAAAGTGATAAATAGTGAAACCGGTAGGAACATTGTACGGAAAAGGGATTTCAACTTAAAGATAGGTGATAAAAATGTGAAAGCGGATAAAGAAGTGGCGACAGTATTTGAAAACTATTTTACAAATGTGCCTGTACTAACAATAAAATATTTAGCGTCGTCCCCTATTTTAGCTGAATCGCTCCTTAAACAATGTATTGTGAAATGTAACACTTCCTTTAAATTTTCAGATGTCAGTGTGAATGACATCTTAAAGTCTTTTAAAACCCTTAATATAAAAATAAACAGCAGATCTGTGGGGCTTATCTGTAAAGACTGTAAATTTTATAGTATCTATTATTGCTCCCCACCTGGCATTTGTGTTTAATGGTTGTGTTGCTCGAGGTGTATTTCCTGAACTCATGAAAATTAGTAGAGTAATTCCTTTGTACAAATCTGGTAGTATGTCAGATGTTAACAATTTTCGCCCTATTTCCATACTACCAACACTTAGTAAAGTATTTGAGAAAATTTTACTCAATCAGATGTTAAGTCATTTTAATAGATATAGTATTTTTCATAAAAATCAATTTGGTTTCACAAAGAATTGCTCTACTACTGATGCGGGTGTAGAATTGTTAAAGAATATATTTGCAGCCTGGGAGGAATCGCATGAAGCATTGGGTATATTTTGCGATTTGTCTAAGGCATTTGATTGTGTGCACCACGAAACCCTTATCAAAAAACTATACCACTATGGGATCAGGAATAACGCTCTTGAGCTTTTAACTTCCTACCTAAACAACAGAATTCAGAGGGTCGATGTTAATGGTGCACGATCATCTGGTTCTGTCATCAAAATGGGCGTTCCACAAGGGTCCATTCTGGGGCCATTTCTGTTTCTTGTTTACATGAATGACTTACCCTACTATATAGGAGAAAGTCAAAACATTGTGTTGTTCGCAGATGACACATCTTTGCTATTTAAAATCAAAAGACAAAAGCTTAATTATGACGATGTGAACAACGCACTGTCAAACGTTGTTCATTGGTTCAGTACAAATAATCTAGTTCTTAATGAGAAGAAAACAAAATGTATTAAGTTTACCACACCTAATGTGAGACAAGTGGGAACCAATGTTCAAATGAATGGTGTGGCTCTAGACCTTGTGGAATCAACTGTATTTTTAGGTATCACTATAGATGCTAGACTCCAATCCTTCATATTGATAAATTGTCAAACAGACTTAGCTCAGCGGCTTATGCGGTCAAAAAAATTCGAGTATTGACTGATATTGAAACAGCTAGAATAGTTTATTTCGCTTATTTTCATAGTCTTATGTCATACGGCATATTACTGTGGGGATGCTCCGCGGATCTGAGTAGTATCTTTGTTCTCCAAAAAAGGGCTGTCCGCGCAATTTATAATCTAGGCCCAAGAGTTTCACTTCGAGAGAAATTCAAAGAAGTAAATATTCTGACTGTTGTATCACAATATATATACGAGAATGTATTGTATGTAAAAAGAAATATCAGTAATTTTGAAAGATATTGTGACATTCATTGTGTTAATACTCGGAATAAGGACAAATTAGTTGTACACACTACTCGTCTGGAAAGAATTAATAGGTCATTCATGGGGCAATGTATACGCTTTTATAATAAATTACCAAGAGATATTCGAGACATGCCTGTGAATAAATTTAAAAGGGCAGTCAAAAACAGACTCTGTAAAAGAGGTTATTATAAAATCGAGGATTATCTAAGCGATACTACAGACTGGCTATGAGCAGCTCCTCATTCAGCAATTACTATATATTTGTAAACTGTTCGTTTTTATTTTACAATATTTTTACATACTTGTAAAGCGTAGCGTGTTTTGCCCAACGAATTTTGACTTTGGTTAGCGTTTGTAGCTCATGGTATTGGTCATGCTCACTGAAAGGTCTTCTTGCGGTAGCTGCGTGGGGCGGGTCTCTCCCTTCCCTCCAAGGTGGTTGAGGGGAGTGATGGCTGCCCTAGTAGTTAACTCGTGATCGGGTGCCGCCTGTGGGATCTGGTCCTGCCGTGGTTATTTTTACATTCTATTTGAACTATTGGGTTCGCAGGGCATCACACTGGAGCTATTTCTTATTACATATGTTGTACCATTTTTTGTATAAAAAAGATTTAAAAGAAAAAACAACAGACTAACCCGCTGAGTTTCTTGCCGGATCTTCTCAGTAGTGGTCTACTTCCGATCCGGTGGTAGTTAATTGAATTGATATAATATGTTATAACTGACAATATGTAAGTGCCCTCGCAGGGCCTATGCATAATAAATGAATTTGAATTTGAATTGAATTTGTAACCAGCATAGCCTATAAGATAATCTGCAATCAAGCATAATATTCTTTGGATAATATATCATTATTAAATATAAATTCACTATTTATTTATTATGGACTAGCTGGTTTCCATATCCTTGTCCACTTTCAGTTTTATTTTACATTCCTGCTTGATAATCTCAATGAAATAAAGTTTAAACCAAGCTCCAAGCTCAGTTTAATCAAATTATTTAAATCACCAAAAAATCGTTCAGAAGTTTTGGAGATTAGAGCTACACAAACGTTCAGACAGATGAACAAAATTGAAACAATTTATTTTTTGTACTCTATTACTATTTTCTTTAAATTTGACAAATACTTACATTCAAATTCATTTACTAAGTATAAACCCTGCAAGGGCACTGCTGGGACCTGCCACCTTAATAGCAGGGAAATTGACTTACTATATAGCGCTTGTCCGACGAGTTGGAATGGAGTTTTCCTCTTGCACAGAATATGTACATACTTTTTTTTTTTTTTGCGGTGGGCTATGGACATGGCACCCCGCCAAATCGGTCCGGGGTGACGGAAGAGGCGGCGCGCAACCCCATTGACCCACCCTGCAAGCACCTCTTCTTCGCCGTGCGAACGGGCCACCGGTACCCGATCTTTGCCTTCGGTGGCCCGCTCAGCGGTATGCCCTCTCGGGCTCCTCTCCTGTCGCCACCCCGACAGCTTTCGCCGTCGAGGCGTCGTCCTCACGCGATGGCCTCACGTCGGGTGACCGGACAATTCCCCGGTCCGATCACCCGAAGCCTCGGTTAGGGCGGCATCAGGCGCAGGTACTCGCGCCTGCGCCGCCCCGGCCGCGGGCGGCGGCCCGGGTCACGGGAATCCTTCCGAGCCCGTTCCGCCGCCTCCTTCTGCGAGGCTGTCATCTCGCAGAAGGCGGCGACCGCGTTCCAATTCCTGACGCTGTCGACCATCGCTCGCGCAACAGCCGGCAGCGTCAGGTCGGCACCGATGACAGCGACGAGGTCACGGCGCTGCCCGTCCCAGCTCGAACATACCTCGAGCGTATGTTGCGCCGTGTCCTCGTCGCTACTGCAATGGTGGCAGGACGGAGTCCACTCCCTCCGCACGACCGTGTGCAGGTACTTGCCGAAGCAACCATGCCCCGACAAGACCTGCACCAACCGGAACGAGAGGACTCCGTGCTGCTGCTCCATCCACTCCATCAGTACGGGCCGGAGGGCCTCAACGGTAAAAACACTGTGTCTAGGCCTCTCCAGCCGCGTAGCCCAACGGGCGATGACTTCTCGGCGGGTGTCCTCGCGCCAGGTGGCTATCTCGTTGAACGATGGGGAGCCACCCTCTTCGCGCATTGAGGTAACCCGCCGGTAGAGGTCGGAGAGCATCTCCGCCTCTAGGTCCCACGGGGGTGTCCCGGCCAATAGGCATGCCGCTTCGGTAGACACCGTGCGGTACCCGCGAATGGCTCTGACCGCCATGGCTCGCTGTGGCCTCCACAGCACCGCCCTGAGCTGGGCGTTTAGAGCCCTCGCCCACACGGGTGCGCCGTACATGGCCATTGAGCGGATCACCCCCGCATACAGCCGTCGGCCCTCGAAACTGGGTCCGCCCCCGTTCGGCATGAGCCGAGAAAGGGCGGACGCCGCGCCGACCAGCCGGGGAGCAATTTGACGAAAATGCTCCCGGAACCACCATCGCCCGTCGAGCACCAGACCCAAGTACCTCATATAGGCCTGGATACTGATGTGGATGGAGTTGACGACTAACGAGGCGCCGATGGGCAGCCTCACACGGGGCCCATGGAATAGTAAGAATATGTACATACTACATCCCTTAGTAGTCTTTTAAGATACCCACATACAAGATATAAGACGATAAATTTTATTCTTACTCCGTCACTACACGGAAATAACGCAAATTTTTATTAAATATTAAATCTCAAATCTTTACTAATATTATAAATGCGAAAGTAACTGTCTGTCTGTCTGTCTGTCGCTCTTTCACGGCAAAACTACTGAACCGATTTAAGAAATTTGGTACACAGATAGTCTAGAGCTTGATAAAGGACATAGGCTACTTTTTAATGCAAAAAAGGGTTGTAAAGGGGGATGAAAAGTTGTAAGGAAGTACCGTCATTTTTAAAGGCAGAAACTTGAAACTTATTTTAGGCTATTGATTAGATATAAATAAATATGACATTAAAATTTCGTAAAAAAATTACCCTTAAGCGGTAAAATAAAAATAGGATATGAAAAACTTTAGGCAAGTAACTTTTTACGCGGGCGCAGCCGCGGGGACAGAAGCTAGTATATAATATTTATTATTTTATATGCAACGTATTTAAATTTATAAATCATATTATTTATAAATTTATTTATAAAATTAATACCTACAGACAAGATATAAGATAACAAATTGTATACTGACTCCGTCAACACACGGAAATATACGCAAATTTTCATTAAATATTAAATCTCAAACTATAATATTTATAAACTTAAATGCAATGTATTTAAATGTATACATAATGCAGTAATTTTTATGAAACTATAAAACTATTCGAACAAATTATTGTTAGTACTACTCACATGAATTTAAAAAAAAAATATTATTCTTAAAGCATACAAACATTATATGAATTTTTGTAGGTAAGTTCCCAAGAGAGCAGTTATTTAAGTTAGCGCTTGTTATACTGGATATGCCGTGATACCCCGCACCATGAATTATGTGGGTATGAGCTGTCCGACCGTTCTAAAATTTGAGAATATTTGGTAAAATATTTAAGAGAATATACAAATAATAATAATAAAAAAAATAAGTTAAACGTTTTTAATGAAAATATAGAAAATACTTTAAATTTGAAATTTGTTATAGTGCACTCTTGTGTATATTCTCCTAGGCAAACCTTTGCATTTGATATTCATATTAAGGGGATTGCGAAAATATATAAAAGCCACCATATCAAATCACCGACTATCTTATTTTTATAATAAAATCTATATAAAATTGTAATGTCATCAGAACTATAGTTCATCTAATCTAAGAAGTGCATTTTGACGTTTTGCATTTTTAATACACAATAACCTCGGTCAAACGTATACACATGATTGTAAACACTAAATCTGAAATTTTAAACAATTATTAAGTTATTTACATAATTAACATTGCGGGTGACTTTCTTGTATAATAATACATACATACATACATACCATCACGCCATGTCCCTTGCAGGGTAGGCAGAGAGAACAGAGTGCCAAAGAACTCTATCCTTTCATACTTCACTCGCTTCCTCAACATTCATAATTCTCTTCATACACGCTCGTCGGTTTCGGAGACTCTTGACTCCACCTTCCTTCAGTACATGACCGATCTGGTCTAGGTAGGTTAGTCTCGGTCTGCCCCGGTACCTACATCCTTTCACTTTCGCATTGTATATCTTCTTAACCAGACGTTCGTTCGGCATTCTTTCCACATGTTCGAACCATTCCCTTTCGCATCTTTACACCAATACTCTCTTTCATACCTACTCGCTCTCTTAAGTCGTCGTTACGAATGCGATCGGTCAGCCTAACTCCACAGATTTTCCGTACAGATTGCATTTCGACCGCATTAATTTTACATTCATATTCTTTTCTGCATACCCAACTCTCGCTTCCATAGAGTAATGTTGGGACAAGCACTGCGTTATGTATTGCTACACGTGCCTTCTGGCTAAGGTATTGGCTACCGAGAAGTTGCCCCAACGCTTCGTTCACTCTATTTCCCGCATTCACTCTTCGCTCTATATCAGTGGTGTACCTTCCATCTCGGCTAAATCCACATCCAAGATATACAAAATAATTCATCCACTTGCTCCAGTATATCATTACTTATTGTTACTATTACATCTGTTCTGGCTTCATCTCTTTTCAAGATCATTAATCTAATGTTGAAACTCGTAAAAATAATTTAAAATAAAAATAACATGATAAATAGTAATTGTTATTCACGACCTAACAATGTCACGTCATCACGTTCTATACAGTAGTGCTTGACAACTTCCAATTCACGAATATCCAAATAATCGGTAAAAATATTAGAATAATACAATTAATCGAATAGAGATTTTGACAGAGATGTACATTTCGACACTTTTATTGATGAGGAAATAATTATTAATGTTTGCGACGCTGATAATTCAAGTAATAGTAGTAATTCTTAATAAATAACCATTTTCAAATCCAGTTTTTGTTTTTAATTAACCTAATCCTACTAAATATGATGAATAGATTCTATGCTGAAATAATTAAATTTGTTTAGTACTAATTTAGCACTTAATTTATTTATCACCATTTTGAAAATAAAAAATAAACCGATTATTAATTATAAAGAATTAATATCAATTTCTCAGTAAAATCGGATATTTTCAATAGCGATTATTTGGTTCACATACCTTTTTTTTTTTTTTTAAAGCACCTCTTCTTCGCCATGCGAGCGGGCCACCGGTACCCGATCTTTGTCTTCGGTGGCCCGCTCGGCGGTATGCCCTCTCAGGCTCCTCTCCTGTGGACGCCCCGACAGATTTCGCCGTCGAGGCGTCGTCCTCACGCGGTGGCCTCGCGTCGGGTGACCGGACAATTCCCCGGTCCGATCACCCGAAGCCTCGGTTAGGGCGGCATCAGGCGCAGGTATTCGCGCCTGCGCCGCCCCGGCCGCGGGCGGCGGCCCGGGTCACGGGAATCCTCCCGTTCCCGTTACGCCGCCTCCTTCTGCGAGATGACAGCCTCGCAGAAGGCGGCGACCGCGTCCCAATTCCTGACACTGTCGACCATCGCCCTCGCGACAGCCGGCAGCGTCAGGTCGGCACCGATAATAGCGACGAGGTCGCGGCGCTGCCCGTCCCAGCCCGAGCATTCCTCGAGCGTATGTTGCGCCGTGTCCTCGTCACTACTGCAATGATGGCAGCCCGGAGTCCATTCCCTGTGCACGACCGTGTGCAGGTATTTCCCGAAACACCCGTGCCCCGTTAACACCTGCACCAGTCGGAAGGTGAGGACCCCGTGCCGCCACTCCATCCATTCACATACCTAGACAACTTACTCAGACAGCTGTCAAAGTGCACTTCTTATATTAGACAGACTATAAAGTATGTAATCAAATTTCAAATTAATCTGTCAACAGCAACGGAATAGAAATTGAATTCTAAATAAATAGGTCAATAAATAGGTATATAGATAAATAAAACCTTTTAATATAACTAATCATTCGGTCATATAAATAATCTCACGAATGAAGTAAAAAACAATCATATAAACTTTTCATTGGGGGACTTTTGACGGGAATTTGAAAACGTCATGTGGTGCTCTTGTATTATAGTTGATATCTTAGTGTTTTAACGTATTATATTGGATAATTTTGATGCCATTTTATGTAATATGAAGCGGCGGAACTACTGGGATGTAGTGAATATCATATAAAAGTGCTTTACAACGTTTTCGTTTTCCATCAAAATTCCCACAAGATACCATTAGCAGTGTGGCCATAGCACTGTTGATGGCGACAATTTGACTTAGACAATGACTAACTTGAAAGACTAAAATCGTGAAAATAATTATAACTTGACACTGGCACCAATAGCTCGTATATGTAGCTGATTGCCAATATACAGAGTGGAGACGTCAATACGACAATAAATGAAAACACCGTCAATACTAGTGTATAGGAGTATTTTGAAACTATTAAAAAAGTCCTCGCATGCATATTTAAAAAACAATTTTTTCAAACAAACTTTTTATCATAAATATTGAAACAAAATAGAACACCGTTTGTAAATATTAGTTCACTAACCTGTGGTCGGCACGCGAGTGACCTTGTGGTATCATATGTTACAACTTAGAAACGTAGGTAAATACATACACTTAATGTTTGGGCGCTATTCATTCTCACTCGATTATTTTATTAAAATAATCACGATAACTTTAATAATTCACTTGGTCGTTAAACTTTTAAATTTTCGATATGTGCGCCATGGACCCGAACGCACAAATTATATCGTCTTAAAATATTATTTCGAACTCTTGTTAACAGGTCGCCATTGACGGCGATGTATTTTAACTTGTCGAAAGATCGTACAATTCCTTTTTTTAAGTTCTCCACATTATCAACCTCTGTCAAATTTGCGAGAAAAATAATTTAAAATTTGTTCATCTAGGGTGACTCTTACACGCGAGGGAGCACTATCCATATGAGGCAGTAAGGATTGATTATCCCGTAACCTCTGGACAGCTTGCACAATAGTCTGGCCATTGGTAGTAGAAACACGTGTGTTTCCATATCTCTTTCGGTACGTACGTATGGTTAAAGCTGCATTTCCGTGATATTCTCCATAAATTAAAATCATATCTGTATACCCGAAGCTGTGTAATTATAACGAGGCATTGTAAATGAGAAAGAAATACTATTCTAACACAAAGTAAGCGTCTAATTACGCACATTCACGTTACAGGATCACGGTGGCACACTGACCTACATACCTATTATAATAGTTTTGAACATGAGACCAAGGTCTTCTTCCATTAAGCCGCATTAGGTAGTTTTAAATTTCTCATCTAAGTCTAATGACACGGTTTATAATGACTTAGGAATAAGGTATAATATGCATTGATTTGTATAACGTTTGGGGAAGACTTGAACTGGTAAACATGGCGATATGTAGGTACTAGTTTCATATTAGTTTATACCGATGCGGCGCGGGAACTCATTTGATAGGCGAATAATTTTAATTTTTATACAGAGTGTGGAAATTGTTAATAATACAAAGTAATGTGCTGCGGCTAAACTATACGACATATTGTATTCAAAGTTTGTATACAGGCTGGGCAAGTCATCAGATACACTAGATTAAAATTATTGTCGTATGGTCGTCTCCACCTTGTATAAGAAGAAGAAGAAACTTTTCATTGCCATAATATACATATACTCATTTTACTTAAAAATTTTTGCTCCGTGATATTTTCAATCATTCATCAGTCTATTGATATATTATAATCAACGCACTAACGGTTTAGTGATTATGATTCTCATTATAAGTTTTCTAAAAGTATCCAACCCATTCTTATGATGCGGATGCCCAAATAAAAAAAAACATCTTTTTCACCTTTCATTGTCCATTCTTAGACGTTCACATTCTCACCTAGAATTACCCAATTAGTGTTTATAGATAGTTATACAATTAGCGCCGCTAGATGATTGGAATTTCATTAATTTATTTGCTACATGTGTTCAAAACAAAATGACTGTGTTATTCTAAAAGCGAGAATTATGACACTTGCGAGACTCTTGCTGCAAGTCTTGGTCCTGCGTTTTGGCAACATTAACCCTCATATTCTTTTGAGATGATAGTACTATAATCACCACGCTTAGTAGGCAGACTGAGGGATATTGATGTATTTCGAAATTTATGACAAAAATGAAATATTTTTGTATTTTACTTTTGTTATTACGTCGTTGTCTGTTAATAATTGGCGTTTTCACATATAAAAAAAACATAAAATTCTTACAGAGTGCATTTTCTTATATTCTAAACATAATGCATATTTATGTTTGTTATTTTCTTTTATTTTAAATAATGGGGGGCATAGTCCGGAGCGTGCTCGTTCGTGTCCCCTGCCAGTCTAATTAGACTGCTAATCCGGCTCGATATGCGTACCGCAATGCGGGTTAGGGCGTCCCCCGGAGGCGACGCGTACCGACCCGCCCCCGTCGGTACGAACTTCGGCAGTTGCGGCGATGGGGTCCGCCACCCATCACGCCTTGCCCAGTCAGGCGAGTCGAGGAGAGCAGAGTGCCGGGTGGGCACGTGGAAAGTAAGAGGTTGTGTGGAAGGCAAGTTGCACGAGCTGATATCCGTCATGGCGGACAAACAGCTAGACGTGCTCTGTGTAACAGAGACCAAGCGAAGGGGCAGCAACGCCTGCGATCTTCCTGGTGGCGGGATGGCTCTGTGGTCTGGTGTACCACAGAGCGATCGAGCCAGCATGGGGGTGGGAGTGCTGTTGTCCTCTCGCTTGGCCTCAGGTGTGAAGGATTATGGAATGTATGATCCCAGACTTCTTTGGGTCCGTATAAAACTAGGTGCCACCAAGGTATTCATGGTTGTAGCATATGCTCCCGTAGGATCCTCGGTGGCATCAGACCTAGAGAAGTTTTGGGATAATGTTAGGGAAGTTCTGGATATGGCAGAAACCAGTGAACGCGTGATTGTATGCGGAGATTTGAACGGATGGGTGGGGACCAAGCGTCCCGACTATGAGGACGTACTTGATCCATTTGGTGATAAGAGAGTGAACGACGCAGGTAGGCGCATAGCGGATGTATGCATGGAGAGAAACCTTATTGTGTCAAACACATTTTTCCAACATAAGGACATCCATATGTATACATGGAGAAGGAATGAACAGAAAAGTATAATAGATTTAATTTTGGTAGACAGTCGCCTCCGAAGCAAAATATTGGACGCAAGAGCCTACAGGGGCCCCACAGTCGATACGGACCACTATCTCGTTATTGCGAGATTTAGTGGTCTGTTCAGAAAGTGGAGGCACTGGCGAGAGCGTGTCCACTTCGGAGGGCTTGAAAGAATAAAGGTTGAAAGGTTGCAAGAAGAGTGTGTAAGAGAAAAGTATGCAGAGGGTGAGAACGGCTGACGATGGCAAGCCAGCCGCAATCGGACATTGAAGAATGCTGGAGAGTATTGAAAGAGAGTATGGTAGACACAGCGAAAGAAGTATGTGGAAGTTCAAAGAAGCATAGAAAAACAAATGGTGATGCATGGTGGGATGCGGAAGTGGCAGCTTCCGTAGAGCAAAAGAAGAAAGCGTGGCTGGACTATGTCTCTTATTTGAATCTGAATGTCAGTATGACTGAACAGAAGAAAGAAATATATCGGCAATGTAAGAATGACACCAAGGCCTTAGTGAAAGAGAAACGTGATAGAGCAAGTATGAGTGCAGAAGATAGGCTGACTAAAAACTTCGAGGATAACACCAAACTCTTTTGGAGGGAGGTGAAGACGTCTCGGGGTGGTTGGTCAGCCTTCAGAATGAATAAAATAAGGTCTAAAGGTGGAGACATTCTTACACAAACACAAGACGTGTTAAGCCGATGGAGTGAATATTTTGGCGATATGTATGCGGATGCTACGGTTGGCGCCGGTGTCGCATGTGGTCTAGTAGATCAACATTCGGCGACGGCGTCCTCCGATGGCATCAGTATGGATGAAGTTGAATGGGCGATAAGAAGTTTGAAAAATGGTAAGGCAGCGGGCATTGATATGGTGTCTGCCGAGATCATCAAGCTTGGTGGCTCCTGTGTCCGGGAGGCGTTCCTGTTGCTCCTCAATTTATGTTGGAGCTCGGGAATGGTTCCCGGGGACTGGAATAGCGCAGTCATCGTGCCTTTGTTTAAAAACAAGGGTTCACGTTATGACTGCACAAATTACAGAGCCATAAGCTTGACCAGTTTGGCAGCAAAAGTGTATGGTAAAATTATTGAAAGGTGAATGAGGATGGTGTCCGATGGTTTACTGTGTGAGACACAAGGAGGTTTCAGGAGTGGAAGGGGATGCATGGATCAAGTGTTCTCTCTGCGCAACATTGTGGAGAAGCATCTGGCCCAAGGTCAGAGGGTTTTCTGCAGTTTTGTGGATCTGGAGAGAGCATTTGACACGGTTGTACGAAAGGAACTTTGGGACATTTTACCGGAGTACGGTATTAACGGTAAACTGCTGCAGGCTGTGCAATCCAGTTACATGGGCTATAGAGCCTGTGTGCGGCTGAATGATGGAATGTCGCCTTGGTTTGACGTCAATATCGACGTTAAGCAGGGCTGCGTTCTATCAGCCAGGCTGTTTATCATATATCTGGATAAATGTCTCCAAAGGTTGAATGATATGAATGTGGGAATCCAGATGGGTGACTCAGTGGTCTCTGCTCTGCTTTATGCAGATGATGCAGTCCTGCTGGCACAGTCAGCGACTGACCTGCAGACCCTAGTCGACACAATGACAGAAGATTGTAAGAAAAGGGGTCTACGCGTGAATGTGAGCAAAACCAAAATAATGGTCTTTGAAAGAGATGAAGCCAGAACAGATGTAAGAGTAACAAAAGGTAATGATGTACTAGAGCAAGTGGATGAATTTGTATATCTTGGATGTGGATTTAGCCGAGATGGAAGGTACACCACTGATATAGAGCGAAGAGTGAATGCGGGAAATAGAGTGAACGGAGCGTTGGGGCAACTTCTCGGCAGCCACCACCTCAGCCAGAAGGCACGTGTAGCAATACATAACGCAGTGCTTGTCCCAACATTACTGTATGGAAGCGAGAGTTGGGTATGCAGAAAAGAGTATGAAAGTAAAATTAATGCGGTCGAAATGCGATCTCTTCGGAAAATCTGTGGAGTTAGGCTGAACGACCGCATTCGTAACGACGACGTAAGAGAGCGAGCAGGTATGAAAGAGAGTATTGGTGTAAAGATGCGAAAGGGAATGCTCCGATGGTTCGGACATGTGGAAAGAATGCCGAACGAACGTCTGGTTAAGAAGATATACAATGCGAAAGTGGAAGGATGTAGGTACCGAGGGAGACCGAGACTAACCTACCTAGACCAGATCGGTCAGGTACTGAAGGAAGGTGGAGTCAAGAGTCTCCGAAACCGGCGAGCGTGTATGAAGAGAATTATGAATGTTGAGGAAGCGAGTGAAGTATGCAGAGATAGAGTTCTCTGGCACTCTGTTCTTTCTGCCTACCCTGCAAGGGATATGGCGTGATGATATGTATGTATGTATGTATGTATGTATTTTAAATAATTTAATTCACTTTAATTTACATAAAAAAAAACATTTGCACTTTAGTTTATAAGATCATGAACCCTTTCCTTAGCACTTAGTATAATTATCCACGAACTGTGCCCACCCTTAACCGGATCAGTTCTACTCGTACATTGTACTTGTGCCTTTAGTGAAAGCATTGTTTAATTTCTTGATGTTTTGTTTACATTTTGTTAACGTAAACAACAGGATTAAACAATCCACTGTTTTCATTACCATTGTATCTTTTAGTATAGAGGTTTTACATATAGTGATTACTTATGTTTTCTTCAGATTGCGTAAATGGCATACTAACTAACGATTTTATATAACAAGTTTAGCATTTTTGATATAACGCAGCATATTTCTGGCACTATCTATAATTTTGTGATCGGACCACGCTGCTGACAGTTCTCTGTCTACAGCCGCAGGATGTTCAGTCCGTGGTAGTACCACAATTCCCAGAAGATCGACGTCCGAGTAATGGCAATGTGTTAATGCTCTTCGTTCAGTCAGTGAGAGAGCCGAAAGCCTAACTGGGTGGGTTTGGGAATGATAATGGTAAGCACCGGCCTAACTATACTATTAGTATAGCAAAGATCTATGGGCGGCAGTGATACTTACCATCAAGTGCGCTGCTTTCTCGTTTGCCTTTCATATCGAGTGTCATGGGTCGATACCCATGCACTATAATTCTTTGTGTGATCCATAAATTATTGTTCTAAGTCTTGATATATTTAGTAGCCGTCGATTATATATTTGTCAAGTTCCCAATGATAAAAGGATATACAAATTCATCATCATCATCATCGTTTTTCTACTCTTAGCCCAATTACTTGGGGTCGATACAATATGTACTCTTATTTCATAGTACATATCGTAAAAGTTACTGGCAATAGTTTTATGATCGGCCGCCTGCCAGACGTCAACCCTCCTTGGAAATGTAATTGTTGAACAAACGGCATCAGGTAGAGTTGGCCTAGGTCGTTATAAGGCTCTTAGTCATCTTTTACGACATCCACGAACAAAGTAAGAGTTAGTAGTATTCGTAGCCGCTAAACACAGCTATATATAAAAGTATATACAAGTATAAAGGATGTACTAGTATAAAAGGAAAAAATAAAATATACAAATTATTATAAAAAAAATATTAAAAAAGATAGGTATGTATTTATGTATTATGAGCCTAGTTACTACGTATTTCGTATGAAACTATTTAACTTACGTAGCTTATAATCGGTTATCTAATGGAATTTAAACATACTCAAATCGCTTCACTGAACAGATTTAAGAGGCCTTTGAAAGAGTTACCCTAATAATGGATACTTATAACGCCCTATCTTTACTTTATTATAGCTTATAACGCCCTATCTTCACTTTATAATCTTAACTTATAATCTTTGTCAGGAAATATCCTTTTTTGGATTAAATCCAACATATATTTCCATCATCGTAACTTCTTTAAGCCCTAATTCACAATTTTTTAATAATAAAATCAAGCTTTGATCTTTGGGCAGCCCTTTAAAATATTTTTAATTGTCTTTCATCGTCATCATCATTCAGCCTTTTTAAAGAAAGAAAAAGAAAAATAGAAAATAATTTATTTCGGTTTACAGAACAATACTCGCATGCACCCACGCTCACATTGCAACAAAAAGAGACCTTGCACATTTTATATCAGTTTCACTCAATACTTAGATATTAGTAGAATAAATTATATATTATATTAAAGTCTGCATATATCGAACTAAACTAATATTATGTAACCCATAACATCATAAAAACCAACTAAAATATAAAGTGTACCCTCCAGTCAGTAGTTCTCTGATATTTCTTTTCTATTTAAATTTATTGCCAGTGCAAAGACAATTAAAAACAGACGAATGAAAATACATCAGTCTTTGACTAGAAGAATGGGTGTAACCGACATAGCACGAAGAATTAGCACGCTGAAGTGGCAATAGGCAGGCCACATCGCTCGAAGAACCGACAACTGCTGGGCAAGAAAGGTTCTAGAGTGGCGACCACGTACCGGACGACGCAGTGTAGAACGCCCCCCACTAGGTGGACAGACGTGAAGGTTGCTGGGCGTCGTTGGATGCAAGCGGCACAGGACCGCACTCTGTGGTGTAACATGAGGGAGGCCTACGTCCAGCATTGGAAGGCATTAGGCTAAATGATGATGATGAATGATGAATCTATCTTCACGTATTATGCCGCGTTTATATTTCCTTTTTACTTACCCGACAATTAGAAAATATTAAAAAATTTCGCAAGAAAATAGGTAGGTACGTATCACTAGTTTTGTTTAATATGTATCAAATCCACATAAATTGTGGAAATTTTAACATATTACAAATTTCTGCTTTGGACTCGTATGTTTATAAAAATATTTCACATCAAAAGAAATTATATTCGTTTTTTTTTTAACAAACGTTAAGGGCCAATTTTGTCGTACACTCTCCATACAAAGTTTTATAATACTGAATTTCAGCTTAATTACGTTAACTGTCAACGTAGCTCAATTTAATGAAATACAATTTGAGCACTCTGAATAAGTTTATGAAACACAGTTTATATGCTAGTAGAATATGCATTGTTAAAAGACTAAGCTTAATTTTTATCAAGTTGGCAAAAGTTCGTGCCCTCTGAGAGCTATCTTGGCGTGTGCTGCCTAAACCTTTAGAGTTAGATGAAGATAATTTATATGTACTGTATAGTGGGCGTGTTTATCTTAAACAGTTCTAAAAAAAAGTCCTGAATAGCATATATCTAATTTTTGAAGTTAAACTTTTATATGTATGGGAGAAATTTTATATTGTAATTTGTAACGTTTTTCAGTTCGCGCCATTATTATTTCTAAGTCACATTTTTCCATTACGCGCTGTGGAGTAGCGGAATGGACTGTATATTATGGTAGATTGGCTGGTAGTTTAGCCTTCGTGGAGTGTCAGGCGTTTCACCCCGGGTTGGACAAATCCCGCAAAGAAAAACTAAGTACGACTCACCGTTCCTCTGCACCGGCCGGCTTCCCAGGTAATCCTTGTGATGCTTGGGGTAGCTGAAGGTCGTTTGGATGTCCACAACACATGGTGTTAATTAAAATGTTCCTGTATTCTAATGATTTTATAACGCACGGCGTCAAAACCAACTTAAGGGCGGGCGAACGCGATGACAAGTGTCGTTTTCTTATATTGCCGCTAGAGGGCCAAGCAGGTATGCCGGCGCCCGCGTCTCACGCGACACCAGCGCGCTATTACTGAGACGGCACAACGTGGTAGCACCAAACCGAGCCTTAGTTCAGTGAACGCACTCAGCCACCTTACAGAAAATATCCAACCACCTTACAGAAAATATCCAACCACGGGTTCGATACTTAACACGCGCCTTATTCATTTTGAAGTGAAACTTCTTTGCGCGCATGAGGGTAAATTTTTTACAGATGAAACGCGACACGAGAAACGCGGCTCACAAGAGAGAGAGAGAGAGAGAATACACGCAATTGGTAAACGAGATTTAAAAATTAGTTTGATTTAAATTTCACTTCTGATATGTGTACTTTGTACGCACGCATTTTTATATGAAAGCCAATATATGTGAAACTAGCTTTTGCCCGCAACTTCGACCACGCAGAAGTCATCTCTAACAGAGTTAAATAGGAAAAGCAATGCAAGGTGTTGAAGGTTTGTCGCTAGGACGATAATCAACAGCGTCAGAAACTGGGATGCGGTCGCCGCCTTCTGCAAGTTAATTGTCTAACGGAATTAGGCAATAGGGTGGGTCCAAAATAAAATACTCTAGGTTGACACGCTCTACCGTCGGTGCTTTGGGCGGCGCAAGCGTAAGTACCAGTATTCAGGTTCACTGCATGAGGGCTTCGACTCGAGATGATATCCGGTTGCGGTGGCCCGCCCGCACAACGTAGATGTACGTGTACGGCGCGCATGTGTCTATATACCATAGCCGGTCACTAAATGTGGTTCAAAGTTCTATTCATTCTACAAATTATATTGCCATATACTACTTACGGTATGACCATGGAATAAAAATATAATTATCGCCACCCTTTATTTGACTGTTTTATTTTACCAGCAGAGTTGCGACCTCATTAGATATGATTTATTATTTGAGTTATAGAGTACACATTTTTGAAGCTTAACTTAACCTGTATCTTAAACCATAGAGTATTGGTGTAAAGATGCGAAAGGTTATGCTCCGATGGTTCGGACATGTGGAAAGAATGCCGAACGAACGTCTGGTTAAGAAGATATACAATGCGAAATTGGAAGGATGTAGGTACCGAGGGAGACCGAGACTAACCTACCTAGACCAGATCGGTCAGGTACTGAAGGAAGGTGGAGTCAAGAGTCTCCAAAACCGGCGAGCGTGTATGAAGAGAATTATGAATGTTGAGGAAGCGAGTGAAGTATGCAGAGATAGAGTTCTCTGGCACTCTGTTCTCTCTGCCTACCCTGCAAGGGATATGGCGTGATGATATGTATGTAACATATGTATGTGTTAAACCATTAGGCAAGAACCTATTGCCGTCTACTATGTGTATCGTGTGAGCTCTCACGCCGGCACTGGTCACCACAACGACACTGGTGCGGGGTTGATGCAGAGGGAGAAAGAAACACGTGTTTATTTATTTTTACCGAAGAATATTTGTACGTAATTTGAAAAGAATCGATAAAGAAATTTTCTCCCCATTCACAATTTGCTGCTTTGTTACACCCCCTTAGGGACGGCATTCATAAAATCCTTTCATATTGAATCTCTATGTCATAAATAGAAACATGCTTCAAAATTTAATGTTTTTAGCTTTAATAGTTTCGGCTTGGCGATAATGAGTCGATCAACACGTTTCACAGGTCTAACTTACACAACCAGAGGGTGAAAATTGGGAAATGCCGGATATTACCCTAGAATATTTGATTCGACTCATAATTTGAAAAGAATCAATAAAGATTTTTTCTACCCATAAAAACTTTGCCACTCTGCTCCACCCCCTAAGGGATATTATTTCGTAAAATCTTTTCTTAGTAAATCTCTACGTCATATAAAGAAACCACTGTCAACATTTCAAGTTGCCAACTTCAATAATATCGGCTTGGCGCTGATGATTTAATGAGTCGTCCAACCCACTTTGCAGGCTTAATTTACACTCCCAGAGGGTAAAAATCAACAAATGCTGAAACATGTGTTTATTTATTTTTACTGAAGATAATTTGTACGTAATTTGAAAAGAATCGATAAAGATTTTTTTCTCCGAACATTTTTTAAATGGACATAAGTTTTTTATTTATAAATCAATTGACATAAAATAAAACCTAAATGTTAAGTGAAGCTTACCACAATATATGAGTGAAAACCGCATCTAAATCGGATGATCCGTTTCTGAGATTAGCGTGCACAAACGCACAGACGAACAGATAAACAGACAAAAATTTTAAAAATGATTGTTTTGGGTTCTATTTGTGTTGATAATGGTCCCAGTAATATTTTTTCTCATATATCTTCCATGTACAGACAGCGATCCGTTACATTTTTATTATATGTATAGATTGTAAGCTGTAAATACATTTTTGTTATATAAATACATATTATGGAAATAGTTCTTGTATCACGCTGTAGTTACACGCCTCAGAATAACTACTTGTGGATCGCACAAAGTAGTCTGTTGTGGGAATCTAAACAAATAGTCCTTGTATTACGGTGTAGTAAAGAAACACCTCAGACCTAGTAGGTATTAGTGGATCGCACAAACTAGGTATTGTCCCGCGCGGGAATCTAACCCTGGCATGGATCTACCATGCCAGGGTTAGATTCCCGCGCGGGTCTTAACCACTATGCAGTCAAATCTACATATAGTACTGTTCCTAAAATGCACATTTTCAAATATTTAGCTAATACGTATCAAAATTGATGGATTTGTCGTCTTCAGTATTTAATGTAGATGAACTTTGCTCTTGAACCAAATAATTTGCAGACGTATAGACTCAGATATGCTGTAAATTCAAGAGGCAGACGCATGCGGGCAAACGTTATTGGCTGTCTGTAAGTATTTTTATCTGTGTTGTACGCAACGATTTGTCTGTAAGTTTTCGTTATCTGTTGTGATATGTTTAATGGCCAATCTAATGAGCTATTTGTGATAAAATTTAATATAGTTAGTCTGAAACTTGAGCAAGGACATAGGTTACCTTTTTCTAATAAAACACGTAACACTTAGTAAAAACATATATTGAAGCTGTCCATCTCTATACAATGAACATGTTTATTGCATATTAGGCATTTATCAAATTCAAAATCAAAAGAAGTAGAAACCTATTAAATTGTATACAATGTATCCTTCGTGATTCACTATCATCATTATTACCTTACAAGATCTCCACGTCTCGTTATTGAATGCACTCTCCACGGTGATGGACAATGTCATAATCTCCACGCTTTTGAGGTGGGCTAGTAATTCGGCCACCGATGACAAAGATCGGGTACCGGTGGCCCGCTCGCACGGCGAAGAGAGGAGTTGCACGGTGGGTCTATGGGGTCACGCACCACCTATTCCGTCACCCCAGACCGATTTGGCGGGGCGAGACGTATCCATAGACCATAGTATAAAAAAAACTAAAAGATTGGCTAGTAATTATAGTTAGAGTCAATAACTTTCCAGGGAAGTGCCTACTCATTCTCGTGAAGGTTCCAATGCTTGTTTTTACTTCAACGACAATGTAAATGGAGACGTATGGTAGTCTAACCTATCAGAGTCATTAATTAAATAAAAACATAAAACAGACATTTTAATATAATAATATAAGACCGACATCCTACCCGAGGGGGGGACGTTGGTCGAGGAGAGGGTACTCCTCAGGGGTATTCCGTCGGGCCGACCACTGACGTCAAGTCACTCTGCTCCGGTGGTCGGCCCAACGACGAAGGCGACGTCACGGGCGCCGACCGTAGCCTACCCCCCAAAAAAAAAAAAAAAAAGACCTTTTAATATTTTGAACTGTAATTTTCGTCAATCAATAAATGAATAAATTTTTAACCCAAAGAGAAACGACAAGAGATTGTGAGCTCTGTGATTTAAGTAATTAAATTAATCTATTTAATTGGAGGCCTTCTCTGATTGTCTATAATTAACACGGGAGAAACACATTATGTATTTGATGTGGAACCTGATTTATTTCAGCATTACCATTCGATTTTACATTTAATTGGATCAGTCGAGGTCATCGCACTTGAACTAGATAATTTAATTGTATGCTTTATTGATAGTAAATTATTTAATAATGATGGTGTATTTTATTTGTTTGGTATTTTATTTTTTAAATTTAAAATAATTGTTGATAAAATTTGGTTTGATAGTAAATATTAATTGGTCAAAATTCTCTAGCTCTTATTCCAGTTACTTATGTACTCGTACATATTGCAAAGTTATTAGCGATACTTTTATGACTGAATGTAATTGTTGACCAAACGGTATCCAATGAGTTGATATAAAACTCTAAGTTGTGTGTTACGATATCCACGAGCAAAGTATGGGTTAGATAAATCGTTTAGTATTCGTAGCCGCTACTACATAACATTGTATGTGTTATAATACTGCATTAATTGAAATGTTTTATAAACCGTTTCAGAGATTATTTTGTCCTGAATGAAGACTAGATTTATGACTCTCAGTAAAAACTAAGATTTGTTCATGATGATTATTTGTAGCAGTCGATACTATCTAAATTATATTGACTGCAGAGATGTCTTAGTGGTTAAAATACCGTCCTATCATGGTAGTGTTATAAGTTAGATTCCTAAGGAGGACCATACTATCTGTGATCCACAATTTGTTCTGAGTCTAGGTATAATTTTTATCTGTTAATTGTATGTTTTTAAAGTCAATCTATACACCATGGTATAAGTTTAGTATGTTACTTAGACTTTTTTTAAATATGCACTTAGGAAATAATTCTTGTATTGCGGACTTTTACAAACACATAATTAACACAGACAAATTAAACCCAGATTCAGAACAACACTTTGTGGATCAAACAAAGTATTTTCCTGCGTAGGAATCGAACCCACAGCACTGGCACGGTAGGTCGGTATCTTAACAACTACGCCAGCTGTGCAGTCGCAGAAGAATAAACCCAAATTGGCAAGCAAAAAGCTCGGCATTCTGAACGGTGAACCGCTGAAACAACGACTTATCTTGTACAAAACGTAAGTTTGTCCATACGTGGAACATTTTTTACATCTCTGAGTAGATGCTCTAAAACATTAGTTCTATTCATTTGGCTCTCTGCAAAGACTGACTGTTTGAATTGTCAATGATCCCATTATTGGATGGATGGTGTAGAGTTATTGCAACTGCATATACTTCAGGTCTTTTTTGTGCTCTATCGATTCTTTAAGGAGGAATCCTCTGAGGAGCTGTTTGAGTTGATACCAACGTCTTTTTTCTATAAAATTCTCTTGTAAAATTCTCTTATTCCACCTGGAAATTATATCATCCTCGATTGTACGTTTTCAACATCTATTTGCTCGTGCACGTGTAGGTTCTGAAATGAACTATCTGGTACAGTATTTCTCTAGCGTTATGGCATACCCTTCTTTAAAGAAAATTTTAAAAAGTTCTTTTCTTGCAGTAAACAATGACTTGGATATACTCCTGCTAAACGACACCCAAGTGGTAGTTTACCATCAAATGGGCTGCTTGATCTTCTACCACTAAAACGTAATAAAAAATAAAAAAGGTAAAAAAATCTTTTTATTTTGGATATAAATTTTAATCAAATACAGGATAATAATTTATGGACAGTACAAAGAATGCCGCGAAAATCGAATATCTGAGACTCAGCATGGAAGACCACTTAGGTCACTACGGCAAATTTGTGATCAAATTACTCGTATATATTAATAATTTACTTGAACACTTGAAAATTCTCGTCTATATTACCATACGGAGGCCGGAGAATCGAGAACAGTTTCAATAGTCAACTGAGTAGACCTTATTGTGAAGGGTCACCGCCTCGGAGTGAAACAGGATATGATTTAGAGGTAGATGTCCGAAAACTTAAACTATGAGTGGCTTTAATTGACATGATCCACCGCCAGCGCCTGGGTCATCGACATCTATCAAGGATTTTTGCTTAATTTTGATGTAATCAAGCTGAGTGGTCAAATCGGGGATTAATCCTCCACCCCCAAGGAGGCTAGCCATATAAGAGTTGACGTTGTCGACGACCTAAAAACATAATTCGACGGCAGAATCACTGAGGTTAGGAATTTGATAGTGGTAGAACTACGCTATACACAGTTCTCTATCTACAGCCGCAGGTCGGTCTATCCGGTGTAGTACCACACTCTCGCAATAGATTGAGGTCTGAGTAATGGCAATGTGCTATTGCGCTTGGTTGGGTGAACAAGAGAGTCGGAAGCCCAACTAAAACCCACCCGGTTTGTTGTTTATATTGGTAGCCAACGGCTTAGCCCTTATACCCTTGGTATTGCAAAAGTTCATGGGCAGCAGTGGCATTTACCATCAGATGTGCTGCTTGCACGTTTGCCACCATAAACAACATACATACATACATATCATCACGCCATATCCCTTGCAGGGTAGGCAGAGAGAACAGAGTGCCAGAGAACTCTATCTCTGCATACTTCACTCGCTTCCTCAACATTCATAATTCTCTTCATACACGCTCGCCGGTTTCGGAGACTCTTGACTCCACCTTCCTTCAGTACATGACCGATCTGGTCTAGGTAGGTTAGTCTCGGTCTCCCTCGGTACCTACATCCTTCCACTTTCGCATTGTATATCTTCTTAACCGGGCGTTCGTTCGGCATTCTTTCCACATGTCCGAACCATCGGAGCATTCCCTTTCGCATCTTTACACCAATACTCTCTTTCATACCTTTTTTTTTTTTTTTTTTTTTTTTTTTTTTTTTTTTTTTTTTTTTTTTTTTTTTTTATTGGTAGGCTATGGGTGCGTCTCGCCCCGCCGAATCGGTCCGGGGTGACGGAGAAGGCGGCGCGTGACCCCATAGACCCACCGTAAAATCCTCTCTCTTCGCCGTGCGAGCGGACCACCGGTACCCGATCTTTGTCTTCGGTGGTCCGCTCGGCGGTTTACCCTCGCGGGTTCCTCTCGTCGGCGCCCCGACAGATTTCGCCGTCGGGGCGTCGCCCTCACGCGGTGGCCTCGCGTCGGGTGACCGGACAATTCCCCGGTCCGATCACCCGAGGCCTGGGTTAGGGCGGCATCAGGCGCAGGTATTCGCGCCTGCGCCGCCCCGGCCGCTGGCGGCGGCCCGGGTCGCGGGAGTCCTCCCTGACTCGTTCCGCCGCCTCCTTCCGCGAGATGACAGCCTCGCAGAAGGCGGCGACCGCGTCCCAATTCCTGACGCTGTCGACCATCGCCCTCGCGACAGCCGGCAGCGCCAGGTCGGCACCGATAATAGCGACGAGGTCACGGCGCTGCCCGTCCCAGCCCGAGCATTCCTCGAGCGTATGTTGCGCCGTGTCCTCGCCACTACTGCAATGATGGCAGCCCGGAGTCCACTCTCTGTACACGACCGTGTGCAGGTATTTCCCGAAGCACCCGTGCCCCGTCAACACCTGCACCAGTCGGAAGGTGAGGACCCCGTGCCGCCGCTCCATCCATTTCATCAATACGGGCCGAAAGGCCTCGACGGTCACGATACCGTGTCTAGGCCTCTCCAGCCGCGTAACCCAACGGGCGATGACGTCTCGGCGGGCGTCCTCGCGCCAGGTGGCTATCTCGCTCAACGATGGGGAGCCACCCTCCTCGCGCACTGAGGTAACCCGCCGGTAGAGGTCGGAGAGCATCTCCGCCTCTAGGTCCCACGGGGGCGTCCCGGCCAATAGGCACGCCGCCTCTGTCGACACCGTGCGGTACCCGCGAATGGCTCTGACCGCCATGGCTCTCTGTGGCCTCCACAGAACCGCCCTGAGCTGGGCGTTCAGAGCCCTCGCCCACACGGGTGCGCCGTACATGGCCATCGAGCGGATGACCCCCGCATACAGCCGTCGGCCCTCGAAACTGGGTCCGCCCACATTCGGCATGAGCCGAGAAAGGGCGGACGCCGCGCCGACCAGCCGGGGAGCAATCTGTCGGAAATGCTCCCGGAACCACCATCGCCCGTCGAGCACCAGACCCAAGTACTTCATATGGGCCTGGATGTTGATCTGGATGGAGTTGACGACTAACGAGGCGCCGGTTGGCAGCCTTACGCGTGGCCCATGGAATAATAGGGCCTCCGTCTTATTTAAGGCCACCCTGAGCCCCAGCGCCTCGATTCGCCTGACCATCTCCTCGGTGCCGAGAGTGGCCAGGCTCGCCGCCTCTTCGAGTGTCCTGCCCCGGGCTGTGACGAGCGTGTCGTCAGCATAGCACACCAAGCTCAGCCCGGGGGGGAGACTCCCTCTCAACGCCCAGTCGTACCCGATGTCCCACAGAGTCGGCCCCAGAACCGACCCCTGTGGAACACCGCACGACATGGGCGTCCGCACAATGTCCCCTGCGGGACCCGCGCAGAGGATACTGCGCCCCTCCAAATACTCTGCCACCAGCCGCCTGAGGTACAGGGGCACTCCATGGAACCGGAGCGCCTCCCTGATGCAGCTGAATGGCAGACTATTGAATGCGTTGGCGATGTCCAACGACACCGCCAACAGCACTCCCTTGCCGGCGACAGCCTCCGCGGCCGTTTGCCTCAGGCGTAGCAGGGCCCCGATGGTCGAACGCCCCCTCCTAAACCCATATTGAGCGTCCGACAGATCGGGCCCCACCTCCTCCAAGTGTCGGACGATGCGGGCAGCGAGGACACGCTCCAGCAGCTTACCCACATCGTCGAGAAGCACGATGGGCCTGTAGGCCGACGGCAAATCCGGGGGCCGTCCCGGCTTTGGCAGGAGAACCAACCTCCCCTCCTTCCAGCACTCAGGGAACCGTCCAGACGTCAGACAGGCGTTGAACAGTTGCCTGAGGCGAGGCTCGAAGTGCTCGAGGAGCGACGTCAAGACCCGGACTGGTATTCCGTCCGGGCCGGGGGCCGTGGTGGCGGAGCGAATCCGCGCCACTGCCGCCCCCACTTCCGACTCGGTCACGGGTGGAACACTCTCGTCGTCGGCCTCCCGGTCTTGATCTGGCGAAGCCATGACCGGGGGCGTGTGTCCCGACTGCCGTGGAAATAGCTCCTCGATCACCCTACAGAGGAAGTCGGGCTGGAGGGTCTCGGTGAGGGGGGGGCCCTGCGCGCGAAGCTTGTTCAGCGACGCGCGATACGGGCGACCCCAGGGGTCACGGTCGAGACCGTCCAACATCTCCTGCCAACTCGCATCCTTGGCGGCTCGGATGGCCAGCCGAAAGGCAGTCCGCGCACTGCGGTAAGCCTCGTACAGCTGGCCCTCCCGCTCAGCGTCGCGGTGACGCCGCCGGCTGCGGGTGTAGGACCTTCGGGCACTGATACACGCCGCGCGAAGGTCCGCCAGTCTTGGGGACCACCAGTAGACCCCCTGCCTCGGAGGTAGACGCCGCACCCTGGGCATGGCCGCATCGCAGATCTGCGTTAACGCACTGCGGATGCGGACAGCCTCAGCGTCCACTCCGTCCGCTGGGGGCGGTGAGGACAGCCACGTGTGAACGATGGCCGCCTCCGCCAGTAGGTCCCTATCAAGACGACCCACAGCCCACCGCGGAAACGCGGGAGCTCCGTCCGCCCTGTGACCCCTACCGGGTTCCCGGGGGGAGACCTACATCCGGATGTACCGGTGGTCCGACAGGGTCTCCGCCTCCTCCAGGACACTCCAGTTCCTCACCCGTGGCGCGACAGCGGGGCTAGCGAATGACAAGTCCACTATCGACCCGCCCTGCTGCCGCACACACGTGTTCACTGAGCCCCTGTTAACAACACAGAGGCCCAGTGAAGCCGCCCACTCAACGACCGCCCGCCCGCGGTCGTCCGTCATAGGGGACCCCCACGCCGTGGATTTGGCGTTGAAGTCCCCCAGGACCAGGACGAGGCCCGGTGCCAGTCGCCGTATCGAAGCCTCCAAGGTGGTGAGGGAGGCCCTGAAATCGTCCATTCTCCTGTTAGGGGAGAGGTAAACGCTGTAGAGTGTGACCCCTCCCCATTCCGCAGCGACAAATTCCTCGCCCCTATCCAAAAGGGATAAGGACGGGAAGTGCCGCTGCGTTGAGACGACGATTGCCGCAGTTCCGTTTCGGCTGACCACCCAATTGGGGCGATCAGGCACGACGTACGGTTCCGCGACTACGGCTGCACCAATCGACCACTCCGCCATGGATTGCAGGAGGAGATCCTGCGCTCCGGCGGAGTGGTTGGTGTTGGCCTGCAGGAGGTGAATGGATTCTGCAGCCATTAGTGGGCCGTATCCATCACCTCCACCTCGCCAGTGGGCGATCGGGCCGCGCTAGGAGCGGGAGCGGCCGTGGTCGAAAGGCCGCCCCGACCCTTTGGGGCCGAAGCAGGAGGTCTGCACGCCCCAGAACCCATGCGGTGCTTGGCGGGCTTATTGCCCGCCGCACACGCGGGGCAGTGGGGCGGGGCGGCGCAAGATGCCGCCACGTGCCCGGTCTGACCGCAGCGGAAACACAATCCGCCGCAGTCGAAGCAATTGGTGCATGTCGGTCGAGTGTGTCCGACCGCCATGCACTTATAGCACCTCGCAGGCCGGTGCTCAAGCACGGTTACCCGCGCCGAGCTCCAGCCCACAAGGAGCCTGCCTGAGCCGGCCAGTTGCCTGACCGACTCCACCGGGCACTGCGCCCAGGCAGCACCTACGCCACCCGGACCGGGACGAATGGCACCGACCCGGACGGTGTCTATGGGACACCCGGTTTTCGAGGCAATAGCCTCCCGGATGTCTTCCACCGTCACGGAGTCGTCCAGACCCGAAATGCGCATTTCGGCGCACTTGACAGGCCTGGCGATCCTGATGCCACCCTCCTCGGCGAACAGACCTCGCAGCTTCTCAGCTACGCTGTCAGCCGTCTTGGCGCCCTCGGCCCCTGGGAACTCGAGGATTCGAGCCCCCGTCCGGGCCTTGCGGGTCCTGGCTTCGACGCCTCCAATATCAGAGACGTCTAGCTCCCGCCGGGCCTTCCTCAAGACGGCCTCGTAGTTGAGGCCCTTCTCGGCCGCCTCAGGCAGCACAGTGATCACCACTGCGGCTGTCTTTGGCGGCTTGAGCCCCTTGCGCGACCTCTTCTTCTTGTCGCCAGCTCCTGCCTTGGGAGCGGAGACCTCAGCGGCGCGCTTGGCCTCCGCTCTCCTTCTTTGGCCGCGACTCCTTCTATCGCGCTCGGCCACCTGCCAACCCTCTTCGGGTACGGCAGTCGTGCCAGACGCGGAAGGCCTCGTCGCAGCCTCGCTGGTCGTCGCCGGCGGTTTCGTTGCGGGCGGCTTCAGCGGTCCGGCAGGAGCCGGCGCCGTCTTCCTCCTCAGGGCAGGTCCCTTCGGAGCGGGGCCGGGGCCTTTGGGCTTAGGCCCGGCCGCGGCCGCGGCGTAGCTCCCCACGCGGCCACCCTGACAAGGCAGCGGGGCGGGGGCTGGTGCCGTATGTGGCCGCTTATCTGCGGCAAGCGGCGGCCGGATACGTGGTTCTGGAGGCAGCCTTGCCTCCAGAACGGCGAAGCGCGCATCGACAATTTTGCCCACTGCGTCGATTATCGCGCGCAGGGACTCATCCGGCAATCCTCCCACCGCAGGGTTTGGCATCGGGGTCGGCAGCGGGGTCGGCGCCTCCAGTTGAGCCTCCACCGGGGCCCGCTCCGAGACGCTTGGCGACTTCGTCGCCGTGGCGCGAGTCGTCCTCCTCGCTACCGGGACAGGTGTCGGCTCGGTGGCCGTGACGGCTTCAGCCGGTGGCGTGCCCTCCGCAGCGGGGGGCGTCCTCCTCGCCGCAGGGACAGGTTTCACCGCGGCAGCTGTTTTGCGCGCCTTGGCCGACGGCTTTGGCGCAGGCGGTAGGAACTGCGCCATCTGGGCCCGCAGGTCGGCCATGTCTTTGGCCAACATGCGGTTTACCCGACGCACCGACTCCAGCTCGGACTCCAACTGGCGGTTCAGGTCCCGCAGGCCTGAGACCTCGCCACTAAGGCGGGCATTTTCAGCCTGCAAGTCCAGGGGGCCGTCGCTCGCAGCAGGCGCCACCTCACGCCGAGGGGTGGCCGACCTTCTTCCTGCTACTGCGGCCCCTCGCCCCCTGCGAGAAGCCGGCACCTTCGGTGGAGGCATGATGGTCCCGCTCCCCTCGGAGTCGGCGCCCGAGCTGCCTCCCTTGCTTAGGGGGCGCTTTCGCACCTGCGAGGGGAGGGCCTCCTCCCTGGTCTTCTCAGCCGTCGCCACAGGGCGCGGCGACGACTTAGCGGGGGCTTTAGCGTCCGACCCGCTTTCTCCTCTGGACGGCCCTGCGGATACACCGCCCTCGTCCATCTTAGCGGCAGATCTGCTGCCCTCATCCACGGATTGCTCTGCGACGTCACTGTCGCCCTCGTCCGTAGACGGCTCTGCAGCATTTCTGCCACCATCCTCCTTTTCAGCGGCGGCAGCCTCTCTCCGCGCACGCCGCTCCTCCATCCTCCTCTTGTAGCTGGAAGCCTGCCCCCGGCTCTTCCTGGGCGACTTCCGCTTCACTTTTTGGGCCTCCAAGATTTGTGCCGGGCCCTCGGCGGACGCCTCAAGTCCTGAGGACGAGGCGTCGTTTAGGTCAGTTTTTGATCGGCTTAACCGGGCCTTGGGGTGAAGATCGCTACGATCCCCGTCGTTATTTATTTTTAATTTTTGCGTATCCATTATTGATCCCACGATTATGGGAGATACAATACGTCGACCCGGGCAGAGATCCCTTTACCCGGGCAAGCCTACATTTACCAACCAGGGGGGCAGCCGGTACCCTGGCTGGAGCGTGCTAAGAACAGAACAACCCATCTGCCATGCACATACCTACTCGCTCTCTTACGTCGTCGTTACGAATGCGGTCGGTCAGCCTAACTCCACAGATTTTCCGCAGAGATCGCATTTCGACCGCATTAATTTTACTATCATACTCTTTTCTGCATACCCAACTCTCGCTTCCATACAGTAATGTTGGGACAAGCACTGCGTTATGTATTGCTACACGTGCCTTCTGGCTGAGGTGGTGGCTGCCGAGAAGTTGCCCCAACGCTCCGTTCACTCTATTTCCCGCATTCACTCTTCGCTCTATATCAGTGGTGTACCTTCCATCTCGGCTAAATCCACATCCAAGATATACAAATTCATCCACTTGCTCTAGTACATCATTACCTATTGTTACTCTTACATCTGTTCTGGTTTTATCTCTTTCAAAGACCATTATTTTGGTTTTGCTCACATTCACGCGTAGACCCCTTTTCTTATACAACATAAACAACAAAAAAAAATAAAAAAATCTGTCCGATACGGCATATTACGGGATCCCAAGCTACCCCTCCATCGCTTCTGGGGGTTTTGGATGAAGTGCGACTAGGACAATAGCTATCAAATAAAGTGATCCTGATCATGAATAAATAAAAAATCTATTCATTTAACCTATCGAAGTCCATTTTAGGACATAAATCTCCACAAGAGTAATAGTGATATTAAAATTTACCTTTAAAAAAAAACAACGTGATTCTATTTGTATGTTATACTTTAAAACAAACATTTCTATAGAAGCTTTACAGCTTACTTTGATCCTAAATATTGAGGATTGGAAACATTCAATTCAGTTTATCGATGCAGTTAGTTTCAACTGACCTTTTACGTTGAGCGGATTTATTGACTTTTCACATACTAAGCCCAGTAGATTTAGGCGACAATTTTATAGGAGCAATCGTAGGGTTGCGGATATAACACGTTTAATACTATAGCGAATAAACTTCATTGATTTTGTTTTTGTTATCGAATAAAAAATATATATTTTTTTTAATTTGTATGGAATAAGTAAAACATTTACTTCATGGACTCCATTGAGTCTATTAGCTGGATTCATCTTCGTAATACTTTATAATAAAAGGAGTTTGCGGCATGTCAGTTGGATAGTTTTAGCCTATAAAGGACATGCATAAGAACATTTTTATGTACACCTGTATATATAGATCAGTAGTTTACCTGTTGTTTCTTATTAGTATTCTCTTATGGTGACGTAATTTGTATATAATATAATATATAAGCTATGCTCGGGATTTCTCTGCGTGATAGAATCCGTAATACGGAAATCCGCAGAAGAACGGGTGTAACCGACATAGCACGAAGAATTAGCAATTAGAATTAGCGCTGAAGTGGCAATGGGCTGGCCACATCGCTCGAAGAACCGACAACCGCTGGGGAAAAAAGGTTCTAGAGTGGCGACCACGTACCGGACGACGCAGTGTAGGACGCCCCCCCACTAGGTGGACAGACGATCTAGTGAAAATTGCTGGGCGTCGATGGATGCAGACGGCACAGAACCGCACTCTGTGGCATACCATGAGGGAGGCCTATGTCCAGCAGTGGACGGCGATGGGCTGAAATGATGATGATGATGAAGATGATAATATATAGGTAACTACCCTTATTTTTAAATAATATCACTGAAATAGAAGAAAGGGTTTACCGTGGGGTGACGGAGTAAGAATACTATTCACCACCCCATATCTAACCCATGGGTGATCGTACGAGACGACTAAGGGATATTACATGCATATAACATCTAGGCGAGAGAAGGAAAACTCGAAAAATAACCCTATACTAACACGTCTTACCAGCGCGGTATAGTAGGTTGGTTTCCTTCCCATTATGGAGGGGGCCCGAGCCCAACAATCGGACATTTATGGGCTGTGATGATGTGATGAGAAGAAAGGGATATAAATGTAGGCTACACAAATAATGGCTTAAAGATCATCAAAAGAATTGTTATCAGCACTCTTCTAGGAAACTTATCATCTGGAATCGACGAACTGCCTTCCAAACTTTGCGATTGCCATAATCGCCTCTCATATAACCTATCCAAGTAGAGGATCCAAGTTGAACAGTGTACGATGACAATTTAATAGATAGATAGATGATGTATTTATTAAAGTATGTGTTGATTTTGACTGTTTATGCATTCATCTCTGTTCATATGTTGGACTCCTGGACTCGAGACACTTCTATAACAAGAGAAAAATTACCTACTATATCACGTTGATCAAATGGTATTTTATCGGGTTTTATTTGGAGTTTATCTTTTCTTGCATAGATGTTATATGCATTTGCATATTATATATTTTAGTCGTCTTTTACGACACCCATAAATAAGGAATGGGGTGGTAAATTACATTCTTATTCCGTCACTTTACGGAAAGTTCTTTTATTATTAAAATGTTTTTGTTATTTAAATTACTGAAATTTAGCATTTAATATGCTTAATTATTTATAAAACCCGATTACGAAATGAAAAATGATGTCACAAGCGGGATTCGAACCCGCGCCGGCGAATAACAAGGTTGTGTCATCGTTTAATACAATTCTAACTGTAAAGTTTTAAGTATTAAGCCTATAACAATGTGTAAGCATTGTCGGGTAGATAGCATACCGTCACCTTAAGACGTAAATATGATACGAAGTGAACTTTGCATGTCCTACAATTAGTCACGGTGGTGTAGTGGCAGCACGATTGGGCCGGAATCCCAATAGACGCGGGTTCGAATCCCGCTTGTGACATCATTTTTCATTTCGTAATCGGGTTTTATAAATGTTTTTGTTAACTCACTATTAGCAGGGATCTCCTTTTAAGAAAAGCGTTTTAGGTTATAGACCATAACATCAATTCGGATTGCTGGACTTCAAATGAGTCAATATGACTTCAATGATTTTAAATGAGTCTCTCAAACATCATCATCATTATCATCTTAGCTCATATATGTCCCACTGTTGGACTCGAGCCTTCTTCATAATTGAAGGGTAATTGACCTACTAAACCACGCTGGTCAGACGTGTTGGTATAGGGTTTTGTTTCGAGATTTCCTTTTCTTGCATAGATGTTATTTGCGTTTTATATCCCTTAGTCGTCTCGTACGATCACCCACGGGTAAGATATGGGGTAGTGAATTGTATTCTTACTCCGTCATTCTATCATATCTCAAGATCATTGAGTGAGGAAGCAAACATAGTCTAATCATTGCAAAAACAAGTCTTGATATCTGTTTACTTTCTTATAATATTTTTATAATAAAATCGTGATCGACCTGCTCTTATCCCAAATATATAGGTTCGACGCCATACATTCACTTTTCTTTACAATTCTATCGGGTATTATCTTTGTGTGCACTCCTTTTCTATTTATACCAAGCTTCAAGCAATTTATCCATCGTTTCTTTTGACCTCCCCTAACGTCTATTAATATTTCCGGCTGGAGAGGCCTCGGTTCGGTGTGCGGACCGTGAAGGCCTTCCGGCCGGTGCTGATGCAGTGGTTGGAACGGCGGCACGGGGTGCTCTCCTTCCGACTAGTGTAGGTTTTGACGGGGCATGGATGCTTCGCCAAATACCTGCACACGGTCGTCAGGAGGGAGAGTACACCGTCCTGCCACCACTGCAATAGCGACAAGGATACGGCGCAGCATACGCTCGAGGTTTGTGCTGCTTGGGCAGAGCAGCGCCGTGAACTCGTCGCAATCATCGGTGCCGACCTGACGCTGCTGACCATGCTCGACAGCGTCAGGGACTGGGATGCGGTTGCAGCCTTCTGCGAGGTAGTAGTCTCGCGGAAGGAAGTGACTGAAGGTGACTGGACCGGGGAATTAGTCCGTCATCCGCCGAGAGGCTGACCGCGCGAGGTGGGACCGACGTCCTCCCCCCGACGTCGCTCAAGGAGCGGGTACCCCTCAGGGGGTATTCCATCGGGCCGGCCACTGACGACAATTTCACGCTGCTCCTGTGGTCGGTCCAATGACGAAGGCGAGGTACACGGGTGGGTTACGGGTATGCGTGCTTACGCCCCTCTGTCACCCCGGATGGAGTGGTGCGTGGAGGGCGCCGACCGTAACCCAGCCCAAAAAAAGCATCTATTAATATTAAGCCTATTCATATTTACACTTCGTCTTATCACAGCATCATACCCCGTTACACGTTCACTTTTTAGCTTTTCCGCCACTGGCACAACTTTCACACTTTCATTTATATATATGTAATCTTTCTTATAATATATTCCTTAATCAAATGATATATAATATTTATATAAAAAAAAGCTAGACATAGCAAGTCATATCTTGTCTAATAATTTATTTATGTCACGCAAACTTGAAATGGGTAACGTAGTCTAGCGCAGGATTGAATACGTTACCTTTGAATAATAATTTTCAGAAACGAAAACTGGGGAAAATTTATCTCGTCAGATAGATATTTTTTGTAATCTAAGATAACTTTTTAAGTATAGACAGAGTTCTTGAGTATAGACAGTTTATAGTAATAATAATACATTATTTTTTTTATTGCTTATAGTGGTAAACGAGCAGACAGCATTCCCGATGGTAAGTGTTGTCGGCAGCGCCCAATGGACCTTTGCAATACCAAGGGTATAGCTAGGCCGTTGCCTACCAATGCAAACCCCAAATCCACCCCAGTTGGACTTCCGGCTCCCTCGCTCATCGAACGAAGCGCAACAGCACAGCCAATTACTCAGACGACGATCTTCTGCGAGAGTGTAGAGTACCACACTCTAGGTAGTAACCTAGAGAACTGCCCACAGCGTGGTCCTACTACTATCAAAGTTTAAATAATAAAAAGCCGATAATTTAGTGGTTTTTCGTAAAGGGACGGAGTAAGGCTACTATTTCATCATCCCCTTTCCTACCTGTCGGTATTACAAAATAAAATCATTAAGAGGTGGAATATTTATCACTTAAGTCAAAGAATTGGTCATAATCATGGGCAGTTCCATCGAAGCGATAGCGTGGTAATGTACTAGGCCACAAGGTGCCCTTCCATAGCCCTAGTTGTTTTGTGCAGGGTGAACAGTTAGACCATAACCTATACAAAAAAAAATTAAAGGGATATGTTATTCAGATAATTTTATCTGCACCTATTCAAATACAAAAAAGGCGTATCTTTAACCAACTTCAATAAATAGATTATTAATTAGCCCGCATCTTTTTGTGTTATTTTTTTATGTTTGTAACCTCAGAATCTTTTTCAATGATTGTTTTTTTATTTAAAGCTGGTACTTCCAATGTCGTCCCATTTAAAGATCAAGATCTGACCAGTTTTTGAATTATTCTAAATAAGGGGTATTTAGTTGAGGCTCGACTTCATTGTTTTGAAATCGGTCACTGTTCGGTTCGAGCCTTCTTCATAATGGGAGGGAAATTAACCTATTATACCACGCTGGTTAGACTTGTTGGTGCAGGGTTTTGTTTCGAGTTTTTTCTTCTCTTGTATAGGTTATATACATATACGTCCCTTAGTGGTCTCTTACGATTACTCACAAGTAAGAAAAGAGGTGGAACTGTATTCTTACTTCGTCATCACATAGAAATATACAATTAATAGACACAAATTATTGTACCTAGATTCAGACGGACTATTTGTTGAATAAATTCTTGTAGTAAGCATTATGCTTGGAAGTGGTGTTAGATTTTAGACTGCTAATCTATAATAATAGCAATCATTATTTTTCTTACTCTAAATAATCACACAAAATTTTATATATTTAAAAACAATTTTGCTTGAAACAAAAGTTTTGGTGGATCAACAATCAAATCAATCAATCAACGTAAATTTTTAAGAGGATTTTGCCTACGCTTTTAGTATTAATAGCTTTATATCTTCATAACTTTCCCCGTCAAATAATCAATAATAAAATTGAAGAACGCCATAATTTTAATAAAAGTTTATCGTCAAAATAGTAGCGAAGGATTTATAGGTTACCTGTACTAAAAAAAATATTTAGTTATATACATACAATCAGTGTGGTGATGGAGTAAGAATACAATTCACCACCCCCTATCTTACCCGTGGGTGATCGTAAGAGACGACTAAATGATATGAAATGCATATAACATCTATGCAAGAGAAAGAAAAACTCGAAACAAAACCTTATACCAAAACGTCCGACCAGCGCGGTATAGTAAGTTAATTTCCCTCCCATTACGGAGGAGGCCCGAGTCCAACAGTGGAACATATATAGGCTGTGATGATGATATACATACAAACATATCAATAAATTATTCATGTCAAACCAATGTCCCAATGTTCGGTCTGCTATCCTTCTTTATATAGATAAGCTTTTCTCTATCAATAGCTAGCTTTTCACAGAGGACAGCAACATCTATAAGTCTAAGGGTTTCACCAACAACAAGACCACCAGCGCCAAGAAGAAACCCCAAAAGACATGTTGTCGCTCAACATCTATGACACATGAATTGCGTCCTTCAAGCTTTAACCAACTGTAATAAAGCCACTTCAAGAACATTAATTTTATAAACAAACCACCATAACAATTAAATCAAACATAAAAAGAGCACGGACAAAAAGTCTGTGGAATAACATACTCATAATAAAAAAAAAAATTTAAAAAAACTGCTAGCTTTATGACACTTCTTTAATTCTGGTACATATTGAAGATGTATAAATATGCGATTTCTCAATAACGATTTCAGTATTTGATTTATATTTGAAACAATACAAACGCAATCATCTAAATATGTCTAGATTGCATCAGTAACATCTTGAACGTTTATCTCGACAGATGTAGCTGAACCCATGTCAAATTACATGATGAGCTCTCAAGGGTAGTGGATGTAAGAAACGAGGCGTGACAGCATTGAAAGTGGTTCTATGATATTTATGTGTTCCCTAAATATTGTATTTACTTTGCTGTATTAATTAATCGTTATGTATAAGTACCAGATATTGTGTTTTATGGATATACTTCGGAGAATTTAATGTTTTTTTTTACAAGATTAATATTTTTTTAGGGTTACTTACCCAAAAGGAAAAACGGAGCCTATTACAAAGACTCCACTGTCCATCCATCTGACTATCTTATCTGGATCTTATGAATCGTGATAATTAGACAACTAAAATTTTCACAGATGTTGTATTTCAAATTCACTACCTTACCTACTAGTATATGATCGTAAGAGACAACTAAGGGATATAAAATGCATATAACATCTCTATATCTATGCAAGAGAAGGAAAACTCGCAACAAAACCCTATACGTTTGACCAGCGTGGTATAGTAGGTCAATTTTCCTCTTATTATGGAATAGGCTTGAGCCCAACAGTGGGATATATATGAGCTGAGACGATGACGTATTTATGTTGCATCTAGTTATAGCGACAACATAAATACATGTTGTTAAACAAATGCTAAAATAATAGAATAAAATAAATATTTAAGGGGCTACGATACAACAAACGTATTTTTTTTTTTGTTATTTTTATAGATAATGGTACGAAACCCTTTGTGCGCGAGTCCGACTAGCATTTCACCAGTGTTTTGTTATTAATATGTAACGTCATGATGATATTATTAATTAAATAAATATTTAAAACTTCAAAAAGGACAAGGATTTTCCAATCAGATTATTGAATTCAATAAATTTTATGGAGCGCATTCTTTACTATCTACCTACATCATATACTCCGAAATTAGTTTATTATATCATTCTGATAAACTTCCTTTCATGGCTCTCGAAGAACCTGTAATGTGACTGAGAGAGAATAATTTCATATTCGTCAGAATAATGTCTTTAAACAAAATATATCGTAGTTAAAATTATATCTATTTACTAAGCAATTAAATAGACATAACTTCAGCAAGAGTTTGTAACAAAGTGAAGAGACCGTTAATTTGTCACTTTCAAAAGTTACTGAAGCACTATTCAGACTGCAAGTCAAGTTTTGCCTTGGAAAGAAAATTTAATTTACTTTACCTCTATCAAAGTGATCGTACATAAAACAAATTTTAACTCACTTTGATAGAATACAGTTTAAAATATTCTAATGGTATAATTTAATATACTGCATAGATAGCTTAGCAATTTAAGAAATCAGTATTTCAAAATATAAAAATTTCTTTGTATGTCTCGGTAGCTACGATGCTATATTGTCGTTGAATACACAGTTGTCCCTTCGAAACAA
This sequence comes from Lymantria monacha, assembly GCA_905163515.2. Classification (NCBI taxonomy): domain Eukaryota; kingdom Metazoa; phylum Arthropoda; class Insecta; order Lepidoptera; family Erebidae; genus Lymantria; species Lymantria monacha. Next base: position 3,760,024 of record LR991098.1, on the reverse strand, counting down.
TGAGGCGAATTACGTGGCACTCACCCGATTTGCGATCTTGTGAATTCTAGATGAACTCCCAAAATTTTCAGCTTCTACACTAAGAATGACATCTCATTGTGATTGCAAACGGTGATTTCTCCATTATTTATTTATTTACATTCGTGAGATAATTTATTGCAACGAAAGCTAAATTTTAGGTCTAAGACGATTTATATGAAAAATTTCTGTAGTGGGAGGGCTACACTGTTGAGAGTTTAATGTCTACAGCCGCGGGCCAGTCCGTCCGGGGTAGTACCACACTCTCGCAGAAAATCGTCATCTGAGCAGTGACAATGTGCTGCTGTGATTTATTCGGTGAGCGAAAGAGACGGAAGTCCAACTTGGGTGAGTTATTAGTAGGCAGTGAGTTTGTACCCCTGGTATTACAAAAGTTTATTGCCGGGAGTAATACTTACGATCAAGATTGCTGCTGGATCTTTTACTACCATAAGCAATAAAAAAATATAAGTTTAGAATTAATATTTAGGTGTAAACAAAAATTAACCTACATATTTTAATTATGGCAGAGCCGCACTGTTGATAGTTTTCTATCTACAGCAGAGGGTCCGTCCGGGACAGTATCACACTCTCGCAGACTATTGACGCTTGAACAGAGGCAATGTGCTGTTCCACTTTATACGGTGAGCGTGAGAGCCGGCATCACAGCTTTCTGTGTGTGTTTTGGTCGGTAGGCTACGGCTTAGCTGTACTCCTGATACTGCTATGATTTATGAGACGCTTACCATCAGGCATGCTGCTTGCTCATTCACCATGAGCAATAAAAAAAACAATATTATATCTTCAGCCAAACTGCTATTTAATAACATATAACAATAAATACTGTTATCACAAGCAAGCTATAAGTATTTGGCATATATTAAATAAAATCTGCACTAGGAAGCTGAATTCAACCTATCCAGATCCTATAATTCAGGCTTAGATTCCCCTATTAACATATGCAAATCTAGCATTACATATTTCCAGCACCTGCATTGAACTAAAAGCTTTGAAATTTTCGAATCAGCTATTTCATAAAAGACAAAAGGGGATTTGAAAATCAGCGATGTTATTCGGAAAGCGTCACTAAAAATATTGTCATGAAATTCTGACTGGTTGCTGGTGATTTTGGAAGATATAGATACATCGATTCAGTCGGGCATTTGAGCTGATGTTTCCAAATAACGTCAATCGATTTTGAATTCAATGGTGAACTGTATTAAAGTTGCAATTAATGTTGAATTGAATCAGATTTATTGTTAGTACATTAGACGCTGGTATTTTAGGTAGTTGATGGAGGCAATGTCTTTATAATCCAAAATATGCACTTCAGTGATTAAGTTTAAGAAAGTGTCTTGAGTTTTAGCGGGAGCGATAATTATATACAATATTTTAGTGTTTTTTGCTATATATATGTGTGTAAATCTGAATCTCGGAAACAGCTCCAACGATTCTCTTGAAATTTAGCATACAAGGAGTTCTGGGAGCCATTAATCGATCTAGCTAGGTTTCATTTATAGAAAATATTGTTTTGTCAATATTTTTCGACAACAAAAAATACAATTTATCGTTGTATTAAAACTATTAGAATATGAAGGTTTTCAAATTTTGACGCTGTCATTAAGAATTGACATTTAGCTCAGTTGAAAAATCGAGTAGTCTTATCTAAACAAACCAGAGCTCGGTTCGGAGCCTTACTTTCTCTTATTTACTTTTTGGCCTTTTTTATTATTTTATTAATTATTATAATTTGCCCGCGCCTTTGTCTGTCTAGAAGTCGATAATGTTTTTATAGGATTTTTATTTGTTTTTTACGTTATTAATTTTATTGTTATTTATAAATAATTATGTATAAATGTTTGTATTATTATATAATATAACAATCTTATCTACTATTATTATTCTATTTCTTATTTATATATTTCTCTCTGCCTACCCTGCAAGGGATATGGCGTGATGATATGTATGTATGTATCTTATCTACGTGGTGACGGAGTAAGAATACAATTCATCACCCCCTATCTTACCTGTGGGTGATCGTAAGAGACGACTAAGGGACATAAAATGCATATAACATAAAACCCTATATCAACACGTCTGACCAGCGTGGTATAGTAGGTTAACTTCCCTCCTATTATGGAGGACGCCCGAGCCCAACAGTGAGACGAATATGGGCTGTGATGATGATGATGATAAGAATCTTTGTTATAGTGTATGGAAGGTTTAATAAACATAAAAATCAAATGATTTTTTTTATATATTATGGACACCAGGCTTTTTCTTAGCAGGTCATGTTTTGAACACACCGCGCTCATTCCGACCGAGGTGACGGCAGGGTATTGTGCGGAGAATGCTAGGAATAAATACAGACTCTGCTCGAGAACAACCGGTCAGTATAGTTGACCCGATTACAATGCAATGTAATGCTTTTTCTTGCAAACTGGTGGCATTAAATAATTTTGAAGCGCCAGCTCTCAATTTTAAGATGTGAGTTGGGAGACCGGGAGCTTTCAAATTTTTTAGGTACTCGACCGGTTGTCGGAGTCGGAGTTTATCACTAATTCGAAGGATTTATTTTAATATACGACCCCTTCGAATGATTTAAAATAAAAACAGGTAATACATCTTATGAGCTATGGATTCCAATTTAAAAATTTAAACTACGTTCCTATGACGCCGTGTCCTAAAAATGTATGACCTCTTTATAACTTAGAAACTTTCAAATTCCGTGTTAATACAGTATTGTGACTTTCGAGACATTCCAATTTTAAAGAATATTTCCATTGTACCAAGCTTTTTTGTGGGTTCAACTTTTTCAGGGTTCCGCACCCAAAGCGTAAAACGGCACCCTATAACTAAGACTTAGCTGTCCGTCCATCTATCTATTACCAGGCTGTATCTCATGAAACATAATAGTTAGACAACAGTCAGACAGAAATTTTCACAGATGATGTATTTCTGTTGCCGCTATACCGACAAATACTAAAACACAAAATAAAATAAATATTTAAGGGGTGCTCCCATACAACAAACGTGATTTTGGCTCCTTTTTGCTCGATACATTTTTTTAGTTTCAATTTTTTGCACTGTTTTTCTACATTAGTTTATTTTTTCATTATTTCTATTATATTGAAATATATCTTCCAAAACACACTAATAAAAAAATACCGAGCGAGGCTCGGTCATCCAGATATTAAATATATATATATATATATATATATATAAACAATACAATACAATTGTATGGAACGGAATGCTCCGATGGTTCGGACATGTGGAAAGAATGCCGAACGAACGCCTGGTTAAGAAGATATACAATGCGAAAGTGGAAGGATGTAGGTACCGAGGGAGACCGAGACTAACCTACCTAGACCAGATCGGTCATGTACTGAAGGAAGGTGGAGTCAAGAGTCTCCGAAACCGGCGAGCGTGTATGAAGAGAATTATGAATGTTGAGGAAGCGAGTGAAGTATGCAGAGATAGAGTTTTCTGGCACTCTGTTCTCTCTGCCTACCCTGCAAGGGATATGGCGTGATGATATGTATGTATGTATGTATGTATATATATATATGTGTATTACATAATGTGTTGGAATTTTATGTAATAATTCAAAGAAAGTGCTAAAGTGTAGTGAATATGATTTAACCTTACATTTGTTTATATGATTAGAGCAAATTCCTAAAAAAAACCTTCTTTTTGGTAGCTAGCGTCCAATTAAAGGTTATCCAATAACTTGATTTACTGATGGACTTTGAACAAGTTCTCCAATATGAAGAAACTAATATATTGATATCTATATTAAATGCAAAAAATCGTATCAAACTTGTATCTAAACACACTAATCGGATTTAAAAAAAACATAAAAAAAAAAAATATAAATTGTAGTAAACTAAAGCTTTATAAAACGTATATTCACAGAATAATAAAAATTACCAGCGCATTATACCAGGAATGTAAACGTGAAAATAAATTTAAAAAAAATTAACAGTTTAAAACAAAACACAGTGCCAATTCAATATGAGGTAATATGCCGTACTTCACTCCACCCCTTGACTGTTCGAGTAGACTGTAGTCAAGTCATAACTACAAAAAAGTTTCAATATGCTTTCATCACAATTATAGCCACCGTTTCTATGAACCGTTATATTTTTAATAAAATAATATTTTTTACTTCAAATGCTCCATAACATATACACTTATTTATTTAAAAAAAAATCTAATCTATAATGGATATATCATCATCTCAGCTCAAATATGTCCCACTGTTGGGCTCGAGCCTCCTCCATAATAGGAAGGAAATTGTCGTACTATATATACCACGCTGGTCAGACGTGTTGTTATAGGGTTTTGTTTAGAGTATTCCTTCTCTGGCATAGATATTATATGCGTTTTATATCCTTTAGTCGTCTCTTACGATCACCCATGGGTAAGATAGGGAGTGGTGAATTGTATTCTTACTCCGTCATCACACAGAAGATAATGGATATATAGTATACTAGCGACCCGCCCTTGTTTCGCTTCGGTTACGTCTGTTCAGTTGTGTAGTTTACTTTCGCTACATAGAATTGCTTTCTGAGAAGGAATTTCTTAAAATCCTACTTTATCTGACTTTTACAGGGCAGAAAGAAAGCCCTTAGTTTATCTCTGTGTCATAACACAAATATGCCTACCAAAATTCAAGTCTGTAGGAGCTATATTTAAAAAATGTGATTTTTACACCCCAGCAACCACCCTTGTAGGTGGAATTTCGTAAAATGCGTTCTTAACTGACCTTTAACCGGCGAAAAGAATATTCCTATCAAATTTAAAGTCTGTAGGCCTTATGGTTCCGGAAATATCGTGATGAGTAAATACATAGGTGGAAATCTCTTATATATATATAGATTAATATTAGTTCTAAATCATTCTCACATACATTTTCTCCCCATTTTCGAGTTCCGACTACGACACCAATCGACACAGTAATAAAATAAACCAATCCAACCTATCTTAAAGCAGCTTCTTAACCAGAAAAAAGGTTCCTATGGGACCTAATACCATTCACAGTCAAATCACGAACATCAAGTCGACACTTCTCGCAGACAAAAGTATCCATACTATATAGTGCCTTTATTTTATTAGCGATACGATTCTTCTACAGATTTACAGTTCTATTGAAAATATTGTTCGTGGAATTCAAAGTAATGTTAGAAGAAAAGCAGCAATATTAGTAAAAATATTTGAAAAGGTCTATATGAAATATTTAAATAATCACTATCCAAAGTGGTCACGTCCATATTATTCGAAGTGGTTTGCATATCTATGCTGGGTAGAGTTATTAATTCTTAAGTATGTATATTGGTACTACAGTAACTTAAATTTAATTTTGACTTCAAAGTTAGTATGGGTTTAAATTTGACCTCTCTGATCTCGTTTTTTTATTGTTTATAATGGCAAACGAGTAAGCAGCACACCTGATGGTAAGTGTTACTGTCGCCAATGGACCTTTCCAATACCAAGGGCATAGCTAGACCACTGCCTACTAATACAAACCCCTTAACATACCCCAGTTGGGCTGCCGGCTGTCTCACTCACCGAACGAAACGCAATAACACATTGCCATTACTCAGACGTCGATCTTCTGCGAGAGTGTGGTGTGCGGGTGGACCCCGGACTAACCGGCCCGCGGTTGCAGACAGAAAACTATCCGCAGCGTGGTCCTACCACTATCAATCAAGTGCAGTATTGAATTCGCACTCAGGACACAAATAATTGTTTTGAGCTTGGGTGATATTTATATTTTGTTAGCCGAGTCAGTAGACACAAGTATGATTTTTTTTTGTGCTATCCTTACAAAATTATACAATTATAAAATAATGTATATAGTGCTCCTCCAAACAGTTTTTATAAATCCTATGACTATCTAAAGAATATATACATTGTATTTTTAAACCTTTAAATCAAATTTTGTCACATTTTTCTTAGAATTATAAAATTTCATTGCATATATATTAGTCTCCGTACATATAATTATTGCTTCAACAGTACATTGACTTGTCAAAAGTCATGCTCAGTTTAATTTTTTAGTTGCGACAAAATACACATATGTATTCTGGTCACACGTAGTGAAAAATCTATTTAAATGATAAAAGTTCAAAAAAGAATTTTGGTCGTGCATGAAACGTGATCAAATTTATATGACATATTAATTGTAGTTTCCAAATGTGATGTCAATTTTTATTGCTATAATATTTCATTCAAACAAGTTTTTATATAAAATTAATTTTAATAATAGGGGTATGGATCATTGAGCAAAATTATTAATTTTAAATGACTGCTAAAGATAAAAGTTATAAATATTACTATAATGAATATTTTAGTAAAGTCAAAAAAAAAATCACGCAACCAAGTGACTGTTCGCTATCTTCGACTAAATAATTTCAACGATAATTGTTGCAATTTAAATAGACGAGGAGGGGAAGGTAAGGGATATATTACGTCGCCTCCAAATTAATCGGGATAAGAGCAGAATGATGACGATGATGATGAATTGCGGCAAATTGAAATTTTTTTATTATTTGCAGATTTTAATGCGTTCGTATTTCATTTTAGATAATCAAATGGCTGTAGATACACAACCTACCATTACAGTACTGAATTAAAAAGGATCTTATCACTTCAATGATGAAAGAAGTAGGTACTAATACATTTCACAGATTGGACGAAAATCAGTGCAAAAGCCATGCTCTCTTGGACCGAGATTGTATTAATTATAACATTTTGAGCTTGGAAGTTAAGCGTCGGTTGATTTATGAGCCAATATCTCCGCTGTTGTGTGAATAAAGTATAATCTCGCCACTTCGTTATACAAGTTTAGTGTGTTCACTGCCCTATTGAAAGACTCAATTCTGTGCCTGTGTTTTAGACGGGGCTTTATGAAATATGGTTGGCGTAAAATTAATTTTGTTTCGTCAAGTATTTTTAATATGTTTTTTTTTTAAGTTAGAACTTCTTTAGGTGGTTTTCTTGAAATTTATATCTTCAAAACTATTTTTCAGATGTATAAATGATTGCATATATGCCGTAGTTAGTTAAGATACAGATCTACAGTGCTAAGTGTCAAGGGTTAGATTCCAACTCAAGACAATACTTTTAGCAAGAGTTTGGGTGTGATTTGTATCTGCTAATTATGATTGAAAAGTCCACCGCAATACAAGCATTAATTGCTTAGTTGTTTAAAAAGGAACCAGGATGTGTCGTAAAGATAGATACGATAAAAGTGAAACTTTTGTCTTACAGGAAAACCTTTTAATTATATAATCACTATAAAATAGCGTAAATTCATTTATTTTTTCACACAAAAAATTGCGAAGAATTTATCAGACAAAAAATATTGCTGAGCAGAATTTTAAAGCCTTTAAAAATTTCATTTCAAAAAAGTATTCAACACATAGCTCATATTGTATTTGTAACTGATAATGGGGAGAAAATACTCTAGCTCTCTCTAGATAGATTAGGCGACAGATTAAAAAAGAATTTAAAAAAATGCACTAATACTAGGTACATGCGTTTCGTACTTTTGAAGCGAAGCTTTTATACGAACCGGGGACCGGGCACTCTTCCCGTGCTAAGCTTTGATTAACGTTACTGTTACACGAGAACATTACGTAATATACAGTTATATATAACAATAGTACATTACATCTATGAATTATCATCATCATCACCATCATCAAAGTTAAATTATCCTACTGTCTGGTTTGAACTTCTTCCTCAATAGGTGGTGAATTGACCTACTATACCACTTTAGTAAGACAGGTTAATATAATTTTTTTTTCAAGCTTTCCCTCTCTTGGTATTAATAATTATAATTTACATTTTAAATTGATTTAATATAGGATCCAAGTAGACAACATCATTGCCCTAAATGGAAAACACTAAATTAAACCTTATATCACTATGTCTGAGGAACGTAGTATGTCAAATTCCTTCGTATGTTGGCAGAAACTCTAGCTAGCAGCTAAAGAAAAAAAAGCGTTTCGTTCCAGCAAAGACATTAAAATTGTGAACTTAAAAGAAGAATATTAATTGAATTTAAAAGAGGAATTAATCCTTACTAATATTATAAATGCGAAAGTAACTCTGTCTGTCGCTCTTTCAAGCCAAAACTACTGAACCGATCTAAATGAAATTTGGTATACAGATAGTCTAGAGCTTGATTACGGACATATGCTATTTTTAATGCAAAAAAGGGTTGTAATGAACATTTGTAAGGAATTATCTTCATTTTTAAAGACAGAAGCTTGAAACTTATTTTTAGGCTATTGATTAGATATAAATAAATATGACATTAAAATTTCTTAAAAAAATTACCCTTAAGGGGTAAAATAAAAATAGGGCATGAAAAACTTTAGAAAAGTAACCTTTCACGCGAGAAAAGCCGTGGGCAGAAGCTAGTAAATAATAAACTTAAAAAGAACTAAAATAAATTTTAATTATGTTGTCACAAACGATGAACCTAAAATGATAATGACGAAATTGAAAAAAAATAATGACCTAAAAATGAAACTCTTTCAACTTGCTGTAATCAATTGAAACACGAATAAAATATTCTTACTGAACCCGTAGAGTTTAATATTAAATGAGACCATACATTTGATACCAAGCCCTTCCACCAGTAAATAAGTACGTATGTTATAAATTATGTTTGAGTAAATATTATACCTGGTATGTTGACGTGGGTAAGGAGCACGCCGTTTGTATTGACCCATCAGCTTGTTACAAATAGACACTACTATGGGTTCAAGTATGATTTTTATATTTATATAGAATTTTTTTTCTTTGTAGATACTAGCAATAATTTTTGTATTAAAATGTGGGTCAAAATTTAATAACTGATACTGTAGCGGGTAGATATAAATTTCTGTAATAAGAATGACTTATTGGACGTGAAACACCTTAATCCTCCAGTGACCATGATAATTATACCATGATAAGTGTTCGAATCGTTGGGTAATTTAAATTTAAATACAAACGCGATGGAATCGGTAAAAGTGGTATTATTTCAAACGTGTAATACTCGCGTAAACACCAGTAACCATTATGATTTTGTAAATAAAATTGTTGAGAATTGAAATAAAATTCTTGAAATATTGTTGCGTGCTATAAAGAGCGCTATGCTTGACATTTCTCTACATGATAAAGTTTCAAATATATAGAAATTCGTACAATGACTTCTGATGTAACATGAAGATCTACACGTGAAAATCTCAGTGGGTAGGTCACATCGCTCATCGTATTAACAACCGTTGTAGAAGAAAAGTTTTTAAGTGGCGACCATAAACGAACCAGCTTCGGACATCGATGATACCTTGCCTTGGATGTAAGTGGTACAGGAACGTTCTGAGTGCATTCTTATGGAGAGGTCAATGTCCAAAAGTCTACACCTACGGAGTTATGGATGACCGAAAACATGACTAGAATAGATTTTTATCTGATAATAACTTATATTAAAATTAAAAAATTCTTAATTTTCTGTGTAATCACATACTTCCAACAGCTAAAGTATTAATTATTTTTTGCTGATTAAGGATTCCAGGTGCTAGTTATAAAAACTCATTCGAGGACCTAATAATGAATATTCTTCCGTAGTCTTTGACCCTACATCCACACTTATTGGAAATCTATTTAATAATTCAGCTTATTAATCATTATTTTGGGGTTATTACAACTCTAAATGAATAGTTAAGAGCATCATTAAAAGATAGTTTTTAATTGCATGCAGCAAATAATTAATTAAAATAAAATAATAAAAGGACTGGAAATGGATAGGTTATATTTTTTTTTCACTAATACTTACGAATAGTAAATAGTATTAATCAAAATATTCAATTTAAATCACTAATAAATATAATTTATTAGCACATATATAATTCGCACTTGTATGAAACTAAAACACGTGTCGTGAATGTCGAAACTAGAAAGAGGTTTTATTTCTATTTTGTTGGTAGCTTTTTTCTATACTGAATGAGCGATTTTTCGGCCAACATGTATCACTTTTGAGTTACAGTTATGCACGCGCATCTTATAAATTCTCTTTTATATTTTTTACATACCTAATTATTACTAGGCTACTAGATTATTTCTCATTACTCTACTTATTATCACCTCGAATGATTATCACTCCATATTTCTACCTTTAAGTGGTAATCTCATCCAATAAACTAACAATACCAGATGTGTTCACATTTCGCAAACGTTTATTCTAGCAGTAACCCTTTCCGCTGTTCCGTTTATATTAGTTATTAGTGACAAAGCTTTCACAGCCTTTGGAAGTAAAAGCCAAGTAAAATAATAAGTAAAGATATACTCATTTATAGACATATTCCTTACGATAAAAAATATTTCAAATCTTTTTTTCTCAATCTCAATTATATCTGAAGGAATTCCTTTTGCTTTAGGCGATATATATTCCATTGTAAGTCATCTTTCCTCTTCCACGATAGGATGAAAATTGACCTATTATACTAAATCGGGTTGATGTGCTGTGTAGTAGCGGCAGTGTAGTAGCAGCTACGAATACTACCAGCTCTTACTTTGCTCGTGTTTGTCGTAAAAGAAAACCAAGAGCTTTAAATCACCTTGGGTCAACTCCATCTGATACCGTATGGTAAATAATTAAATTCCTATGAAGGGTCGACGTCGCTCAGACTGCAGGTCATAAAACTGCAGTAGAACCTCTGTATATAGAACTTAAAGGGATACGCCAAAAATATAGGGTTTTAACACTTCTTTGTGTAGAAGGCTCGTGCTAGTATATGAATGACGGTGATGAAGACTATCTTGCTATCATGTGAGGCTCATATGGAGAATAATTTATGAATAAATATTCCTTGGAACCCCCACTATATTTACTATATACTATATTTATTGTTATAAGCATAAGTCTTTGCGTATTATCTAATGAAATATGCCTTGTAATCAGAAATATTATAAAGCTACCATCCTATTGTATTGATTCCTATTAATTCTATCATCCAATTCAGCTGAATAATAAAATCTCCAAAAACACAAAAATTAAAAAAAGAAAATCGAGTTCGAAGTATTTTATTTTTGCGTTATAGAGAACACATCATTTGGGTCGGATAGTTTATTAACTACACTATTAGTAACATCATCTTAATATATATAAATTACGTGTCACGTTGTTTGTCCGCGATGGACTCATAAAGTACTTAACCGATTTTAATCAAATTTGCACAGTATGTGTAGTTTGATCCAACTTAAAAAATAGGATAGCTTTCATCTCAATTTATAGGCGCAATATTATTTTATTGCAAATTATTTGTCTATTATTTGACAGTCACAATTATCTGTTATCTCCAAACGATTCTAACAGATGGCGGTATCTGTTGACTAGATTAAGTAAGTATTTAATAGATGGTGCTAAATTAAACATACAAATGTTTCATATAAGCTACAATTTGTTAGCATAACCACCACGTATTACTGAGGCTATCTTACCGACAGCAACTAACGCTTAAAGGCCTTCTCTTGAGTTCACCGTAGTTCATATGTAAGATAAACTAAAATAAAACTAATTTTATGGATTCTATCGCGTTTTATTTTCTTCAAAAGACACCACTCTGCACTAAAGAAATAATATTTGAACTGCGATGGGACTTTACAAACATGCAATTAACGCAGACAAATCACACCCACACTCAGAACAACACTTTGTGGATGGCACGAAGTATTTTACCGCGTGGGAATCGAACCCTGGCACGGAAGGTCAATATCTTAACAGTACGCCATCTGTGCAGATTATTTCATATCAGCAAAGACAGATGAGCAAGCAATCAATCTAATTGAATCATAACTATCATTTATGCATCTCGCGGGCAATATCGACAATACTACCTACTACCTAGACGCTATAGTATGCCACTACCTAGACTAGGCTATAGTATGCTACTACCTAGACGAGTTGGCCTACTTATAGTTACAAGTGAAATATTATCAGGAGCGAGACTCATCTAATATGGTTCCAGCCCACTAGGTATAGAAGAAGTTTTCACCTCAAACACTAGAAACACCCATATTTAAGTCACGATAAATTAATTCTTCCATCATTCCTCATACATATAAATATTCATCTGTGTAAAGCTGTATACTTGCCCAATATTTTCTTTGCCTTTGATCTCATCATCAGTAAAAGAAATGACCAGTATAGCAATAGATCAAAAGATGGTATAGTACAAAAAGATGTTAGCAAACCCTTAAGAAAGTTTTACGAAGACAAAAATGTATTTAGCGAGGCGTCGACACGTAAATACAAGGCTTATCTGTTTTTGTATATTATTCGTATGCGGCGGACATACGAAACGTTAATATAGATATGAGGCTACGAAAAGAGCGGATATATTTTAATATCGGCTTGATAGATAAACCATTGCTTAACGCAGAAATGTGGCAATCATCATCATTCTACTACTTTTATCCCAGTTACTTGGGGTCGATACCATATGTACTCTTCTTTCATAGTAAATATTGTACAAGTTATTGTCAATAGTTTTATGACCGATCGCCTGCCAGACGTCAACCCTCCTTGAGAATGTAATTGTTGACCAAACGGCATCAGATGGAGTTGTCCCAGGTCGATATAAGGCTCTTAGTCGTCTTTTAAGACATCCACTAGCAAAGTAAGGTTTAAGCAGAAATGTGGCAATCATTTTCATAAAATACATATTTAGGAATATTTTTGTTATTACAGATTTTTAATTTTCATTGAACACTTAGTACTCTTTGTCTATATATTAATTAGTTGATCCAACAGAAGCAGTACTGGAAAAATTCAACTAAGAATAAATCCCTTATAATGGTAGGACCACGCTGCGGACAATTTTCTGTCTACAGCCACGGGCCGATCCGTCTGGGGTAGTACCATACTCTCGCAGAAGATCGACGTTTGAGTAATGGCAATGTGCTATTGCGCTTCGTTTGGTAAGCGAGAGAGCCGGAAGCTCAACTGGGGTGGGTTTGGAGTTTGTAGTGTTAGGCAGCGGCCCAACTAAACACTTGGTATTGCAAAGGTCCATGAGTGGCAGTGACACTTATTATCCGGTGTGCCATCTGCTCGTTTGCCACCATAAGCAATAAAAAAATAGATTAATAAAAAAACGAATTAATAAAATTCTTCTAAATCGTACTACCTACCGGATATATATTGTTGATCTAAGTTATTTTTGATTCCAGCTGAACACCTATAAGAATGATTTCTTATACGTCATATCAAAATTAGTAAATTGTCATGAGTCCAGTTTCATGAGTCCAGTGTCACATGAGTCCAGTGTCATGAGTCCAATGTCATGAGTCCAGTGTCATGAGTCCAGTGTCACGAGTCCAGTGTCACAAGTCCAGTGTCATGAGTCCAGTGCTAGTTCCATTCAGTGTCATGAGTCCATAATACATACACATATTCCCTTGATAGACATATAACATCAAACTGCAATCACCAAGTTGACAAAAGTGGTAGTTAAAGTATTATACAACTTTTTTAGATGGTTATAGTTTGATTATAGCCCGATCAAAGTGACCGGAGCGGCGGCAAGGCGGCATTGAGCCAATTGACGACTTGGTTAGCATGCCATTAACTGCCTTCATAGATAGGCCTTTGTCTACTAGTATAATCTGATAAGCTAATGGAATAAATTATACCGAACTTTAACAAAAATAAATATTCGTACTCAACGTCGTTCTTTATCAGACGGCATTTTTTATAGTTTCGCTAATTTCGTTATCCGAAACTACTCTTTTGTCAGCGGCTAAGGAGTATTGATTTATGGCTAATATCGTATACTTAGATATTTGTAAACTTTTTCTATCGCACTTTCAATGCGTGGACTGAATGTTATGGGCGATTTTTGTACTTTAGAAATAATTGTCTGAATTTACGGCATAATTTCTTCTAATTATAATCATGTTATCACCATCTTGGTTGACAAAAAAAATGTTTTCATACCCATAACATTTTTATAGAAATCCCTAAAACTGTTTCAAGGATTAAACAAGAGAATAAGGTAACAACAAATAAAAAAATATAAAAACAACTTTGAGCATTTCATTTTCATTCAGCGAGGGAGGCTATGTCCAATAATGGACCTTGATGGGTGGATAATATATTACAATAATTTGGTTAACAAAGACTGTCTCTATCTATTATTATTATGAATTTGCAAGTAACGAGCGCTATCTTATGTAGAATATCTAGATAAGATAGCGCATTCAAGTCACATCTGGACTAGTATACTTAACGAAAACGTTGACACTGGTATCTAATCAAACAGTTCCTCAGAGCACTTTCTGTGAAAGAGTCTTTAGAGTACACAAAGTAACCCAAAGTCTCCGCCCAAAATGCCGCTCCAAAGATTTCAGTATTCTCCTGATATTACGATCACCGACGATTCAAACAATACGTCCTTGCAGGTAGTCAAGTGGCTCTAGTTAATACTTAGGCATGCTTGCCCGGAGATGTGAGCACTACTTTACATGAGAAAAAACCTATGATTTATATAGCAGAAGAGGCTATCTCGATGTAAAGTACTGCCTGGCTCTATTCAAAACACTTTCTGCTTGTCAATTTAGCTTTGTTCTCTAAATGGTTTCCAAACTGGACTTTGCTCGATTGTTTAGTGCCGAAGATCCTAATATTCTCGGCAATTTGGAGAGTTACTCCTTGGGACAGAAACGCTGTGATAAGTGGGTCCTTTTTCCTTGGCAGGCTATAGTTTGCTTACACTCCACCCATTCCATCTAGGGTGACGGAGGGGCGGCGTGTGGCTCTATAACCCATCATGTGTCTTCCCCATCGTCATTGGGCTGGCCCAGTGTCTGGAAACTGGTACCGCTTCTTTGACATCCGTGGCATATCTGTCATACTTCGGAGTAAATGCAAAAAAAAAACTTTAACAGTAATAAAAAAAGATAAATAAAGATTCTTCGTTGTCTTTGAACTGGCTTTGAAACTGAATCTATATCAAATATAAGGTTATATTACAAAGTAAATTTACAAATATTTTGTTATTGATGACATCAAAAGCAGTCTTTGACGTAGATATTTTTACAGAAAATGTCTAGATTAGTATAGCTTAGTATTCATTTTATTATATTACAGATAGGTATAGATGATCTATAAAGCACGATATCTAAAAAAAAATCTTTAATTTTTTTATTAATTTTTTAAAAGCAAATTGTCAAAAAAACTTGTATTTCGTCCATCGGATTAAGAATTAAAACTTTAACTCACACTTGTGTTGGTAATAGGCAGGCCACATCGCTCGACAAACTATCGCGTATCGGACGTCGCAGTGTTGGAACTCCCACTAAGGAATCATTGGATGCGGGCAGCACAAGACCGCACTTTGTAGTGAAATATGAGAGAGGCTTACGTCCAGCAATGCATGACAAAAGTCTAAATGATGATGATGAGCTTTTTTTTGTTTTTTTTGCCGTGGGCTATGGATGTCGCACCCCGCCAAATCGGTCCGGGGTGATGGAAGAGGCGGCGCGCAACCCCATTGACCCACCCTGCAAGCACCTCTTCTTCGCCGTGCGAGCGGGCCACCGGTACCCGATCTTTGTCTTCGGTGGCCATGATGATGATGAGCTGGCAATAAACAACTAAAGCATGTAAACAGATCAATTTGCTACCCGTAACATGGCTGACTTCATGTAAGTGTTTTCATAAAGTATTGTTTGAATGTCGACGAGGAAATGGTTAACTCAAATATGTAATCCCTGATGTATAGTTACATCCTTAGAATGTAATCCCTAATACTGAGGAGAGTGTTTAGTCAGCACCCTCACCACTACTCGTCTTACACGTTCTCAGTTGTACAGTCAGTTCAGATCGGGTCGTCAAGCAGAGAGGGTTTACCGAATTGCTCTTTAATTAACTAATTAATATTATATTGTATTAAATTTCTATTTTAATTATTACCCAATTCCTTTATTTAAAAACAATTCGTATATTCGATTCTTAACAGTTCATATAAAAGTAAAAGCAGTGGTGCTATTGACCGTTTCAATAGACAAAGAACTCGCAGCAAGTTAATCGGCCTTATCAATATAAGAAGAAGGAAGAGCAATCTCTTCCTTCACCCGGATGGGTAGACGGGGCACGTTCAGATAGATCTGGTCGTTATAAAAATACTATTGAAGTTTCCAATTCGTCTAACTAATATGTTATAGTATGGCAAATGCCTTTTCATTTATTACATAGTTTTACTACGACGGGGTATTATTTCCGGTAATTCTTCTCTTGCGATGTTTAAAAAATTATCTAGTTATATCCTTTAGTTGCCTTTTCAGGAAGAACGAGAAAACAAATGAACAATTATATTAAAAATAATAAAAAAATACATACCTGTTTTTAATTGGTTCATTAAAAATTTTACAAATTTCAATGTAATTGAACGAGTTTAATTTAGACTTAGCACTTACTAACTTTTCAAACCAATCCAAATATATTTAAAGTCCTTATTATTAATTAAAGTACTGGGCTGATAAGGTTTATTTCGAATTAAAATCAAAGGAACTTTTGTATTGTATGACTTTGACTAAAGTAGTTTATAAATTAACTAACCAACATGAATGACTACATAAATTCAAGAATACTTATGCCTAGTACCAAGAAGAAAATAGGCTAAAGAAATAGAAGAAATAATAATTAATGCTCTTCATATAATTTATATATATATATATATATATATATATATATATAGCTGTGTGGTAGCGGCTACGAATACTATCAACCCGTACTTTGCTCGTGAATGTCGTAAAAGACGACTAAGAGCCTTACAATGACCTAATCCAACTCTATCTGATGCCGCTTGGTTAACAATTACTTAGTTGACGTCTGGCGGGCGGCCGGTCATAAAGCTATTGCCAATAACTTTTACAATATGTACTATGAAATAAGAGTATATATTGTATCGACCCCAAGTAATTGGGATAAGAGTAGGATAATTATGATGACTCTCCTTTCTTTTTTTTTTTAATTGCTTATGGTGGTAACCATCAAGCAGCACACTTGATGGTAAGTGTCTCTACCGCCCATGGACCCTTTGCAATACCAAGGGTATAACTTAGGCCACTGCGTACCAGTAAAATCCCCAAACCCACCCAGTTGGGCTTCCGGCTCTCTCGCTCACCGAACGAAGCGCAATAACACATTGCCATTACTCAGAACTCGGTCCTCTGCGACAGTATGGTACTACCCCGAACGGACCGGCCCGCGGCTGTAGAAAGAGAACTGTCAACAGCATAGTCCTAACACTATACTATATCATATAATTTAGTAGTGGTAGAACGACGCTGCTGACAGTTTTCTGTCTACAGCCGCGGGCCGGTCCTTTCGGGGTAGTACCACACTCTCGCAGAAGATCGACGTCTGAGTAATAGCACTGTACTATTGCGCTTCGTTCGGTGAGCAAGAGACCTAGAAGTTATTGGTACGCAGTGGCCTAAGTTATACCCATGGTATTGCAAAGGGTCCATGGGCGGCGGTGGCACTTACCATCAAGTGTGCTGCTTGCTCGTTTACCATCATACACCATTAAGAACATCAATTTAGATCTTTTATATTTTCATAATTAAATATGTAATATCAATCTCCTAACAATAATTTTTCTACTCCAATGCTAATTACTTGGGGCCGACTGTATCACGGCCATCAGAGCAGTTTTCCGCAGGAAATAAATCGAAGCAGACACGGTCAATTGGATTTGTATAAATATTTATCGTACATAACACATACAGCTGTGTGCTAGCGGCTACGATTACTACCAACCCATACTTTGCTCGTGGATATCGTAAAAGACGACTAAGAGCCTTATAACGACCTGGGCCAACTCTATCTGATGCCGTTCGGAGGGTTGACGTCTGGCAGGCGGCCGGTCATAAAATTATTGCCAATACTTTTACAATATGTAGGTACTATGAAAGAAGAGTCCATATAGTATCGAACCCACGTAATTGGGATAAGAGTAGGGGAATGATGATGATGAAATAAATCGATGGTCTCCACCCATTGTATGTGATACAATTAAGTGCATCATCAAAATTGATTAAAATGAGCAGATAATATCTATGGAAAAAATTAACTCGAAATGAAACACTATGCCAATCCGTCTAGTAACCAAGTTTTTACTTGCACTATATTAATGGTGTACTAACCTTCGGACCAACCACCTGCGGCCTCGGCTAGAGCTCCCAGAGTTGATTTAAGTATCTACTGACGATGCTTGATCCTGCGCCACCCGATGCGGCGACTACAAAGCTTATCAACGTAGAATTTTAGTAAATTTCTTTCGTGAAGGTTTGGTTTACTAGTTAATTTTGCATTTTGTGTCTTATTTTTTCTTTACACTATTAGCGCCTTCATAAGGAAACCTTTTTATTATATATATATATATATGTATAAATGTCACATACAGCAAATGTAAAGAAAAATGGACATGCACTATTCTACTAAAATGGTTTCCTTAAAGTAAAAGTAATAGATTTTTTTTTATTCATCATATATTTTCTTTCCCTCATACTTGACTGTAAGTAATACGTACATAATAATTAAGCTTTTAATAGTAAAGCTACCATTTAAACGTTTTTCAAATAGACATGACACCAGCTACATCTAAGTTGTTACTATCAAAGAATCTGAGGCAAGGAAACAGATTAAAGAAGACATCCTAACAAGTCTTAAGAGAAAATACTTTTCACTGAATAAGCTGTTTTAAAAATGTAACATCTTAAGGGGATATTACACGAGATTCTGCAAGATTTATATTTTAAGTAGCACTTTAAAATATGTGGCATAACACGTATTAAAGTAGACTTCATATTTAAGACTAGATATTAAAGAACTTCATAGTTCTGGATAAATTTGGATTAAATCATAAATTTAAAGGAATTATTCTTTTTAGGTAATCTATACTCGGTTTGTTTGTGTTATTCTTTTTTGCATACATTTATTTTAAAAACTGCCGGTCATATTTCAAAACAGCATTCTAAATATCTTATTTATCGATATATTGTTTCAGTATATAAAATATAAAGCTGCAATGAAGACGACCAGGACATAATGGATTCTGATCTTTACGTGAGTATTAAACATATATAAGTAAAAACAGTTTACATCGTTCATGATCACGGGAGGAGTGGCCTCCCGTGATCATGAACGAACGATTAAAGTATTCAACGAACGTTGTAAAGTGTTTGAAATGTCGGGTAATTAAAAATCAAATACGAAAACGCTAGAATCCGTAAAAAAAATATTTCAAAAAATCAAGTCAGTAAATAAAAGTAAAATGTTATTTAATTGGATTAAATTTGATATCGGGCAACAAGCCTTCTACGTAATTGCTGTTGTCATAATAAGTATTGAGATAACAATTTAGCATTAAAAGAAATGTTCAATAATTTTTTTTTTTTTTTTTTGCTCTGTGATATTAAATGTGATTTCAAAACGATGTTCATATTCAATTTAAATAATATAAATATATACATATATGTATAACTTTGTATGTTTTATATATAAAACATTGCCTATTTTGAAAATAGCTTTAACAATTAAGATTAAATTTTGTGTTTAGAATAGTCTATATTATACATATTTAGATAAATTATTTTCTGCAAAAAACTTTGTACTTGGTACTTTTTGATTTATAAGCTCATATCGTTCACCAATAGGTAAGCTGCAATCAAATGCAATAATAATTATTCAGGGAATCTCTTTCAAATCCTCATCATCATCATCTCGGCTCATATATGTCCCACTGGGCTGGAGCCTCCTTCAAAATCAGAGAGGAATACTATTAAACCATGCCGATTATAAGTGATTTTTTTTTTTGTACCAGATCGGTCATGTACTGAAGAAAGGTGGAGTCAAGAGTCTCCGAAACCGGTGAGCGTGTATGAAGAGAATTATGAATTTTGAGGAAGCGAGTGAAGTATGCAATGTTAGAGTTCTCTGGCACTCTGTTCTCTCTGCCTACCCTGCAAGTGATATGGCGTGATGATATGTATGTATGTATGTATTATAAGTGTTACTGAACGGTTTTAGATGTTATACCTATATTAAATAATTTTTTAGCCACGCACAAGATACGGGGTGAGGAATTGTCTCCTTTCACCGTCATTACGTGGAAATATATATGTATAGAATACTTATTTCTTTTTTATTCTAACAAAATTCAATGCAGTTCTAAAGTAAGTTCCACATAGTTAAGTAAAGTTGATATAGGTTGTTATTTAGAGTTTTCCTTCTCTTGAACAGATTTTATAAGCACATTATATTCTTCAGTCATTTTATTATAGCCATGGGCAATAGTTTAGCTATATGGTAGCGTTTACGAATACTACTAACCCGTACTTTGCTGATAGATGTCGTATAACACGACTAAGAGCCTTATATCGACCTAGGCTAACTCCATCTGATGCCGTTTGGTCAACAATTGCAATCCCAAGGAGGGTTGTCTTCTGGTAGGCGGCAGGTCATAAAACCATTGTCAATAACTTTTACAATATGTACTATGAAAGAAGAGTACATATTGTATCGACCCCAAGTAATTAAGATAAGAGTAGGATAATGATGACTATGGCCACAAGCAAGATAGGCAGTGGTGAATTGTAATTTTACTCTGTCACGTAATAAAATGTTATTCGAAAATACATAACACTTTTAGATATATACCTCACCAAAGCAGACGATATCATAATCGCCAATTTTAGCAGTCAGCATCGCCATCGCAATTGGTGTTACAAGTTTTAGTTATAAGGGGAAACTTATAGTTTAGACTTACTATGGTCATCATTCCGTGTGGTGACGGAGTAAGAATACTAATCACCACCTGTTAGATATTGGGGTAAAGGCTAGTAAAACGATCTTTAGCTAGTTACGCACTGTTTAACATAGGTGTCACAACGCATCTCGATGCCGGGCGGGGGGGTAACAATTATACTATCGGTTCTTGTAAAACTCGAAATTTAAAAAATATTTTTTCTTGCATATCCCTAATTTTAAGCTATATTTTCTTCCCTTATTATTAATTTAGGAAATTTGTTTAAAACTAAATTAAATTCTAGATATTTTCAACTTTTCGGGAATATTTTTTAATTGAGTGTAGCTATAGTAGTTCCTCAGTAGTAATCGTTTTTGTAGAGAAGGACTCGCGCGATTCAAAATAATTAAGTGGCATTTGTTGCGCGGACAGGTGAAGCGAGTGTCGCTTGCGCGGGGTGGACGCTTGAGTGGTTATAGGTTCTAAAATGCCTAGATCCACTAATCTATTGATTTTCTGGTTAACCTTTTCACGCAAAGCAAAAGCTACGGGCCGTACCTTACAGAAAACCGGTTTTACATCATCTTTTAACGACAACTTCATTTTGTATTTGTTAAAAGTTCCTAATTTATTTGAAAATAAATCTGAATACTTCATTTGTAGATCCTTGACAAATGTATTGGAATCTAAATAATAATTAATCGGCATTAATTGTAATCTAAATAGTGTTATAAAATCCCTACCTAAAAGCCGCGGGCCGCCGTTGCGAATTACATAAATCTCAATAATAGCTTCTTGTCCCGCGTAACGTATTGGTAAACGCAATGTACCTACACATATTATTCTTCCTCCATTATATGTCATCAGTTGTTTGCGAGTATGTGATAATGGTACAGATTTAAAATGAGTATCATAAAATCTCTCTGAAATTACCGGCACCGCCGAACCGCTGTCAATTTCGAAGGTACATGGAATATTATTTAAAATAACGGTTTCAACCATAGGTTCTCCCCGAAACGAACGAATATTACAAATCTTACCATCATCGTCACCTTTGTCACCACCATCTACCTCCACGTAATTCACTTTGGTACACATTTTACGTAGGTGGCCTTTTACGTGACACTTCTTACACGTATAATTAATAAATCTACATTCCGACGACTTATGATTTGAATATCCACATACATTACACTTAGTTTTCATTACACCGATCCTTTCCGTTATTTGAAATTTTATAAAGTTGCTGCTCCGGTCACGAAGCGAGCACTGACACGTTCGCGCTTGTGCTGGCTACGGCTGCGGCGCGCGCGACGCTTAGGTTCTCCGCCATTTCTACCACCTTGGTCGGTGTAAGTTCTGCTAAATCCTTGTTATATAGCTTCTCCTTTTCTCATCCAGACCGCATTCCCATGATAAATTTATCACGGAGCGCCTCTTCTACGTTCCAAAAACCGCACTTCTCTGACAACCCACATAATCTGGCGGCCCATTGTGAATGAGTTTCATCTGCTTGCTGGCCTGCTGCGTAAAAATTATGACGCTCACCAAGTCCAGCACACTTCGGGGTGAAATGATTATCCAGCAGAGATAGTACTACTTCATAGGGTACATCAACGACGTCTTTAGGCAATGCTAAATCTGCTGCTAGTTTGTGGGTACTCTCGGTGAGTGCGTTGAGAAGGATCGCCTTCCTTTTCTCGCCCGTGGAGTCTGTCGTGTTCGTGATGTTATTTGCTATAAAATATTGCGATATACGACCTTTATACGTTTTCCACGTCTGCATATTGTGGTCGAATGTATGCAAAATCCCAAATTGCACGCCAGGATTAGACATTATTAGAAATTATTTATTTTTCAAATTTCGGGTACTCGTCGCCACTGTTATATTTTGGGGTAAAGGCAAGTGAAACGATCGTTAGCTAGTTATGCACTGTTTTTTTTTTTGTTTTTTTTTAATGGCGTTTACAAGATTTCGCCAATAACTAGTTATAATATATCTTCAGTCTCTCAGGTTAGTCATAGTCTAAGTCAAATTGTCGCCATCAACAGTGCTATGGCCACACTGTTGATGGTATCTTGTTGGAATTTTGATGGAAAATGAAAACGTTGTAAAACACTTTTATATGATATTCACTATATCCCAGTAGTTCCGCGCATCACATTACATAAAATTCCATCAAAATTATCTAATATAACACGTTAAAACACTAAAATATTGAATATAATACAAGAGCACCACATGACGTTTTCAAATTCCCGTCAAAAGTCTTATGCACTGTTTCATGTAGGTGTCACAACGCATCTCGATGCCGGGCGCGGGGAGGGGTGCGCCACCAATACACATATATAGTACCACCCCATATCTTACACGTGGGTGATCGTACGAGACGACTAAGGTATATAAAACGCATATAAAATCTATGCGAGAGAAGGAAAACTCGAAACAAAACCCTATACCAACACGTCTGACCAGCGCGGAACAGTAGGTTAATTCCCCTCCCATGACGGAGGAGGCCCGAGCCCAACAGTGGGACATTTATTGGCTGTGATGGTGATGATGATGATGATGGTCATCATACCCTTCTTCATCTCCCTCAACTTGTAGGTAGTACTCTTCTTTCATCGTTCATATTTCAAAAGTTTTGACAATAGTTTTACGATTGTTCGCCTGCCTGAGGTCAACCCTCATTGGGAATGTATTGATCAGAGGGCATCAGATGGAGTTAGTAGACGTTTTTACTTTCTTTTAGGACACTAACGAATCAAATAAGAGTTAATGATATCACCTGAAAGTAGCTATTATATACATATAGTACTTAAAAAAATAAATATACCTGCAATTAATTATCATGTGCAAATATTTTCTATCTATACTAATAAACGGAGAGCCGATGTTCGATTATATTGCAAAAACTCCTGAACCGGAATAATACTTATACCATAAGATGCAGTGTGTTTTCGTGAAGGTTTTAGTATATGATATGTTGGTGATTACTTATTCGGAAAGGAGAGAAGCGGATGGGGGATAATTAGTATCAAATAAATTATTCGATATATATATATATATATATATGCGACTGCACAGATGGCGTAGTGGTATATATACCGACCTTCCGTGCCAGTGTCGTGGGTTCGATTCCCACGCAGAACATTACTTTGTGTCATCCACAAAGTGTTGTTCTGAGTGTGGGTGTAATTTGTCTGCGTTAATTGCATGTTTGTAAAGTCCCCCGCAATACAAGGTTTATTTCCTTAGTGCAGGGTGGTGTCTTAAAAAAAATATATATATATATATATATATATATATATATATATATATATATATATATATATATATATATATATATATATATATATACATATATATATATATATATATATATATGCAGTATTGCATACTGCAGTTTTGGGCTTCTTTGCTGAGTTTGGTATACTAAATAAAACTATTTTTAAACACATTCGATAAAGAACCTTATACTATTAGCACTTCAGATTATTATGCAGCAAAAGTAATTTGGCAAAGGACGTTTGCAGAAATTTACAAGGGAATGTTGTCTTAAATATTCTACATAGTAAAATGAAATTTTAAACCCTTTTAATAAAGTTAAAAAGTATTTTGGCATATATTGCATGTATTTTGGTATCTGCATACATTTAGATGACTCGATAAGGAAGCTGAAAACGTTTTATAAATTTGTTTTTTTATTTTTCAATTTTCATATATTATAAAAGTATGTATATTATTTATGGATTTTTTTTTTTGCTTCATTTTCTTTTTAAAATATTTAAGACCTACATTGATTATAATATGTGCCGTATGGTGACGTAAGAATATAATTCATCACTCCCTATCTTACCCATGGGTGATCGTAAGAGACGACTAAAAGATATAAAACGCATATAATATCTATGCAAGAGAAAGCAAAACTCGAAACAAAACCCTATATCAACACGTCTGATCAGCGTGGTATAATAGGTCAATTTCTCTTCCATTACGGAGAAGGCTCGAGCCCAACAGTGCGACGTATATGAACTGAGATGAGCTGATAAGATAGATAAAAACCTCTGTAATATCGATGACTTGTTTTAGGTCAGGCACTTTGGTTCGCCTGTGACCAAAAACATTGAAAATTTTTCGAAAAGCGGAATATTAAATTTAAACGCAAAAAAATTTTTGAAAGATTTTTAATTCAAACATTGACATTCGTTGTCCTTTTTTTTTGCAGTGAACTATGGATGCGTCTCTCTCCGTCAAATCGGTCCGGGGTGACGGAAGAGGCGGCGTGTGACCCCATAGACACACTGTGCAACTCCTCTCTTCGCCGTTCAAGCGGGCCATCTGTACCCGATCTTTGTCTTCGGTGGCTGACATTCATTGTCCCATGCGAGATTCGATTCCATGACCTTTCTCGATTAAGAATTACATATTTAAGCTACTGAATTTAAGTTGAGATAATATTAAATTCCACAATAATAACAGAATTCAGAATTCTTAAAATAAATAGGTAATCGAAGTTTATCAAAGACGTTTCTAGTTTATTTCTAAGGATTCAGCAATTTCTTTGTAACGAAGTTTTCGATTATTTTTTAGAGTTTTTAAACAATAGATTAAATACAACTACGATGTATTTCAACAAAGATGGTTTTAAGGCTTCACATCGTTTGCCTTTCAATCAACAATAAGTATGTGATTTTATAAGTATTCGATTTTTTCGTTTTTACTATAAAATATTTTTCTCCCTTTTTTTAGTTATGAAAGATATCTCCTAAATATTGTTGGTATTATTGCACGCGAGGTCTTGCTCTACTCTCTACATATGAAAATCAAGCACTTTTCAAACATAAAAATGATTGTATTTTTCTCACATTGCACTTATAGGATAATATTATAATACATATGTCAAGAAAAAACATTCGTCTAAACGTATTTGATATTTTTAAAAAGCAATTATTTTGTTGAAGGTAAGAAAATAGTTGATTAAAAAAATATTCGAGGACGTCGGATAAAATATTTTGTATCTTGCAGGATCACGGCCGTAAAAATTAATGTATCAAAATATTTATTTTTTTAAAAGCTTCATAATCGCAACGCGCTGTTTCCTTTCGAAAATGGCTTGGTAATTCTTTGTCATTTAATTGCAATTATTAAAAAACTAAACTGTTTAGTCATTAGTGTATGTATACTTTATGAAAATTGGTTTCGTTTACATTTTTTGTCCGTTCCTTGGGACAAGCGCAGGAAATAGATCGCATACAGCCTATTGTAAACGAACAGCTATGTTTAGTACTAGGTCAAGAATGGCACGAAATTTTTCTTACATTTTCATTTATAGCATTGACTAATAGTAAATGATAAATAAAATAATAAAAAATTGTCAAATGTCTGCTAACTTCAGTATCATAAAAATATTGTATTTTGTTTTAGTTTCTCAACTTTTTGAAGTGAAACTTTTTTATCGACGAATGGGATAAATTTTATATTGTAAGGTTTTTCTGTTACGCGCCATATTTATTTTGTGTTAAGTGTTAAGCGCATGAGGGTTATCCGTGTAGTGATGGAGTAAGAACAAACGAGAAAACGCGGAAGAGATAGAGAGAGAGAGATTGAGAGAGGGAAAGAGTGAGAGGGGGGGAGAGAGAGGGGGGATAGAGAGAGGATAGAGCGAGAGGGAGAGGGCGGAGAGAGAGAGAGAGACTTTTGAACTTTTTTTCCAACTTTTATTTTTATTTCATTAAGTGTATTATTATTATTTATTTTTTAATTCATAAAAACGTATCAATAAAAACTATAATTTTGTGTGGTAGTGCCTACGAATACTACCAATACTTACTTTGCTCGTGGATGTCGTAAAAGACGACTAAGAGCTTTATAACGACCTGGGCCAACTGCATCTGATGCCGTTTGGTCAACAATTACATTCCCATGGAGAGTTGACGTCTGGCAGGCGGCCGGTCATAAAACTATTGCCTTTCAACCTTTGCAATGTGTAGGAATAGGAGTACATATTGCGTCGACTTAAAGTAATTGGGACAAGAGCAGGAGAATGATGATGAAATGAAAATGAAAAGAAAAAATGCTTTTGAAATTTCGTGCCATTCTCGACATAGTTATAAACATAGCTGTTCATTTACAATGCTTGCAGCATTGTAAACCCATGGCTGTATGGGATTTGTTTCCTTCATTTATGGTATTGACTTATTAGTAAATGATAAATAATATAAAAAAATTATGAGGCGTGCGCCTTTGGATTTTCCAAATTATTTAATACTGCCTTCAAATGTTTTTTTTTTAATTAGAACAACATTCAAATATTTAACAAACATTAGCTGTAATATATATTTCTTTCTTTCTTTTTAAAAAGACAATACACCTTTTTTAAAAGACAGACACAAAGAAAAAACAAAAAAAAATACAAGATAAATAAATACAAGGTACGCACTGGTATCGACCATACCGCGTGATACCGCGTCATGTACAATGCGTGGTCTTTAAACGTTCGTATAATCGCCATTCATACGAAAATAAACAAAACACATTCCGTCAGGTATTCGCACCTTCGTTGTCCAACGAATCGGCAGCGGAGTGTTACCTAGCCGCGTCAGGCACCATGCGTGGCCATTAAACATGCGTATACGTGGAGGATCTCGCCGACACGCCTCGCCGCATACTTCTGAGAGACAACAGCCTCACAAAAATAATGTGAGGGTAATTAACCTACTGTACCACGCTGGTCAGACCTGTTGGTATAGGATTTGTTTTGAGTTTTTCTTCTCTCACTAGATATTATATGCGTTTTATATTCCTTAGACGTCTCGTACGATCACCCACGGGTCAGACAGGGGTTGGTGAATTGTATCCTTACTCCGTCACCACACGGAAAGCAAAATGCAGAAGTAATAACCCATAGTTAAAATTTAACTAATAATGCGTAATATTGAACTAAACCAATTAACTTTTGGTTAATGATATGGTTATGGATAATGGTTATACCATTGTTCACGCCACCTTACCATAAGCGATAACGCATATTACTCTTATAAGAAAACATATGTTAGGTGGTAGGAGACCGATGGCTAAATAATAACTAGCAAATGTAATAATGGTTCTCCTGTTGAAATATAAAAGTAAAAAATAACATGTTTTGAATTCGGCCGCAGTGCCACAAAACGGGTAAAATAAAATGTAATATCCTTCTTTTTTTTATAAAAACCCAATTCAGATCGAAAAATGATTGTCACAAGTGGGATTCGAACCCACACCTATTGGAAATCCGTTCCAATCGTGCTACCACTTACACCACCGTGAACTATTGTAGGACATTCAATTCTCCCATCGTATATATTTTCGTCTTAAGGAGACGTGTGCCATTCACCCGACATTGTTTACACATTGTACAGACTTAATACTCAAACTTTGCAGTTAGAATTGTATTAAACGATGACACAACGCATTTGACGGCTTGCCTGATTTCCAGTCATTTATAAATATTTTTGGTGGCAGGTGTTCAATTAGCTCATCCATGGACTTTAACGGTAATAAGGAAGCGGTATGAAATCAAGTTACCGCCTATCATAGATAAAATATTAAAGGAAATGGAATAAAGATAAAATGGAATATGCCGAGGAGCAATCTAGGCGGGGTACTACCACACGCTCGTAAATAATCGACGTCTGAGCAATGGTAATGTACTGCTGCGCTTTTTTTGGTGAGCACAGAGCCGTAAACCCTACTTTCTGGGTGGGTTTAGATTGGTAGGCAACGGCCTAGATATTTGTAGTGTTAAGGTGGATATGAGCGGCCGTAACATTACCAAACTACCATCAGTTGTGCTGCTTGCTCGTTTACCACCATAATTCATAAAGAAATTTTTAATTATTTTATAAAAAAAAACAGTATTAAATATAATTACTATTTTATCTAAACCAATTTACCCCTAAAGTCGATTTCAATGAGCATGTTCACCCGAATGTTTCTTAAACGATAATAACCGTTTGTCTTAACTACATTCACTTCATTACCTTCACAGCTGTGATCACTTTCAGTCTTTGAAACTATAATTCATATTATTATACAGTTGAGTTATGTTATAAAGAGAATAAATATAAATCTGTACATATAATAAAAATGTAACGGATCGCTGTCTGTACATGGAAGGTATATGAGAAAAAATATTACTGGGACCTTTATCAACACTAAAGGAACCCAAAACAATGATTTTTAAATTTTTTGTTGTCTGTTTATCTGTTTGTCTGTGCGTTTGTGTGCTAATCTCAAAAACGGCTTATCCGATTTAGACGCGGTTTTTACTTAATATTTAGGCTTTATTTTATGTCAATTGGTTTATAAATAAAAAAGTTATGTCAATTTAAAAAATGTTCGGAGAAAAATCTTTATCGATTCTTTTCAAATTACGTACCAATTATCTTCAGTAAAATAATTAAACACGTGTTTCAGCATTTGTTGACCCTCTGGGGGTATAAATTAGGCTTACAAAGCGGGTTCGACGACTCATTAAATAATTAGCGCCAAGCCGATATTATTGAAGCTGGAAACTTGAAATGTTGACAGTGGTTTCTTTATATGACGTAGAGATTTACTAAGAAAGGATTTTACGAAATTATACCCCTAAGGGGGTAGAGCAGAGTGGCAAAGTTTGTATGGGGAAAAAAATCTTTATTGATTCTTTTCAATTTACGAGTCGAATCAAATATTATATGGTAATATCCGGCATCTGTCAATTTTCACCCTCTGGTTGTGTAGATTAGGCCTGTGAAACGGGTTGATCGAACGGGTTGATTACGTACAAATATTTTTCGGTAAAAATAAATAAACACGTGTTTCTCTCTCCCTCTCCATCAACCTCGCACCAGTGCCGTTGTGGCGACCAGTGCTGGCGTGAGAGCTCACACGATACACATAGTAGACGGCAATAGGTTTTTGCCTAATGGCTTAAGATACAGGTTAAGTTTAGCTTCAAAAATGTTCACTCTATAACTCAAATAATAAATTATATCTAACGAGGTCGCAACTCTGCTGGTTAAACAAAACAGTCAAAATAAAGGGTGGCGATAATTATATTTTTATCCCATGATCATTTTTTTTTTTTTTTTTTTGGGGTGGGTTATGGTCGGCGCTCTTCTCGCACCACTCTATCCGGGGCGACAGAGGGGCGTAAGCACGCATACCCGTAACCCACCCACGAACCTCGCCTACGTCGTTGGACCGGCCACTGGAGCAGCGTGAACTTGTCGTCAGTGGCCGGCCCGATGGAATACCCGCTGAGAGGTACCCTCCCCTTGAGCGACGTCCCCCCCCCTCCGGGGCGGACGTCGTTCCCTCCTCGCGCGGTCAGCCTCTCGGCGGGTGACGGACTAATTCCCCGGTCCAGTCACCCGCGGCCTCGGCTAGGGCGGCATCAGGCGCAGGTAATCGCGCCTACGCCGCCCCAGTCGCCGGCGGCGGTTCGCGTCTTCAAGGAGACGCTCCTCGCGCACGCGCTCCGCCGCCTCCTTCCGCGAGACTACTGCCTCGCAGAAGGCTGTGACCGCGTCCCAGTTCCTGACGCTGTCGAGCATCGCCCTGGCGATGGTCGGCAGCGTCAGGTCGGCACCGATGATTGCGACGAGTTCACGGCGCTGCTCTGCCCAAGCGGCACACGCCTCGAGCGTATGCTGCGCCGTATCCTCGTCGCAATCGCAGTGGTGGCAGGACGGTGTACTCTCCCTCCTGACGACCGTGTACAGGTATTTGGCGAAGCATCCATGCCCCGTCAAAACCTGCACCAGTCGGAAGGAGAGCACCCCGTGCCGCCGTTCCAACCACTGCATCAGCACCGGCCGGAAGGCCTCCACAGTCCGCACACCGAACCGAGGCCTCTCCAGCCGGACTGCCCAACGAGCAATGACGTCTCGGCGGGCGTCGATACGCCAGGCGGTGAGCTCCCTCAGTGAGACCACACCGCCCCCCGTTATCCCATGGTCATACCGTAAATAGTATATTAATGGCAATATAATTTGTAGAATGAATAGAACTTTGAACCACCTTCTTCTTTAGTGACCGGCTATGGTATATATACACTATATGTATGTATATATATAGTATATATACTATATAGACACACGCGCGCCGTACACGTACATCTACGTTGTGCGGGCGGGCCACCGCAACCGGGTATCATCTCGAGTCGAAGCCCTCATGCAGTGAACCTCAATACAGGTACTTACGCTTGCGCCGCCCAAAGTACCGACGGTAGAGCGTGTCAACCTAGACTATTTTCTCTCGGACCCACCATATTGCCTAATTCCGTTAGACAACTAACTCGCAGAAGGCGGCGACCGCATCCCAGTTTCTGACCCTGTTGATTATCGTCCTAGCGACAAACTTTCAACACCTTGCATTGCTTTTTTTTTTTTTTTTTTTCTATTTAACTCTGTCATAGATGACCTCTGCGTGGACGAAGTCGCGGGCAAAAGCTAGTCATTTATATAAATAGATACAACGCAAAGAGCATTGAATTGCGCGTGGTGACGGAATAATAACACAATTCACTATCCTCCTTTCTTGCTTGTGGGTGTCGTAAAATACGACTAATATTAATATTTAATTTAAAATATTATGGTATGCTCTCCGTGTGGTGACGGAGTAAGAATACAATTCATCACCCCCTATCTTACCCATGGGTGATCGTAAGAGACGACTAAGGGATATAAAACGCATATAACACCTATGCGAGAGTAGGAAAACTCGAAACAAAACCCTATACCAACACGTCTGACCAGCGTGGTATAGTAGGTCAATTTCCCTCCCATTATGGAGAAGGGTCGAGTCCTACAGTGGGACATATATGAGCTGAGATGATGAATATTCATAAAACAAAAAGCTATAACAACCCGCTTATCCAGCGTGATATATTAGGTCAATTATCCTCTAGAAAAGGCGTATTAATACAATTAGCTGTAAGTTTCTTAAAAAAAGTTGATTTTTTTCCTGACGTACCCTCATCCGCTTTTTACGATTTATGTGCAAAAGTACATTGTATTCTTAAACCGTCACCATACAGGAAGCACACCAATATATTCAAAATTAAATCAAATTCTGTCCTTTGAAACAATACGGGTCTGACTGATCTCAAGTCCCACTCATACATCTAATTACAAGTTGGAAATAAAACCGTGTTAACCGCAGCTCAGGTCTTAAATATAGCCTGGAATATATTTAACTCCACATACATTGTCTTAAATGCGGATTTTAAAAACATAGCAATAGTTAGTAAGGTTTGTTCTGAAAAAACTACATAAGAATAATTAATGGGTTGAATAAAGCACGACATGAATAAAATGAATAAAACCAAAATGAATGCACAGATGATATTAGCTAAAATTCCATGGAAAAAGAAGATATCTTGAGTAAACCCCAATTAATTGAGATAAGAGCTGGGTGTTGATGATGAACTCCATCAGTTAGTTTAGCAAATTTAATACTTAGAAAAATGAATTATGCAGAAATATCATAACTTTAGGAACAGATGTTAAACTTAAATATCCCCCAAGTTGGTTAAAAATATGATAAGCAATCGCACTGAGAGTGTTCCTGTCATTCATGACGTTCTGCTGAGCAAGAGTTAGAACACAGACCATGAACAAAAAAACAAGTAGACAATAGCCAGTATATCTCTGAATTGTAACTTTATTGTTTATTTGCCACAGTTCAATAACTAAACAAGCTACGTAATAATTATTTCTCCAAAATCCAATGCATAAAAATAACATTTTTCACCCGATTCGGGATAATTCCATTTTAATTTTCGCCATTAGAAGTAACAGATAAGCTCAGTATGTACTTGCGCTTAAAACGTTCATATAAATTTAAAATGGAGTTTTGAAGTAACTAATTGGTATGGAACCTAACTTTGTCTTGTGATTTATTAATATCGTATAGATTAACAAATTATGGTCGGATAACATATAAGAAAACTTTTTACTTCTATATTATGAGCAACCTCCAAAACTGTTAACTGTTTGAGGATTAACCTGATCGTCCAGGGAGAGGCCAAAATCTGCCGGAGCATCGACTCGAGAGGATACCTATGAAGATAATCCTGCTGGGCGAAGAGAGATACGTGTAGGGCGGGTTTATGAGGCCGTGCATCGTTTTTTCTGTGGCCTGGGACAGCATTAACAGAGTGTGATCACATCACAACCTGCCATCAAAAAAAAAAAAAAAAAATGTCTCCAGAACTGTTAGTAAAATATTTATTCGACACGTCTCCTCTGATCTCTGAACGAAGCATCCTCAGAACGGTTCAGTTTCAAATACACTGCAGGATATTGATTAATTTCCGTCGGTCCGGCCACTGACGACAAGTTCACGCTGCTCCGGTGGCCGGTCCAACGACGAAGGCGAGGTTCACCCGTAACCCACCCTTACGGGTGTGCGTGCTTACGATGCTCTGTCGCCCCGGACGGAGTGGTGCGGGGAGCTCGACGACCGTAGCCCACCTAACAAAAAAAAAAAGTATATTGATTAATTGTAGGAAACTGGTGGTGTCCATTCATATCCTCCATTTCAAAACAGTAATGGATTGTCATCATATATCATCTAATTCAAACAATAGAATTGATTATAAATAGATTGAAATAATGCTTTTTGTTAACTTTGTATATTCGGCTATGTGACGAATATTTCTTTGCACACTCACTGTGATCGAATAGTTTGACCCATCTCGGAGATCAAAAGTAATAACTATTCATGGGTGTAGAGAGAGGTAGTTCTTAACTATTTGTGGTTTCGGTAAGTCAACCGGATGTGGATCAAATTTCCGTAAAATGATTTAAAATCAAACGTTTCAAACTTCGAACCGTAACATATATTTTCTTCTTTTTTAGAAAATATCTTGCCTAGATTGTGTGTTTACAATTGGTACTATTAGGGCACTGATGATAACTATGTTGACTAAGGAAATAATCATTGTATAGGGTACTTTACAAACATATGAATTAACGGACACAAATTTCATCCTTTTTTTTTTATACGGTGGACTATGGATGTGTCTCGCCCCACCACATCGGTCCGGGGTGACGGAAGAGGCGGCACGTGACCCCATAGATCTACCGTGCAACTCCTCTCTTCGCCGTGCGAGCGGGCCACCGGCACTCTTTGTCTTCAGTGGCACACAAATTTCGCCCTCAGACTCAGAACGATAATTTGTAGATCGTGAAATACTTATATTGTTCTACCTGAGAATCCAACCCACGACACTTGGTACGGTACGGCGTTATTTTCACCTCTACGAAATTTTTTCAGTCAAACATTTAATTGACAAATAAATACGCACCTCACAGATAAACGAACACTATATAATAGCAATTGCAAGCAATGAAAACACAGAATTTAGTAGTGCATCTAGATGGCGCTGTAGTGGTAGATCTTTTATCAGCCTATATATATAGCTATTTTATTTTATTCAGTATTTTTAATAGTTCGCGTAAAGTTGTCAAATCCATCTACGGCTAACAGCTAAACACAGAAGAAAAAAATAGTATTTTTCGGACTAAAATCCCAGACTATTGGGTAAGCACTGAATGAACAATTACCCAACAGTCTGGATAAAGTTATCATAGCCATCTGCGGCTAACAAATAAGTCAAACATAAAAAGAAATTAGATTTACATTGGAGCTGACCCAACAAACCCTTAATCGATCGCAGCACCACGAATCAGCCTCTAAAAAATCATCAAAATCGTTCCAGCCGTTTAGGAGATATTCAATCGCATACACACTTACACAACAACAAATTAATATATATAAATAAAAATACAGTTCACTGTATTTTTATCTACATATGGCTACGTACGGTACGTCACGTCCTGCTAATCCATCCGGGGCGACGGAGAAGCGGCGCACGACCCCGTAGACCCGCCTTACAATATATGTCTCGACGCCGTGCGGGTGAGTCACAGGAACAAGGTCTTATTTATTATTATTCATCATCATCATCATCACAGCCCAAATATATCCCGCTGTTGGGCTCGGGCCTCCTCCCTAATGGGAGGGAAATTAACCTATTATATTGCGCTGGTCAGACGTATTCGTATAGGGTTTTGTTTCGAGTTTTCCTTTTCTTGCATAGATGTTATATGCGTTTTATATCCCTTAGTCGTATCTGATGATCACCCACGATTAAGATATGGGGTGGTGAATTTTATTCTTACTCCGTCACCACATGGATAACTTTTATTTGATTATAACCCCCTTTTTGGGGTTGGACTACGGTCAGCACACTCCACGCACCCACACCCGTAACCCACCCGTGACACCTCGCCTTCGTCGTTGGACTGACCACCGGAGCAGCGTGAACTTAACGTTAATGGCCGGCCCGACGGAATACCCCATGAGGGTAGCCTCTCCTTGACCGACATCCCGCCCCCTCGGGGAGGACGTCGGTCTTTCCTCACGCGGTCATTATTATAAACTCTTAACTGTTTTTTGGTACTTACACGCATTTAATTTTCTAATACAAAATTCTCATAAACATCCAAAAACATTACTCACAAAAATTTACGGCAATTACAACACATAATCGAATTAAATACATATTATTTGTGTTTACGATAAATTATTTAATTAGAACGGATCAAACGAATCGCTAAAGCGCAAGGAACCGGAAAAAGGATAATTTGAAAGCGAGCGCGTTAGGCCGGCTACACACAGCCGACTTGTCAGGCTTAGACACGATTTCATACGTGATTTCATAAAGCTTTGAACATAGATGTGTCTGCTTTGGATAAATTGGGTGACGAAAGGGTTTCTATATGTCAAATTAACTGTGCATATATATAGTGGTTTAGTTACTGACTTCTCCTGTGGAATATTGTGGCTTCGATTACGACGCAGAATAATACTTAATGGAATCCACAAGTGATTTTTGTGAGTTTGGATATACAGGGTGGAAGTGGACCACTCCCGAAAACAAAGACAGGAAGACCCTACTAGTCTTACTTG
The DNA here is from genome assembly GCA_905163515.2 of Lymantria monacha. Lineage (NCBI taxonomy): Eukaryota > Metazoa > Arthropoda > Insecta > Lepidoptera > Erebidae > Lymantria > Lymantria monacha. Next base: position 3,724,186 of record LR991098.1, on the reverse strand, counting down.
TGATGTAGGCTAGAAAAAAATCGATTCAGATGAAAAAAAAAAAATTTCACCACGCGAGGTCGTTCAACTCGAAAACATATGATCGTAATTTTGAATATGGCATCTTTTCTCATCTGAGTAAAGTTACTTATTTTTTATGGCATTATCGTTATTTGGCACTGTCTTAATATGATGGAGTGTGAAGGAAACTTAAAATTGGTTGTGAAAAAAAAAATATTTTTTCATCCGATACGAGATTTTTTCTAGCCTATCATTACAAGTAGGACTAGTAGGGTTACCTGTCTTTGTTTTCGAGAGCGGTTCACTTCCACCCTGTATATAATTTGTATCCGTTAATTGTATGATTGTTCATTAATGGTAAGTTATGGAAGCAGACTAGACTACAGACTCTGCGTGGCGGCGGTGTTTGACATGTATGTTCCTTGATCTGAGTTCATGTATTGCCTAATTCAATCAATTATAATATAAGAGAGACCATTGTCACAGTCTAATTTATAAACTTATGCATACTGCAAATTGTGAATCTGTGAGCACAGTCAGGACCTCGCCCGTCATTACATCAAGTTTGATAAACCACAAATCCTCGAAAAAAAACACAGATACCTGCCCAGAATGTTTTGCGAGGATATTGAAATTAAAAAAAAATCATGATGCAGGGATCATGTTATTCATTTAATTAAAAATAAAGTAAAGAAGACCACCACAATACTGAATAACACTGATAGAACTTATTGTATAGATTTGAACCTCAATAATACTTAGATATTAATTTACTCAACTTTAGTAAGATAGAGTAAAAGACTTCTTAAAAGTCAATAATTTAATTTGATAGTGGTAGGATCATGCTGTTGATAGTTTCCTCCTACAGCCGCGGGCCAGTACGTCTAGGGTAGTACCACCCTCTCGCATAAGATCGACGTCTGAGTAATGGCAATGTGCTATTGCGCTTCGTTCGTTGAGCCAGAGAGCCGGCAGTCCAACTGGGTGGGTTTGGAGATTGTTTTGATAGGCAGCGGCCTAACTATAACCTTGGTATAGCAAAGGTCCATGGGCATCAGTGACACTTACCATCAGTTGTGCTGCTTGCTCGTTTGCCACCATAAGCAATAAAAAAAAATTGTATTATGCTCTCTTAGTTTTCTTACCGGATCTTTCTCAGTGTGGCCGCCTACCGATCCAGTAGTAGCTTAATAGATTTGTTAGTTGTTTAAACTAGTAAATTGCCACAATATGATAATCATCATAAATTAAATGTAAACATTTAATTATAATAGTTAATCATAAACAACATAAAATTTTGTATATAGAATCATTTTATTTTTGTACTGGCAATGAATTTGTTTCAAAAATGTAGGTCAACATTTAATAAACAATACTGTTGCGGGTGCCGATTTTATTACTAGTATAACTTAAACTAGGTGTAGGAATGACGTCATAAATACATTAAAGTTAGTTGCAGACTCTTAGCTCTGGCCAATCCCGAGATAAAGTGATTTGTTTCTTATCAAAACAGTAGATTTGTCAGCTTACATTGACCTGTAGGTACATTTCGACCAGCTATGCGGCGGTGAGCGCAGTGGGACTATTTGCCTACTAGTTTAGTGTCACACGCATGAGTACATGCCTACATCAATTTTTTATAGTACAAGTGAATTGACCGCTTATCAGTATGGCAATTTAATAAAAACTTAGGTACTATTTTTTTTTACTGATTTGAATAGTGTATCACGGTCTGATACACCCCTTCAAGGATTCTACTAATTAAATCGGCAACCTGTATATATCTCTAATAACGATGACTTGTTGGACGTAAGATACCTTAGTCCTCCTTTTACTATGAATGTGTTCGAAACATCGGGCAATTAAAAATCAAATACAAACGCGTTAAAACAACTCAAAAAATTTTTTTTCAAGTCATCTGAAGACCATCAGAAGACTATTTGATTTTTTTTTATTTGAGATTATAAATAAAAGATACCATTTCAGTAATCCATTTAAAACGGTATCTTTAACATGTATTTAATTTAAAAGAAACTCATATTAAATTTCATTGTTTTTAAATTACTCAGCAATACAATAAATAGTATAATTTATATACACACATGCATACATATCATCACGCCATATCTTGTAGGGTAGGCAGAGAGAACAGAATGCCAGAGAACTCTATCTCTGCATACTTCACTCGCTTCCTCAACATTCATAATTCTCTTCATACACGCTCGCCGGTTTCGGAGACTCTTGACTCCACCTTCCTTCAGTATATGACCGATCTGGTCTAGGTAGGTTAGTCTCGGTCTCCCTCGGTACCTACATCCTTCCACTTTCGCATTGTATATCTTCTTAACCAGACGTTCGTTCGGCATTCTTTCCACATGTCCGAACCATCGGAGCATTCCCTTTCGCATCTTTACACCAATACTCTCTTTCATACCTACTCGCACTCTTACGTCGTCGTTACGAATGCGGTCGGTCAGCCTAACTCCACAGATTTTCCGCAGAGATCGCATTTCGACCGCATTAATTTTACTTTCATATTCTTTTCTGCATACCCAACTCTCGCTTCCATACAGTAATGTTGGGAAAAGCACTGTGTTATGTATTGCTACACGTGCCTTCTGGCTGAGGTGGTGGCTGCCGAGAAGTTGCCCCAACGCTCCGTTCACTCTATTTCCCGCATTTACTCTTCGCTCTATATCAGTGGTGTAACTTCCATCTCGGCTAAATCCACATCCAAGATATATAAATTCATCCACTTACTCTAGTACATCATTACCTATTGTTACTCTTACATCTGTTCTGGCTTTATCTTTTTCGAAGATCATTATTTTGATTTTGCTCACATTCACGCGTAGACCCTTTTTTAGACCCTTTTTTTAGACCCCTTTTTTGTAGACCCTCGCATAGGAATGTAGAGTTTGAAATTTTTGGACAGCAATTTTCTAAGCGGAGTATTGTAATTGAGAGCCATGATGACACATTGCATCGTATAACTGAAATCCATCGCTCATGTTATATATATACCTGTTACCCAAAAACCCCGATAAAAATATAATTATTGCAACCATTTATTTTTATCGTATGATTAGCAAAAGAGAAGATCTGCTGTATTTTCGTTCGCTGTTTAGCCAATTTTTAATCAACATATTTCCAAAAAATGAGATGGAAAGGTTGAGTTATATTAGGAACAATCAGTAAAATGGGATAGGGAAATAGAATAGATAACACCGAGTCAGAAAACCAGTCGAATTATTGAATACACTGAAGCCTTCCGACCTCCCAATTACATTCATGTTGCTGCGTAATATAAATCCACCAAAATTATACAATGCACAATGCCGCCAGTTTCCAAGAAAAAAACATTGCATCATTATGTAATCGGGGCAACTATACTGACCGGTTGTTCTCGAGCAGAGTTTGTATTTATTTCTAGGATTCTCTTAATACCATCAAATTACCCCTCCGAATTCCAGAGAGTGCAAATTGCCTTCAGTCTTCTTCGCAATGACTATAGACAAAGCTCAAGGTCTCTCTGTTAAGTTAGCGGGAGTAGACTTGAGAGAAAGCTGTTTCTCCCATAGGCATTTGTATGTTGCTATGCTCCAGAGTAAGCTATCAGAGAAGCCTGGTATGCTAGAATTAGCGTCTGAAAGGAAAACAAAAAATATTGTTTATAAAGAAATGCTGTAGTTGGTGTAGTATCGTAGGTGGATGGACCAGGTATTAATCTATGGCCCGCAGAGAGGTCGACCTCGTGACGGCGACGCCTTGGCATCACAGTTGTTTGTTGCCGGGGTGGCGATGTTGATGGTACTCGAAAGGGTAACCCACCGAAGCTGTACCAGTTGTCAGCCTAATGTCAATGGAGAACACGGTGGGTTATGGCACTGCACACCACCCTTCCGTCATCTCGGTCGGAAGGGACGGTTTGTGTTCAAGTTTATATGTTATAACAAAATTAATAACGTAAAAAACCAAACAAAAATCTATTAAAACCAGTTTCGACTTCGACTCAGGCGAAGTCACGGGCAAATGCTAGTCTATTATAAATTTTCATCACCATCTCAGCTTATGTATGTCTCGCTCTTAGGCCTCCTCCATAATGGGAGGGAAATAAATCTACTATACCCCGCTAGTTAGACGTGTTGGTATAGGGTTTTGTTTCGAGTTTTCCTTCTCTTGCATAGATGTTATATGCATTTTATATCCCTTAGTCGTCTTTTACGATCGCCTGCAGCTAAGACAAGTGTTGTTATTCTTATTCCGTCACCACACGGAGTACCTTTATCGTGTGATAATTTAGTGATACAAATTTATATTCTGAAAATCACATAATATCCATTTTATATAAATATTATAAATTTCCGTGTGGTGACGGAGTGAGAATATTATTCACCATCCCATATCTTATCCGTGGGTGATCGTACGAGACGACTAAGGGATATAAAACGCATATAACATCTATGCAAGAGAAGGAAAACTCTAAACAAAACCATATACCAATACGTCTGACCAGCGCGGTATAGTAGGTTAATTTCCCTCCCATTACGGACGAGGCCCGAGCCCAACAGTGGAACATATATGGGCTGTGATGATGATAATATAAATCACTAAAGTATAAAACAAAATATTATTCAACACAATTCCATCGTAATCTTAGAGATTTAAATCAGTCATATTTACATAATATTAACAACAGACCTGGTACAAAATAGAGTTGTGCCACTTAACGTCTCAACCAGGGCAGTAACCCTTTCCACCAATCGACTTTTACTACGTGAGAGTAATGTTAATGCTAACCACGTTTTGTTTAAGCGATATATTTGCTTGTAAACCATTTATTGTATGTATGACTACAGCATAAGAATTAGTTAGCTATGTTATATGTAAATAATGTTGATTTTCGCTAAAAGTTAAAAGAAAATCGAAGAAAAATATTTTTTCTTAGATTTTATATATTATTACTAGCAGACCCTCGACGCATTGCTGTGCCTAAGGTAGCCTCAGTAACACGTGGTAATGCTTAAAAATTGTAGCTTTCATGAAACGTTTGTACGTTTAACATAGAGCCGTCTATTAAATACTCATTCAATCCAGGTAACAGATACCGCCATCTGTTAGAATCATTTGGAGATAACAGATAATTGTGACTGTCAAATAATAAACAAATAATTTGCAATAGAATAATATTGCGACTATAAATTGAGATGGAAGCTATCCTATTTTTTAAGTTGGATCAAACTACATATGCTGTGAAAATTTGATTAAAATCGGTTAACTACTTTAGGAGTCCATCGCGGACAAACAACATGACGCGTAATTTATGTATATTAAGATAATATACAGCAATAGAAATAAACCTTAGCTTATAATACATAACTTGAAAATGCTTAATTAAACTCAAGATGGTACATTTTAAGTTGACGCCCTCACGTAGTGAGCCTCACTCCTCATCCTCTATCTTATACGTGGGTGATCATAAGAGACGACTAAGGGATATAAAATGCATATAACATCTGTTCAAGAGAGGGCAAACTCGAAACCAAAACTTATATCAACACGTCTCACCAGCGTGGTATTATAGGTCAATTTCCCTCCCATTATATAGGAAGCTCCAGCCCAACAGTGGGAAATATATGAGCTAAGATGATGGTAACTGTTATTTAATAAATTTATATTAAAGCTGTTTGATAGCAGCTGAGAATACTACCAACCCTTACTTTGCTCGTGGATGTCGTAAAAGACTACTAATAGCCTTATAACGACATGAGCCAACTCCATCTGAAGCTGTTTGGTCAACAATTACATTCCCAGGGAAGGTTGAGGTCTAGCAGGCGGCCGGTCATAAACCTATTGCCAATAACTTTTACAATATGTACTATGAAAGAAGAGTACATATTGTATCGACCCGAAGCGATTGGGATAAGAGTAGGAGAAATAATGATTTAATAAATTTATATTATTTTATCACTGTACATCTAACAAGATAAGATTTATAAATACCCGATTACGAAACGAAAAATCATGTCACAAGCGGGGTTCGAACCCGCACCTATTGGGAATCCGGCCCAATCGTGCTGCCACTTACTATTTTAGGACATGCAATTAAAAACGATTGGGCCGGATTCCCAATAGATGCGGGTTCGAACCCCGCTTGTGACATCATTTTTCGTTTCGTAATCGGGTATTTATAAATAATTAAGTATATTAAATGCTAAAAATTTCAGTAATTTAAGATAAGATTTATCATATTTTTTAACATATCTTTACAAACGCATAATATAAAATTATACCCTTAAAATAATATAACATTGAAAATATTGGAAGCCGCAAATTTTCCTAAAGGCTGATTTAACTGAACAAGACAAGAGCGCACCCTTTCATGAGATAGGGGGAGGTAGGTAGGTGTCAAGAACATGATGAATGGCACAGACGTGGTTGTCTTCGCGGTGAAACATGCGTCATAGTAAATGTTGGAGTAAGGTATGCGTTTTTTTTTTGCAGTGCCACCCCCCAGTTACGTAGGAACGATATCTATATATTTAAAGATAGTGGCTAATGGTCTTATCAAGGCCAAGTTAAAACTGTTGAAGCTAGAAAAATTAAGTTTTAGTATATTTTCTTTTGTGATATACTCCAATTTCCAACCAAATTGAAACTAAAACGGAAGTGAAGCGCAGTCTGAAAATTGATATTGAAGAAAAAAACGAAAGAAGAAAGAAATAAAAACCTAGTATCTATATCAGCGAGCTCAGTTGGGTATTTTCGTTTTAGTACTTTAGTATGTTTAGATTAAAAAAAAATATCGATAAAATAATAAAGATTGAAAAAAAAAAAGAAAATGAAATAATAATAAAAATTAAAAAAAAGGAAAATAATAAAAAAGAGAGCATCTGGATAATACTGCTCGATTTCCCAACTGAACTATGTCTATTCTGAATGACAGCGGTAATATTTGCTTTCATATTCTTTTTTTTTAAAAGCACCACCCATCACCAAGGAAATAATCCCTGTATTTCGGGAGAGTTTACAGACATATAATTAACGCAGGCAATTTACACCCAGACTCAGATCAACATTTTGTGAATCGCACAAGGTTTTTTCCTACATAGGATCCAAAAGACTGGCACGGAAGGTCGGTATCTTAACCACTACACCAGCAGTGCAGTCAAATAATTTTAATAGTTTTCTTTCCATTGATAACACGATATTTTCTATAAATAAAACCCAGCAAGATCGTTATACCTATATATATATATACCTACCCTATATATATTATGACCCCCGAAACGCCCTGCTTTTCTTTTTCTTACTAACTTTCATAGAAATTGCTGATCCCGTTGCTAAATTTCTGAAAATATAGAAACATATAAATGAAATATATGCTGCACAGATGGCGTAGTATTTAAATTACCGACCTACCGTGCCATAGATTGGATTCCTTAGCAGGGTAATGCTTTGTGCTATCCACAAAGTGTTGTTTTAAGTTTGAGTTTAATTTGTCTGGGTTAATTATATGTTTGTAAAGTCCCCCGCAGTACATGGAACATTTCTTCAGTGCAGGATGGTGCTTTTTTAAAAAAGAACTTCATTTCAACTCTTAAACATACATTACTCTAACTCTTTTATTTTAAAATCTATCTATCTATTAATTTATAATAAATATAATTATACTGTACTGAACTGAAATAATATATATTTTTTTTATAAGACATCACCCAGCACTAAAAGAATAATCCTTGTATTGTAGGGGACGATATACAAACATATAATTAACGCAGACAAATTACACCCAAACTTAGAACAATAATTTATGGAACGCACAAAGTATTATCATGCATAGGAATTTAACCCCCGGTACTGGTATAGAAGGTTGGTATCTTATCCACTACGCCATCTGTGCAGTAAATGTATTAATTTGACCTACGTATAAAAATAAATGTTATCTTTACGCATAGAACACATATTGTATAACTTTTATAACGATAACTTATGTTGTTTCTAGTGTAGTGACTAAGTATGAATACAATTCCACCTATGACATGCCTGTGAATATCTTAAAACGGGACTAAGGGATCATCATTCTCTTACTCTTATCCCAATTACTTGGGATCGATACAATATGTACTCTTTTTTCATTGTATATATTTTAGAAACTATTGGCAATAGTTTTATGATCGGCCGCCTGCCAGACGTCAACCCTTTTTGGGAATGTAATTGTTGACCAAACGGCTTCAGATGGAGTTTGTCCGGGTTATAAGGCTCTTAGTCGCCTTATACCATATCCACGAACAAAATAAGGGTTGGTAGTATTCGTAGCTGCTACCACATAGCTATATATACTAAGGGGTATAATATGTATATAACATTTGTGTAAGAGAAGAAACATCTGGAATACAACTATACCCACTGGTCTGACCAAAGTGGTATAGTAGATTAATTTACCTCAAATTTTAGCGGAGACCTAGCATTAGGATTTATATGAGCTGAGATGACGATGAATATATGTTGTGGTTCTTTATCTCAGCTCACATATGTCCTACTGCTGGACTCCACTCACTACCACAGTGGGAAGGAAATTGATATACTTACCACACTGATCAGATTTGTAAATAAAGAATTCTAGTTCGAGTTATCCTTCCATTCCGTAATGTTATCTGTTTACATCTCCTTATATCTTTTGTGATCACACACGTGGAAAGAAGGGATGGTGATAATTGCTTATCTTAATTAATGCCATAATGAACCCGAAGCAGCACATACCATTAGTGGTAGGTCCACGCTGTTGTCAGTTTTCTGTCTACAGCCGCGGGCCGGTCCGTCCGGGGTAGTACCACACTCTCGCAGAAGATCAACGTTTGAGTAATGGCCATGTGCACTTCGTTTGGTGAGCGAGAGAGCAGGAAGTCCTGTTGGGTAGCTTTGGCGTTTGTATAGGTAGGCAGCAGCCTACCCCCCGAGGAGCACAAATCAGTGTGTCGGGGGTTGCCGTGCCGGTGCGGCCCCAGATGAAATATCTGGGTCTGCACCTAGACCCTACATGGAATTTTGGGCCACACTTTGCCCAGCTCGTCCCGCGGCTCGTGAAGGCGGCCGCGGCTCTAGGTAGGCTTCTGCCGAACACTGGCGGTCCAGGATCGTCCTGCCGGCGATTGTACGCCGGAATTGTGCGATCTATGGCACTCTATGGTGCCCCTATTTGGTCGGAGTCTCTCACTGCCCGTAATAGAGCCCTCCTGCGACGTCCGCAGAGGGTCATGGCGGTGAGGACCATTAGGGGCTACCGTACGGTGTCTTGGACTGCAGCGACACTGTTGGCGGGCGACCCACCTTGGCCGCATATGGCCAAGGCCTTGGCGGAGGCCTACCGGCTGCGCGTTGTGGCGCGCGCCGGCGGCGAGCAAATCTCCGCAAGGAGACTGGGCAGAGCTTTGGAAGTGGCCCGAAGTGGAGTCATCCGGCGGTGGCGGGAGGATCTGGAGTCCCCCGTAGCAGGGCGGGGAATTGTGGAGGCGGTCGCGCCGCATCTCCACCGCTGGATTAGTAGGGGGCACGGCAGCCTAACCTTCAGGGTGGTGCAGGTGCTTACCGGACACGGGGTCTTCGGTAAGTACCTGCATAAAATTGGAAGAGAAGGGGCCCCAGGATGTCACGAGTGTGGCGCGCCAGTAGATGATGCGCGTCACACTCTGGAAGTATGCCCCGCCTGGGGGCCCCAGCGCCACGTCCTGACGTCGGTCGATGGAGGAGACCTGTCGCTGTCGACCATCATCTCAAAGATGCTCGACAGCGACAGGTGCTGGGAGTCGATGGCCTCCTTCTGTGAGGCCGTCATGGAGAGAAAGGAGGCTGCGGAGCGGGAACGCGAGAGGCTTGCGCCCGCTGAATCGCTCCGCCGCCGGCGGCTGGGTAGGGGGAGGCGCCGTTATGATCATCTCCTCCCACCGCCTTGAGGACCGACTGGGCATGGCCAGAAGGCCAAGCGTTGGGGCGTCGGGGCGTCGGGGATCGAATGTCAGCAGACGATCTCTCCGGCGTCCCGTAAAAGCGCGGAAGGGGGCCGCTGTGGTTTTAGTGGGTATTCCGGTTTGACTAGCCGGCCGGCGAGTCCCACACTCCCTCCCGTCACGACATCGGCGGGAAGGGGTTAGCGCGTAAATGCGTTTCCACAGCGTAAAAAAAAAAAAAAAAAAAAAGGTAGGCAGCAGCCTAGCTATACCTTTGGTATTGCATAGGTCCATGGGCAGCAGTATCACTTACCATCAGGCGAGCTGCTTGCTCAATTTGCCACTATAAGCAATAAAAAAAAACCTATATTTTATGGGTATAATAATATATGGGTATAACCATCACCATTATCCTGCTCTTATCACAATATTTTGAGGTCGACGCAATATTTTCTTCCTTCGCACGTATTGCAGAAGTTATTGCAAGTATTTTTATGACCAGCCACTTGCCTGACGTCAATTCTTCTTGGGAATGTAATTATTGACAAGATGGCATCAGGTTAAGTTTGATCAGGTTGTAACTCTTAGACGTTTTTTATGACATCCACGAGCAAAGTAAAGGTTGGTAATATTCTATAGCCGCTACTACAAAACAATAACTATTACATCAATTTTATATAATCAAAATAACAATAATAATTTAAAAAAGCAAAGCTGTAGGTGAAATTAAGTATACATTTTATCAATCACTTTTTGACTCTTCACTTCTATAACATTATCAATACTCTCGCTAAACATGATTTTATAAACGACCAAATAATCTTTTATAGCAATATTTATCTTAATATTCAAAGATGTTCCTCGCTAAAAGATAAACATACATCTATTTGATGGAGTATCGTAAAAGCCTGACTCTCAATATTCATTACGGGAGTAGTTATAGCCGGCACCGGCAGATGGAGTTACAAGTCGAGTGATTTTTACTACAGTATTTATTTTAAGTAGGTACTAACTACTAAATTTGTGACGCTGAATTAAATTTATAGCTTTATATTAGACTGTTGGGTCTTAAAATGGATTTTAATCTCGAAGAAATCAGTTTTACAGCCCGGGAGACGAGCCAAAAGCGATGCTAGCGCCAGTCCGCGAGTCTGCCGCAGTCGTTACCCGCCTGCCTTACAGACGCACGCTTTTGCCCTAGAGGCGCCCAAAAAAAAACTAAACATCGATTTTTGTAAAGTGCTAGTGTTGTGTTCTGGTGTCAGTGTGTGTGAGTGAAAAAAAAATCGGATGACAGTCATGTAAGTAATAAGTGTTTATTAAAGTTTTTCACGCAACGAGTGTTGAAGATATTAATAATTTAATTGAAGGGAGGTTTGTTGAATATTCAAATAATTTACTTACAGTGATATACATATCAATTAAGTATTATTAATTTTCAATGTAAACGTGACATTTAATTCAAGTATATATACAGCGTTTTAAAAAAATCCGTATAGACATTTATAAATTTGCCGATTTTTAAAACATGTGATGTTTTATTTGTTTAAACATATATCTTAATTATTAGGTTTTTTAATTATATTATTTTCTCAGAGAAGCATAAAAGAGAAATGTAAAATTTTCTATTTGTTTGATGCGTAAAAATACTTTGAAATATTTATCAACGATATGGAAAGTATGTTTATTATTTATGAGTATATTATATACATAGGTATATGGAAAATTTGTATTTTTAATTAGTAATACTTCTGTATCTTTTTAATGGTACTTAAGTTTAAATTAAAATTTATGCCTTTTTAATTATTAGCTACGACTGAAAATGTACTTTAATGTAATAATCGCGGTTTATTTAATAATACAATTATTTAATGCTTGTTTGTATTATAAAGATTATTTATAAAAATAATAAGAGAATTCATAATAAGAATAAAAATACGGATGTTTTTGACGTATTCAATCTTATATAGATGATAAAACATTTACGTAGTTTTATTATTTATAATGTTATTATCGTGATATTAAATAAAATGATGAATATAAAAGCAGCATTGAGAGTTAGAAAAATATTTATTTATTTTAAGTGGAATTCTAGTACAATCATTGCTTATACAGATAGATATATTTTTGTTACGAAGATACAATAAAAATTAAAATGGAGTGAAAATTATGGTCCCGCATGAATATGGCAATGGACATCTAATGATTTAAATCAATAAATTTAAATCAAATTATAAATAATTGGAAGGTAGATGAAGAGAATGACTATTTTACTTTGATTTGATTGACTATTTTGTTTTGAGAGTTAGTGTTGCCTAAATAAATATTATTTGTATAGATTTATGAATCAATATCTAATATTGTGATCATCATTATCTCAACTCTTATATATTCACCTGCTGTGCTCGAACCTCCTCCACACTAGCAGGGAAATAGACCTACCACATCATGCTTATCAGACGTGTTGGTAAGAAAACAAAGAAATTATATTAGATTTAAATTAATTATTTTGAGTTTTCCTTATCTTACATAGATGTTATATGCATATTTTATCCTTAGTCGTCTTTTGCGATCACCCACGGGTAAGACGGACGGAGGTGAGTTATACTCTTACTCCGTCACCACACGAAAAATATAATATGATATGATATAAAGGTATTTTTTTATTGCTGATGGTGACAAAGGAGCAAGCAGCACACCTGATGGTAAATGTTACTGCTGCCGATGGATCATCGCAATACCAGGGGTTTAGTTAAACCGTTCCTTACCAATGAAAACCTCAAACCCATTCAGAAAGTTGAGCTCCCAGCTCTTCGCTCACCAAACGAAGTGCAATAGCACATTCCCACTGCTCAGACGTCGATTTCCTGCGTGAGTGTGGTTCTATCCCGGACTGACGGAACCGCGGCTGTAGACATAATACCGCCAACAGTGTAATCCTGCAACGAAATAAGATATTTAAGTTATTAACACAATTATTTACATAAATAATTATGTGTAAATTTTGTATTGTCGCTTAAAATATTATGTACTAAATTTTAATAATAAAAAATTGTCAAATTAGGCAAATATAACTATTGTTTTGTAGTTATTTAGTATTTTAATCCTTCGTCGATGATCTGTGACTTTATAGAGTAAAGTGTAAACAACCGTTCTTCTATCACTAGTATCATATGAAGCGAATAATGAGAAATTAAAAACATCTTTACTAGTAATTTATTTGTATATACATATGTATTTTTGTATATATAAGTATGAATATATTTATTGGGTATCGCGCATATACGGTAATTTAATTAAATTCGTTTCTTATTCATTGTTTTTCAAAATAATTTTTAGTTACATTGCATTTGCTCGCATTATTTCTGCTCCACCCTAGGCCGACTGGTAGAAAATGCCTATGACATTAAGTCCGCCTTGTACTGTAATTTTATACAAAAGATTTAAAATAAATAAATAAATAATTCATCTAGCTAGTAGAGTAGGTCAATTATTTGCTTCTAGGAATAAGAACAAATCGCACCAGCCTTTTCTGGGTGTATTGAAAAACGACTAATAAATAAATAAATAATATGAATGCAAGAGGGCTGAAAAAAAAAGAAAACGATCTCTTCCCTATAGACACAATCAAAAAGAAGATGTAACATATTGGCGGGTATGATAAGCCGTATGACGTCAACTTTCTTTGGGAATACAATTTTTAATGGCACCCATGATAAAGAGAGTTCAACGTATTTGAACTTCATACTATGTTCTTGATTTTGATAAATAGATATATGGATAGTATCACTCTTTCCAACTCCTCCTCGTTAACTTTTCTAATTAAATTTGTTGCGGGTTCCAAGACAATTAAAATCTTCCCCCGGGACTGTCTGAGGGTCAAACCTCGGTGTCATTTATGGTGATCATTGTGGATCCTGGTTTACAGGAGTTACAAAGGTGGGGACTGTGGATTGATCGTGTATGAAGAGAATTATGAATGTTGAGGAAGCGAGTGAAGTATGCAAGGATAGAGTTCTCTGGCACTCTGTTCTCTCTGGCTAAATATAAAAATGTGATGATATGGCGTGATGATATGTATGTATGTATGTACAATGGTGGTATTGTGTGGAGGGATTAGTACCATTAAAAAATAATATGGATAGTATGGTAAAGATTTATAATACAATACGTCCCTTTTTCACAAGGTGTTATAAAAACTAGTTGTGGGATAATCAGAATAATAGTTACCAATTCCTCGGGAATTTGTATCACAATTTGCAAACAGAATACCGTCTGCCGATGTTAGCCATTTTAACATAATCGTCTTTAAGAATAGTTTTCGACTTTATTGTATTTTACACATCCATATTTATAAAAAAGGATGTTTGTATATATGACATCTCTGAACTTAGAGACTATTTGACCGATCACTATGAAAATTGGAATGTATATATATACTTTTTTTATTGCTAGTGATGGCAAACGAGCTAGTGGCACACCTGATGGTAAGTGTCACTGCTGCCTATAGACCTTTGCAATACCAAGGATCTAATTAGGTCGCTGCCTATCAATATAATCCCCAAATCCTTTTTTTTTGTTGTGGTGGACTACGGACGTGGTCTCGCCCCGCCAAGTCGGTCCAGGATGACGGAAGAGGTGGCGCATGACCCCATAGACCCACCATGCAACTCTCCTCTCTTCGCCGTGCGAGCGGGCCACGGGTACCCGATCTTTGTCTTCGGTGGATAATTCCCAAACCCACCCAATTGGGCTTCCGGCTCTCTCACTTTTTCACGGAAAAGGTTTATATGAACCTCATTGATGTAACTCGCCACCAGGCGGCGCTTCAATATATCGACTTCTACAAAAAAATCAACAGACTGGGCTTGCTAGTTCATAATAATATTTATTAATAAAATTCTCTTTCAATTCGTCCATCTAGTATATTGTACCAATTAAATTTCCATTATTGAGGAGTTTTGTATCCAACTGGAAATATAGATTGTTGAGTAATTCGTTATAATTGGTCTTTGTTATTTTAACTGTGGTTTACGTTTTGGCAAATGGTCATGCTTATTGAAAGGTTTGCTTGCGGTAGATGCGTAGAGCGAGTCTCTTACTTTCTTCAAGGTAGTTGAAGGGAGTAATGGCTGGTCTAATAGTTAAGTTGTGATTATACATGACTTGTAGTCATCATCTCAGCTCATATATGTCCCACTGTTGGGCTCGAGCCTCCTCCATAATGGAAGAGACATTGATTTACTACACCACGCTGGTCAGACGTGTTGGTATGGGGTTTTGTTTCAAGTTTTCCTTCTCTTGCATAGATGTTATATGCGTTTTAAATCCCTTAGTCGTCTCGTACGATCACCCACGGGTAAGATTTGGGGGTGGTGAATTGTATTCTTATTCCGTCACCACACGGGAAAGGCTTGTAGTATCTGACTCTAATCTAAATAAAATTCAAAAGATTATAGCTGAGCCAAGCAGCTATAATCTTTGCATTTTAATTGAGAATTATATTATATCGTAGTTGAAAACATATTATATGAAAATATATAAAACAAACGTTGTTAAAAAAAATGGACAAACCGATGGATTTCTTGCTGGATCTTTTCAATAGCGGCCGCATTACGATCTGGTGCTGGTTATTTGGATGAATTTAACGTAAAGTTTTAAAATTCACAATATGTACTTACATATTGTTAATTCCAAGTCCACTTTGACTCCGCGGCCTTTATGCATAATATATTATTTGAATCTGAGATCAAAAATATTATAATTATGAATTTCAATCTTAGAATTAAAAAAAAATATGACATTGAATTTGAATTTGAGAACAAAATAACAATGTTTTTGAATTTTATTTTAAGAACGATAATTTTATTATATTGAATTTGAATTTCAGAACAAAAAAAAATGAATTTGAATTTGAGAATAAAAAAATACATTTATATTTATATTTACATTATGAACTTACATTAGGAAATTTATAAAATATTTTCTTATTCATTATTATTATTTAACTCAACCGAGTCTAAACTAGCACAAAGTTTGTCTCGCTATTTATACACTTGGGTATACAATTTCAGATGTTCTGAAACATTTAATTACTGTTTGTAGTTTTTACAAAACTAGTCTAAATACTCTTTGTTTAAAAGGATCTGCTTTTTACACTCGCGTTTAGATGACTTCTGTAACCTTATCGACCTACAATGTTGGACATAAACCTTTCCAATGAAGTGATTACGCCGTAATCACCACGTATCTGGCGCGTATTATTATCCTTTCATCATCATTCTCATTTTTGTTCATATATGTCACGCTAATGACCTCGAGCTTCCACCATAAAACGAATAATAGTGGTAAGACTACTCTATTGATAGTTTCCTACTGACATAGGTCGGCCCGTCTAAGGTAGTTCCACACTCTTGCAGAAAATCAACGTCTGAGCAGTGGCAATTTGCTGTTGCGCTTCGTTCGGGGAGCGATAGAGCTGGCAGCTTACTGGATGGGTTAGATATTTTCAATGATAGGCAGAGGCCTAATTGTGCGCCAGGCATTGCAAAGGGCTAGCCCTTGGATTGGCCCATGGGGGCGGCAGTAACACTTACCATCGAGTGTGCTGCTTATTCGTTTGCTACTATAAGCAATAAAAAATAAAGAGAATAGAACTATTTTACCACGCTATTCAAATGGATTGATATAGGGTTTTGTTTCAAGTTTTCTTTCACCTTTATAGATGTTTACTGCAAATAATAACCCTTAGTCTTCTTTTACGATATCGATGGATAAGAAAGGGATTAGTGAACTATGTTATAACTCCTTCGTTTTTAAGTAGGCCTAAATCTAACTGAATGAATATAAGTGTTTCTCAAGTCTTTAAAAAAAAGAAATTAGAATAAAAAAAAAATAAGTCTAGCTGAAGTTTTTGTTCATTAATTACATGTTCCCCGCAATACAAATCTATCCTCAGTATGTTTTGCTATCTGTACTAATATTATAAAGCTGAATAGTTTGTTTGAACGCGCTAATCTCAGGAAGTACTGGTCCGATGTGAAAAATTCTTTCAGTGATGGATAGCCCACTCAACGAGGAAGGCTCTAGACTATATATCATCACACTAAGTTTAATAGGAGCAAAACACCAATGAAAATGTTACAAAATCGGGAGTTTCATTTTCCTTTTGAGAGCGTCCGCTGCGTGTGCTGCGCAAACGGTTAAAGTTTCGTAAAAAATCATGTATGACAGAATTATTTCTCTTTTAAAGTTCTAAAGAAGTAAGAGAGAGCATATGTTTATCTCTAAGGGTTGACTCACTATAACGTTTTTTTATGCTAACCAGATTTATTCTAAAATAATGCGATATTTCCTAAGGTGTTTTTATAAACATGATATTAATCTTTATTCAAATATCGACATCATTGATCATAAGTATTTATTTTAAAACAAAATTGCCCTTACCATCATTTGATTTCAATGAACATCTTAGGCGATATTGCAGTTTTAAAATAACATGTGCAAAATAATGATCAAGTACTGCGCGCGAATTTATGACTAGCTTCTATTTGCGCCATGATCCGCCTGGAATAGTGACTTTGGGGTAACGCTATCTTTAACCTGAGACTTCGAACAATTAAGTAACTATTCCACGCGAACGAAGTCGCAGACAGAAGCTAGTTAAAAAATAAAATAATAATATTTTTATAAAGTCTTTCAAATGCAGAATATAAAATTTAAAATGATTTAATATCGAATGTAGCCGACGTGTAGTCTATAAACTTATAAAAGTTTAAAAATGTCCACCGCTTAAGTTGAATGGCGACTTAATTTAAAAAAATGTCTAACGGAGTTTTTGTCATATCATCTTAGTAGAACGTAAAACCTTTTTTGATTCGTTTGATAAATTATTATATAAATTTAAGATGTCATATAAAATTGACAGTATATAATTAACTTCGCAAAGATTTTTATTTATTAAATTAGGGATGTTGTGAATAAGAAGTTTTGGGAGTTTATGAAACGTCGAATATGGAATTATTTCATATTAGTCAACAATTTCGGATATTTTCTATTACGGAGCGAGCATACAGCACACCTGATAGTAAGTGTCACTGCTGCCCATGGACCTTTGCATTACCAAGGCTATAGCTAGGCCGTTGCCTACTTATACAAAACCTCAAACCCACCCCAGTTCCCAGTTCCCCAGCACTTTCGGCTCTCTCGCTCACCGAACGAAGCGCAATAGCACATTGCCATTGCTCAGACGTCGATCTTCTACGAGAGTGTGGTACAACGCCGGACGGACCAGCCCGCGGCTGTAGACAGAGAACTGTCCGCAGCGTGGTCCTACCCCTATAAAAATAAATGCGTCAATAGAATTCAAAATGTGGTACGTGTTTAGATTATCTCGTCTTAAACGTTATATTGTTGTAAGTAAATAGTTTACATCAAACCACTATGGTTTTTAAAAGTTTTATTGGTAGTTCTGCGTTAGGTATCTGAGTCGTAGCTTTCATAACGTTACTTGATTAATGATTTTATGCACGTATATACGTCACCGAAGATTAGTTACGACTGTTTTTTTTTTCTTTTTTGTGTCTGTCTTTTAGCTATTAGCCGCAGATGGCTGTTACAGCTTAACTCAGACTGTGGGTGAGCGCTGAGGGCTCTCAACCAGGAGAAAAGGCTTAAAACGACATCGCCCAAGGGCTTTTCCTGTGGAGAATGAACCTCGGCTAGCGGCGTCGTTGATAACAAAGTGGGTGTGCCCACGTTTTAATTAACGACTTTTTCGCGTCGCGTCTTCCGTCTCCATCGGTGGAGGTGGAGGCGCGGATATTTATGTGTTATGGCCGGCGGGCCGTGTATACTCTTTCTTGAGCGATCGTGATCGAATCGTCAGAGTCCGTCAGTAAATTTCGAGGACGTCGGATCGCGGTTATTTTAGAAGGAATGTAGTTAGCCGCCCCAATCACTAAGGAGTTGAGGTGTGTCATGGCCGAGTAATGTTGTTGTTAATTAGTTTGCTATACTTATAGTATGGTGCACGTAAACCAAAGTCGCTGTGTGAGTAATATTGGCTCGTAAAGTACACAAATTAAAACAACATTTTTTTATTCATTACCATTACTCAAACGTTGATTTTCTGCAAGAGTCTGGTACTACCCGCGATGAATCGGCCCGCGGTTGTGTGTTTACGAAACGAAAAATATAATATAAGATATAATATGAAGCGAAATTTGCATGTCCTAAAATAGTTCACGATGGTGTAAGTGGCAGCACGATTGGGCCGGATTCCCAATAGCTGCGGGTTCGAACCCCGCTTGTGACATCATTTTTCGTTTCGTAATCGGGTATTTATAAATAATTAAGCATATTAAATGCTAAAAATTTCAGTAATTTGAATAACAAGGTTGTGTCATCGTTTAATAAAATTCTAACTGTAAAGTTTGAATTATTAAGCCTATACAATGTGTAAACATTGTCCGCTAGATGGCATACGTCACCTTGAAGACGTAAGATATAATATGAAGTGAAATTTGCATATTCTAAAATAGTTCACGATGGTGTAAGTGGCAGCACGATTGGGCCGGATTCCCAATAGGTGTGGGTTCGAACCCCGCTTGTGACATCATTTTTCGTTTCGTAGTCGGGTATTTATAAATATTAAATTAGTTAACAAACAATTTCACCATAAAAAAATTACAAAAATAAATATGTATTTCAAAGTAGTAAAACCCAAAGCTTTTTTTCGGACGGATTGAGTATGTGTCTAGATCAAAGGTTGCCGAAAAAAAAAAGTTATGTGGCTATAATTTAATTCGCCTGGTGATATCTAAACTAATTTTTATGACTCCCACGGAAAATTAATCAGTGGTGACATTGTATTAGTAATTAACAACACGCAGGGTTTAATCATTAATCATCATTCTCCTGCTTAAATTTCACATCAGTACCCATATGAAGTACTTGCCTGGTGCTCGACGGGCGATGATGGTTCCGGGAGCATTTCCGCCGAATTGCTCCTCGGCTGGTCGGCGCGGCGTCCCCCTATCACGGCTCATGCCGAAGGTGGGCGGACCCAGCTTCGAGGGCCGACGGCTGTATGCGGGGGTGATCATCTCAATGACGACGTACGGCGCACCCGTGTGGGCATATTATAGAGATTCTATGGCACTTTTAAGAGGTTCTCTATAGCTTGAATATCTACAGACTTTAGCCAGACAATTATAGATAATTTAAATTTATTAATAATAATAATTATTATTTAAAATACGAATTTTTAATTTTTTTTTGCATTTATTATAAGTATGGGAAGCTAAGAAGTTATAATGTCTTTGAGCAAATGTCGATTTAATACGAGGTACAGGACATCCGTCCACACGCTTATGTGAGAAACAAAGGTACGGATTAGTTGTTTTATGGTACCTACGTAACATTTCGTATACAAACATTTTTCTCACAGATAACACGCCTGCTATATCATACACAGAGGACGTAGGATGCCTATACGGTAGGTATAAAAGTACCTTAAGCACCATGCGTTGTGCGCGCTCGACCGATCATATGGGTTTTTACTGCACCTCCCCATGCATAAATGCAGTATCTAATTATGCATTCACACAGTGCTCGGTATGTTTGTAAAATAAGTTTAGTGTTAGCCACTGTACGTAAGTTTTTAAATATATAAACAAGTTTTCGGACTCTGGCAATTGTAGACGTTATGTGCATTCTCCAGGTAAGTGTTTCATTCGGTACGGAGTGCTCTCTTTCTGGTTGGTGCAGGTCTTGTCGGGGCACGGTTGCTTCGGCAAGTACCATAACACGGTCGTGCGGAGGGAGTGGACTCCGTCCTGCCTTCATTGCAGTAGCGACGAGGACACGGCGCAACATACGCTTGAGGTATGTTCGGGCTGGGACAGGCAGCGCCGTGACCTCGTCGCTGTCATCGGTGCCGACCTGACGCTGCCGGCTGTCGCAAAAGCGATGGTCGATAGCGTCAGGAACTGGGACGCGGTCGCCGCCTTCTGCGAGGCTGTTATCTCGCAGAAGGAGGCCGCGGAACGAGTCCGGGAGGATTCCCTTGACTCGGGCCGCCGCCGGTGGCCGGGGCGGCGCAGGCGCGAATATCTGCGCCTGAGGCCGCCCTAACCGAGGCTTCGGGTGATCGGACCGGGGAATTGTCCAGTCACCCGACGTGAGGCCACCGCGTGAGGGCGACACCCCGACGGCGAAAGCTGTCGGGGCATCGACATGAGAGAAACCCGCAAGGATATACCGCCTGGCCGGCCACCGAAGACAAAGATCGGGTACCGGTGGCCCACTCATACGGCGAAGAGAGGTGCTTGTAGAGTGGGTCCATGGGGTTGCGCGCCGCCTCTTTTGTCACCCCGGATCGATTTGTCGGGGCGCGACCACATCCATGGTCCACCCTGAAAAGGAAAAAAAAAAAGGAAAGTGTTTCGTCTAGCAATACACCCAAATACTTGACACAGTCCACTCGAGAAAGTATTGCACATTTACAGTTAATTTGGGTTGTATTTCTATTGCACGGGAAGGTGTGTTATTTTGAGACTAAACGATGCAACAGGCTTTCCTACAGACGTTTTACTGAAGCAAACATATTTTGTTTTACTGATATTTAAAGACAAAAGACTGTTCTCTAGCCAAGACGTCACTTTGGCAAAACCAGTTTCTGCCAATTTAAAAACCATGTTCCATGTTTTACCATGAAAAATGAGCACTGTATCATCAGCAAACATATATAGATCAAGGTATTTCGGGTTGGTTATCATAGAAAGATCATTGATATAAATAAGGAATAACGTCGGCCCAAGCGTACTTCCCTGTGGGACACCATATTTACATATTAAATCAGTACTTTCATTGCCATCCACCTTAACACGTTGGTACCTATTGGTCAAGTAGTCTAGAAACCAGTTAAAGACCACGCCTCTTATACCAACGTTTTCCAAGCGTGTCAATAAAATCTGTATCAAATTTCTTTTGGAGGTCTAAAAAAACACCCAAACATTTATTACCCCTATCTATATACGATACTATACTTGATGTTAATACCAAGACTGCATCCTCAGTTGACTTTTTTTTCTCTAAAGCCAAATTGAAATTTACTAAGGAAGTTATTGTTTTGTAAATATTTTACTACTCTTAGATTAACAATTTTCTCTAAAATTTTGGATAAGTTCGAAAGTATAGATATAGGACGGTAGTTATTTGGCTCATTTCTGTTTCCAGTTTTGTAGACAGGACAAACAATAGCTCTTTTAAATATGGCAGGGAATGTACCAGTTTCCAGACTTAGATTTCACACATATGTGATAGGTAGTACTAGCGAATTAATGTTTTCTTTTAGTATTTTTGTTGTAATTTTATCCCAGCCAGGAGCGCTGGGGGTTCTGAGTTCTAATATAATACCTCTTACTTCATATGTATCTGTAGGCATCAATAAGAAAGAATGTAGTGGTGACGTATCAATAGTAGCTTCGCGTGATAGTTCTTGTTCTGTTTTATTCATCCTACTAAGCAAGTCATTTGCAAGTGTATGTCCAACATCTGTGAAATACTCATTTAACTTGTTTAGAGACTGCACTGGTGTGGTGTCAATATTTAATAAATCTACGTACGATTCCTTAGGTTTTTTCATATTACAAACGTCCTTTATAATTTGCCATGTTTCCTTACATTGCGCCCCACCTCCATCGCTGGATGAAGAGAAGGCACGGCAACTTATCCTTCAGGATGACGCACTTACCGGACACGGGGTCTTCGGTAAGTACCTGCACAGGATCGGACGGGAAGAGGCCCCTGGATGCCGCTATGAGCGTGGCGCGCTAACTGATGATGCGCGTCACACCCTTTTTTTTTTTTTTTTTTTTTTATATTGGTGGGCTATGGGTGCGCCTCGCCCCGTCAAATCGGTCCGGGGTGACGGAGAAGGCGGCGCGTGACCCCATAGACCCACCGTAAAATCCTCTCTCTTCGCCGTGCGAGCGGACAACCGGTACCCGATTTTTGATGCGCGTCACACCCTGGAGGTATGTCCCGCCTGGGCGCCTCAGCGCCACGACCTGTCGGCGGTGATAAGAATAGACCTGTCGTTGTTGACCATCATATCTAAGATGCTTGACAGCGACAGATGCTGGTCGTCGATAGCGTCCTTCTGTGAGGAGGTCATCTCTTCGAAGGAGGCCGCGGAGCGGGTACGCGAGGCATTTGCTTCTGTAGACTCGCTCCGTAGGCGGCGGCCAGGAATGGGGAGGCGCCATTACGCGCATCTCCTCCCACCGCCTTGACTGTCGACTGGACGTGGCCAGATGGCCTAGCGTTGGAGTGTCGGGGATAGAAAGTCAGTCATAGACGATCTCTCCAGCATCCCGTAAAAGCGCGGAAGGGACCGCTAAATAAAAAAAATAAGATCGATATAGAGTGCTTAGTCATCTTTTACGATATCTACAAGCAAACTAAGGATTGGATACCGCCAACTTCATAGTCGCTACTAAAAAGCATAGCAGGCCTAAATCATTCATCATCATCATCACAGCCCATAAATATGTTCCACTGTTGGGCTTAGTCTTTCTCTGTAATAGGAGGGAAATTAACCTACTATACGGCGCTGGTCAGACGTGTTGGGTTTCGTTTCTAGTTTTCCTTCTTTTGCCTAGATGTTTTATGCATTTTATATCCCTTAGTCATCTCTTACGATCACCCACGGGTATGATAGCGGGTGGTGAATTGTATTCTTACTCCGTCAACACACAGATAAAAATCAAATTATTAGTATAATACAAAAATAGAAGTTAATAAATTTTATAACAATATTTAACTAACATTTTCATTTAGAAACGTTGGTATATTATGAAATACTCGTAATTTTTAGACTATAAATAAAGGAAAAAATGTTTAATTAAATATATTTCTGGTCCTTAAATGTCGACCTGATAACTGAACTCAAAGCACAGTGTACTGCGGAGCGGGTTAGATTTGGGATTTCTCTGAGAGATAGGATTCGAATTACAGAAATCTGTAGAAGAACTGTTAAGAAGATATACAATGCGAAAGTGGAAGGATGTAGGTACCGAGGGAGACCGAGACTAACCTACCTAGACCAGATCGGTCACGTACTGAAGGAAGGTAGAGTCAAGGGTCTCCCAAAACCGGCGAGCGTGTATGAAGAGAATTATGAATGTTGAGGAAGCGAGTGAAGTATGCAAGGATAGAGTTCTCGGACACTCGGTTCTCTCTGCATACCCTGCAAGGGATATGGCGTGATGATATGTATGTATGTAGAAGAACGACTGTAAATGACATAGCATGACAAATTAATACGCTAAAGTATCAATGGGCAGGCCACTTCGCCCAACGAAACGACAAACGCTGGTGAAGGAGTAGTCTCGAATAGCCATTACGTGTCGGACAACGCAGCACCCATCCTCAGATGAGTAGTTACTTGGTGAAAGTTACTGGAAGGCATAGAAATTGGGTGACACAATATTGCGATTTGTGGCGGTGTATGAAGAAGGCTTACGTAACAGAGGGTGGCAAAAGGCTGCATGAATTAAATGGATAACTTTGAAAAGTCAATTTCACGCTACTATTTTTAAATCCTTACTAATATTATAAATGCGAAAGTAACTTTGTCTGTCTGTCTGTCGCTCATTCACGCCAAAACTACTGAACCGATCTAAATGAAATTTGGTACACATATAGTATAGAGTCTGATAAAGGACATAAGCTACTTTTTAATGCAAAAAAGGTGTAATGGGGGATGAACAGTTGTAAGGAATTATCGTCATTTTTAAAGCCAGAAGTTTGAAATTTTAGGCTATTGATTAGATATAAATAAATATGACATTAAAATTTTGTAAAAAAATTACACTTAAGGGGTAAAATAAAAATAGGGGATGAAAATCTTTAGGAAAGTAACCTTTTACGCGGGCGAAGCCGCAGGCAGAAGCTAGTATTCATATAAATTCAGAACTTTAATTAAGAACGTAATTGGTAAGAATAGATGTTTAAAATTATTCAAAGTAAACTATTAATTTTACTTGATTTATTATTCAAAGAGTGTTACAAATTTTATTTAAATTGTAATTACAATTTCAATACACATCGCAAAGCAACATTAGCTTATCAAAATCTAATCACAAAGATGGCTTATATATTAAGTACACGTTCCACAAAATATCTTTGTTATTTCATATAGAAAACTAATGAATTTATTATTTCGAAGGTTAGTACAGATTAACTTAATAAAATAAACTGCACATATGGCGTAGCTATTAAGATACCAACGTAATATACCAAGTGTACTAGGTTCTATTCTCACGTAGGACAATATGTTATCATCATTTCATCATCACGGCTCATGTCTGTCCCACTGTTGAACTCGAACCTCCTCCAAAGAACGGAAACTACTACTATAGTACCCTATTCAGACGTGTTGGTATAGGGTTTTGTTTGGGTTTTGATGTTATATGCGTTTTATATACCTTAGTCTTCTCTTATGTTTACTCACAATTAAGATAGGGGATAGTGAATTGTATTCTTACTCCGTCACCACACGGAATAGGATAGTATTTTACACGCTCTACACATTGTTGTGCCAATTTCGGATTTTATTTATGTCACTGTGAACCGGTCCGTCCGGGTTAGTACCAAACTCTCGTAGAAGATCGACGTATAAGTAGAAGCAATATGATACTGCGTTTCATTCGGTGAGCGAGAGAGGCGGCCGCTGAGCTTTCTGAGCGGGTTTGGGGTTTTCATTGATGGACAATGGCCTAGCTGTACGTTTGGTATGATAAAGATCCATGGGTGGCACTAATACTTACCATCAGGTGTGCTGCTTTAGAGCTCCTTCATAACCCTTTAATATCTAATAAATCCCTACTAATATATAAATGTGAATGTAAGTTTGTTTGTTACGCTTTCACGCTAAAACTACTCAACCGATCATAATGAAACATTGTACACATATTCTTGGAGGTATAAAAAGTAACATAGGATACTTTTTATTAAAAAAAAATCAAAATTTTTATATGAAAAATAAAAAAATTGTTTGTCAAAAAATCTCAAAATCTAGCTTCTTCAACGCCATCTAGCAGTCCAGTAATGAAGTTCCAACCCTGAGTATTGTAATACAGTTGCACTGTATTACCGACGGTCAACAATAAAAATAGGGGATCAAAAACTTTAGGAAAGTAACCTTTTACGCGGGCGTAGCCGCGGGCAGAAGCTAGTTTTAAATAAATTAATAATCTAAATATATTTTCTAGAAAAAAAAAAACCTTATTTTACCATAATAAAGTACCGAGTTAGGCTCGATTAACCAGATATTCAACATAGTTTGTTATTAACTGCAGGTATATCACGATGAAGTCCTGCGCTGCGAATTGTTCGAATGACTTGGAAAACGATAATTTTATTGAATGCGTACATTGCAGAGACAGTTATCATTATTTCTGTTTGAACCTGAAGCCTCAAGATGTGAAATCTCTTACTACAGCAAATAGGAGCCGCTGGTCATGTCCTAAATGCCTAACTAAACAACATAAAAGTGGTAACTTGAACACCCCATCTACGCTAACATCTATGGCAAACGCAAGTCTCAACGTTACTCGCCGTAAAGGACATAAGCCCGACCCTACGCCGTCGACATCTGACTATGTAATGCGCTCGGAATTACGCGAAATTATACGCGAGGAGATGCGCTTAGTAGTTAAGGAATGCATGGCGGACATTAAGAATACCTTAGATTATAAACTACGCGAAATACAAGATCAGGTCAGTTCTTTTAGAGAGTCGGTAAACTTCTTGAGTGATCAGTATGACAACATGGTCAAAGATTTTAATGCATGTCAAGACGAAATAAAAACTCTTCGTAAAGAAAATGAGATCCTACGGTCCGAGAGTTCTAATTTGTCACATAAGTTACTACAAATAGACCAGTTATCTCGTGCAGCTAATTTAGAAGTCTTATGCGTACCAGAAAATAAAAATGAAAATATAATAAATATTGTAAAGCAGCTGGGTCGCGCTGTAAATTTTAATATCAACGATAATGAGATCCACTTCTGCGTAAGAACTGCAAAGATGAATTCTACTAGTCTACGGCCACGGTCTATTCTGGTAAAAATGAGCTCGCCACGCATTCGGGATTCACTAATGGCTGCAGTGGTGGCTTACAATAAGAAACATTCCCAGGACAAGCTCAATACTAGCGACCTAGGCTTTGGCACCAGTAAATCGCCTGTGTACGTCGTAGAAAATCTATCACCGGAAAACAAGGCCTTACATGCTGCGGCTCGTCTGCGTGGCAAACAATTACAATATAAATTTGTATGGGTACGCGGCGGTCGCATTTTTATGAAAAAATCAGAAACATCCGATGCAGTTTATATACGCAATCAAAATGTACTTCAGTCAATGCAATAACATAGGTTATAACATAGGTATATTATTGTACTGTGCATGTTGTATTTATAAAAAGTTGTATTCATTCGTAAGAAGTTTTTGCATGTAATGTTTTTATACTACCTTACAATATTTATTTTCACAGTGTTATCGATAAAAGTTAAACTGTTATTGCGAATTATAACTTTGATTAGAATGCGATTTAAACCTTATCCCATTAAATATCATGTAAACATTAATTTTAATATCATAACTGGCTGGATGATTATTGTAATTATAATTAAATTATTTCCAAATACAATTATATGCGTGTATAATTGTGATGTATTATGTTTCTACTTCCAATGGATTGGTGGTAGGTCTGACATAGTTTTTAATTATTATGAAATAAATTCCTGTGCAAGAAAATCCTTCGGCCGGGTTGATTTGTGGCGTCGTGGATACGATAATGTGTTATTCACTAATATTGGACTCTCAAAGGTGGTACTGAGTATATTTTTAACTGGGCTACGCATGGTATGTATGTATGGTATAATGAGTTACAATACAAGAATGAATAATACATATCAAAAAAAAGTATACGCGATTGGCTCATCAATAATAAATTCCGCGCTAAATGTCGTGGGTTCGTGTCCCACTCGAGATAAATATGTACTTTGTTTTCATGAACTGAACTTTTTTGAAATTTTCTATCCTATCACTGCGGGAGTGTTTATGTACCAATATTTCATACTGTGCTGTTCTTGTAAATATTGCAAATACGATGGTTAACAGGTTAAGCTTATATTACCAGAATGTACGTGGCCTCCGTACCAAGTGCACTGACTTGTATAATGCAATATTATGCAACGACTATGACGTTCTTTTATTTACGGAGACATGGCTTCAGAGCGACATCTTGGGTTCAGAGCTTTGTGACAGTCGATACGAAGTGTTCCGTCGTGACCGTGACCTCATATCGACAGGTAAGAAAGCGGGTGGTGGAGTAATGATATGCGTGAAACGTGAACTAGGGGCTAATATTACAGACACCGTTTCAGGAGTGAAATCTGAGCTTTTGGCTGTGACGATCCCATCCAATAGAATCGGTTGTAGTGTGGACCTGCATATTATCTTGGTTTATATTCCTCCTGAGACTGCTAATATACCATCCCTCATTGATGACGTAAACCATAACATTACGACGTATATTGAAAGTTGTTCTAATCAGACGTTCATTCTCGTCGGTGATTTTAATCTCCCCTGCTTACGCTGGTTGCAAAACCATTATTATGTAGGCCCTATTGGACCTCAGGATCTTCAACGTAGTGCCACGTCCTTTGTTGAAAATCTTTCATTTTTGGGTCTCCTGCAGTATAACTATATTTTGAACGCAAAGAGTCGAACACTCGACTTGGTCTTCTCTAATACTCACATGGTCGTGGATAGATGCATGAACCCTATTTTGCTTGAGGATAGTCACCATCCCTCTCTTTCGATTGAATGCACTGATCTATTTTTCTCTCCCTTAAAAGAGAATGTCTCTACTCGCCGTAATTTTCACAAATGCGATTATGAGGCTATTAATTTGTATCTAAATAAAGTAGACTGGGATTCCCTACTATCAGGGCATTCTTTGAATGATGCAGTGGACAATTTTTATCGTGTGCTATACGATTGCGTCGATTATCACGTTCCATTTAGAAAAACCCACAGTAAGCACAATTTTCCTAGATGGTATAACCGCGCTCTTATAAATCGAATTAGAGAGAAATTCAAACTTCACAGACGTTGGAAGAAATTTGGTAACCCACGTGATTATGTAGAATTTTCTCTCCTTCGGACACAAATACATTCGATGCAAAAAGAACTCCTAATGAAATATAATGAGCACACTGAAGACTTAATCAGTAGACAGCCAAAAGCTTTTTGGTCATACCTAAAGTCGAAACGTGGTAGTAGCCATTATCCGAAAACACTCACTTTAAATGGCGTAAACTATGAGGAGGGCAACGGTATCTGCAACGCGTTTAACAACTACTTTGGCAGTGTTTTTGTTGTGCCATCCAATGCCTCCGTAACTACTAACGAGGATGGGATGGACATAGGCAGTGTCATTGCGACGATGACCATTACGCAGGAAACGACTGCTAAGTTTCTGAAGTCACTAGACAAAAGTAAAGGTCCTGGTTGTGATAGAATTCCCGCTGTCTTTCTCCTGAATTGTGCCAAAAGTTTATCGTATCCTGTCACGCTATTATTCAACATGTCCTTGTCTGAATCTGTTTTCCCACATCTCTGGAAAAAGGCTCACATTATACCGATACATAAGAATGGATCTAAATCTAAAATAGACAATTATCGCCCCATATCTATACTTAGCACATTAGGTAAACTTTTCGAAAAGATAATTTATAGCTACATTTATCCGATTATATCATCCGCTATACCCCATGATCAGCATGGTTTTATGAGAGGTCGGTCTACAACATCAAATTTGGCGATTTTTACTAATTACGTACTGCGTGAAATGGAGAGTTCGGGTCAGGTTGATGTAATTTATACCGATTTTGAAAAGGCGTTCGACCGCGTTGATCATGATATTTTAATATGCAAATTATACAAACTTGGTATTCGGGGTGACTTGCTGAGGTGGATTCAGTCATACTTGTCTAACCGTTCCCAGGCTGTGGTTCTTGGAGGTTTCAAATCTGATTTTGTTAGTATTTCTTCTGGAGTTCCCCAGGGATCGCACCTGGGCCCTCTTTTCTACTGTGCCTACTTGCATGACATTGATAAATGTTTTAAATACTCTAATCATCTTCTATATGCCGATGATACAAAAGTGTACATGAGAATACGCTCTCGTTTGGACTGCGAAATGGTACAGCGTGACTTAAATGCTTTATGGACCTATTATAATAAAAATAATATATCACTCAATATTGGGAAGTGTCAAGTTATTAGTTTTACCCGGAAAGCTAACCCAATCTCATATCTGTACAAGTTTAATAGCAATGTTATTAAAAGAACCGTATCGGTGAGAGATTTGGGAGTTCAATTGGACTCTAAGATGATACTCTCTGAGCATATTGAGACTATCACTGCCAGAGCATTTCGCAATCTAGGCTTTATTATTCGTACGTGTACGCCATTCAAAAAGGCCAGTACCTTAAAAACAGTATACTACGCCTACGTTCGGAGTATCCTGGAGTACTGTAGTCCCAGCTGGTGCCCTCAGTATATGGCGTATGTCGAAAAAATAGAGCGTATTCAGAGACGATTCATAAAACATCTGAATTATAAAACTCATAGACGCCACGATACATATGTCAACGACTGTAAGCACTATCAACTAACACCGCTTGCTGATAGACGTATAATGCAGGATATGTGTCTTCTGTTCGATATTTTACGCGGCGGTCTTGACTCCCCATCAATAGTATCCTCTATAAGTTTTAATATACCTAGAAAACGAACCAGAAACACTTCATTGTTTACTGTACCCCACCAGCGTACAAATTATGCTTGTAACTCAGTTATCCCCAGAATACTGCGCACTTATAATGACAGGTTTGATAACATTGACATATTCCAGTTGTCCAAAAGTAGTTTTAAAAATCATATTCTCCGAGACCTAACCGCCAATCCACAATCCAAGAATAGGCTGTAAATATTGTTTTCCTTTATTTTGTCCTTTGTTTTCTTTATTTGTTTGTTGTTTCTTTTTTAAACATTTATTTTTAATTTTTATGTTCAAATTTTACTGCTGCTGTTTAATATCTTGAATAATTTATAACTAATAAATTGCTATTTTGTATCACTTCAAATTGTCTTGTCGTGGAACTCTGTAATTGGCTCTGCTTATTGTAAATGCAAACAGCTGATTCTGTTTGCATATTCATATATGTGAAACTGTTTTTGTTAAAAAGCTGTTGAGTTTCCTTAAATAAATAAATAAATAAATAAATAAATAAATAAATAGTACGAGTACGTAGAACTATACTTCTTTTCTCTGTAATAGATGGTAGCAATTGTTAAGGTATCAATGTAACTTGTTCATTAACGAAGAAAAGGTCTAGTGTTATACACTAATTGTAATGGTTTTACCATTAATTAGAAGCTTGGGTTACAATCAGATTGATGTTTTTCCAAGCCAATGTTTATTTTGGTAACAGATATAATTAAATGATACTCTTCTTGTTTTGTTTTTTATTGATAACGGTGACAAATAAGCATGATGATAAGTGTTACTACCGCCCATGGATCTTACTGAATATCAGAGGCCGGGCCGCTGCCTACGAAAAACCCCAAATCCACCCAGAAAATTTAGCTGCCGTTTCTCTCGCTTAATGAACAGTCACATCACGCTTATCCGTCCGGGGCGACGAGAGAAACGGCACATGAACCCCGTAGACTCGCCCAACAACGTACCGCTCGACGCCCGTGGGGGCTACCCGGAATCCGCTCTTTTTTTTTGGTGAGGCGGTCTACTCTCACGGGTATCCTCTTGAATCTACGCCCCATAATCTTGACCAATAAGTCTCGATGTAAGGTCATCGTACTCACGCGGTGGCCTCGCTTTGGGGCGACCAGACTAATCCCGGTCCGGTCACCGGCTGAATCAGCTAGGGAGCATATAGCCACTACTCAGACGTCGATTTTCTGTGAGAGTGTGGTACTACCCCAGACGGACCGGCCCGCGGCTGTACATAGAGAACTGTTAACAGCGTGGTCCTACCACTATTAAATTTACCACTTATTTAGCATGTGAGTGTCGTAAAATACAACTGAGGAGTATGATATGTATGTATCATCTATGTAAGAGAAGATATCTTGAAATAAAACCCTATACCAACATATCAGTGTGTTAGGTCAGTTTCTATACTATTGGAATGGGCTCGAAAGTACAGCAGGACGTATATGAGCTGCCGTGATGACCACGGATGCTAAGGAAGCGGTACCAGTGATCGGCGCAATGATGATGGAGTGGGAATACGGTGGGTTGTGGGGACACGCGCTACCGTTACGTTGCCCTGGATGAAAGGTACAGAGTATATCCAAACCATAGCCTACCATAACAATAGGACGTATATGAGCTTAGATAATAATTAATTTTGTTTATTATTTTTATTTTTTTAAGTCATATTTATTTTTAAAATCCGATTACTTATAAAACCCGATTACGAAGTGAAAAAATGATGTCACAAGCGGGATTCGAACCCGCGCCTATTGGGATTCCGGCCCAATCGTGCTGCCACTACACCACCGTGACTAATTGTAGGACATGCAAATTTCACTTCGTATCATATTTACGTCTTAAGGTGACGGTATGCTATCCACCCGACAATGTTTACACATTGTTATAGGCTTAATACTTAAAACTTTACAGTTAGAATAGTATTAAACGATGACACAACCTTGTTATTTAAATTACTGAAATTTAGCATTTAATATGCTTAATTATTTATAAAACCCGATTACGAAGTGAAAAATGATGTCACAAGCGGGATTCGAACCCGCGCCTATTGGCATTCCGGCCCAATCGTGCTGCCACTACACCACCGTGACTAATTGTAGGACATGCAAATTTCACTTCGTATCATATTTACGTCTTAAGGTGACGGTATGCTATCTACCCGACAATGTTTACACATTGTTATAGGCTTAATACTTAAAATTTTACAGTTAGAATTGTATTAAACGATGACACAACCTTGTTATTTAAATTACTGAAATTTAGCATTTAATATGCTTAATTATTTATAAAAAAAAATATTTTCTTAATTAGTGAATGCTCTAGAATTGACATGCTAATCTTACACATTATGGAATAGGCTTGCGACGAGTACAGTGGGTATATAATTTGAAGAAAAATACAAATAATTTATCTTATTCTTTGTACGGCATGGTCGCTATAAAGGTCTAGAGTCATCTTTTACGATAACCATAAACAAATTTGGTATTAATTCGTAGCAGCTACCATACAGCACATAATATTTCACAGTAAAACAAATTAACTTTTAATGTAGTTTCATCGTAAGCGATTAATAAATAATAAAAAACCAAAGCTAAGCGTTAGAAACTAAAATAAATTACAGTGTTTACATTCCACCAAGTAAACTCGACCCAAATTCTAAGCCTTAATGCTTACACAGACTTTAAACATTGTCCGTACCAAACGGTCTGTTTACATAACGGCTATAATTGTTATCTAGGTAGAACAATTATTGCTTAGTTCTCTGTTATTGTTTACTTGAATACCTTATCAAGGAATTAAATTTTATTGACCAATTAAATAATAGTTTCTCTTAACAAATTGATGTGTTAGTATTATGATTAAATATTGGTTTATTGCTTAAGTTATTGCTAGTAAGAGATCTTGTGTTTGATAACCTAAATTCTTAATTTAGTTTGATCAAATTTGCTACAGAAATCAAGGAATATGTACCGGTTACCTGCACAAATATTGGTTAAGGATAATACAAGATGTTCTAAAGCGGATTATATATTAATGCGAGCGAAGCTAGATAGTATATTATACTAAAGAAATAGCTAAGTAAATAAGATAGACTATTGGGTAATCATTTTCATTAGAGATTTCTACATTTAGGTATATCTAAGACAATATGAATGATAAATAATAATAATGTTCAGGAATATTTTCCTAAGCTTTAGAGATTATTGATACAATGGATATATATATATATATATATATATATATATATATATATATATATATATATATATATATATTATATATATATATATATATATATATACTATATATATATATATATAATAAGCATCAAAGCGTTCGTCATTTGCATTCTGATGGATTGAAAAACGTGAACGATTTCCTTCCAGATAATTTCATGTCGGAAGTCATTCTTCAAAGGTGCGCAATGTAATATTGAAAATCCAATTTGAATCAATGTAATAAAGTCATTTTTCACCGGTATACATCATTCTTTTTAAAAAGTTCACAGTTTTGAACATTTTTTTTTTGTGATTATTAACTAGATTTTAATTTGTTGTCGTAATAGTTTATTTTTTACAGTCCTTTACGTTATAATTTTTTTTTCTATTTAATTAATTATATACTTCATCGTATTTAATAATTTTAATTGGTCGTAATGAGGCAATTACTTTACGGAAACTTCTTGTAACTATTTCTGTAATAAGAAAAGTTTATAGTATAATATATAGTTTCCAATTTTCCTTCGAATATTATGGTACAATTATGAAATAAATATAAATTTTAGTGTTTTTCAAAACAATTGTGTTTACTAGCCCGTATCAGATACTTATACTGGTATCTGGTTAACCGTTATGATCTTGGTAGAACTAATGCCAGTTTTGACAACTAGCGGCAAATGAGCTAGGAGCTCACCTGATGGTAAGTGTTACTGCCGCCCATGTGCCCAATATAAACCCCAAACCCTTTCTTTTTTTGTGACTATGGATGTGGTCTCGCCTGCCAAATCGGTCCGGGGTGACGGCAGAGGCGGCGTGTGACCCCATAGACCCACCATGCAAAACTCCTCTCTTCGCCGTGAGAGCGGGCCACCGGTACCCGATCTTTGTCTTCAGTGGCCCACCTGGCGGTTTACCCTCGCAGTTCCTCTCGCGTCGACGCCGTCCTCACGCGGTGGCCTCACTTCGGGTAACCGGAATATTTCCCGGTCAAATCACCTGCTTCGGCTAGAGAGGCATCAGGGGCAGATATTCGCAATAATACCCAAGATAAACCCCAAACCCTACCAATTAGGCTTCCGGATCTCTCGCTCACCGAACGAAGTTAAATAGCATATTGCCATTATTCAAACGTCGATCTTCTGCGAAAGTGTAGTAAGTACTACCTCGGACGGAACGGCCCGTGGCTGTAGACAGAGAACTGTCAACAATGTGGTCCACTAATAATATGAAAGATGTTGAAACTTTCGCACATGTTGTACAACAGTATAATACATATTTTGTCGACTATAAGTAATTTGGATAAAAACAGGATAATTATGTGGATAGATATCTATTGAACTATCGACGTATGCTGTTGGACAAAGGCAACCTCATAAAGAGCTTTCGATTATAAAGACGGTATATTACTATCATATCCAATGAGGATCGAGCTCATGTAAAATAGCTTTGTTACCATCCACATGGAATTGTTCCGAATATTATTTGTTTCTATTATTATTATTATTGTATCTCCATTTATTCACGGGATCTTCGGATCCAACACGCAGAGGCCTTTAGAGAAATTTATCTAAATATTGGGATGGGACACCTACCGATGACATTCCACGTCTGCACATAACATACGTGGAATGCCAGCACTAAGTGTAGAACTATTGTGTGATCATGGTATCTAATATATGAATATGGGAGTGGGTGCTTAGTGGACTGGTTCATCTTATATCTATGAAATTATAAACTGTCGTCTGCCTTCAAACCCATGTTAAATACTTAATAATAATAATTATTATTATTAAGTATTTTTATAAACTTGAAAGAGATAAATTATGTTATTATTTAGTGTGCTTTATTATGTTTACAAAAAAGCGAATACAAATATTAATTTTTATAAATTTTATCGCGTTTGTTGACTCATATTTTGTCGATGTTTTGAGTACATTTCAACACAAATGATCACTTGAGGGATTTTACACAGAAATACTTGCGTATCCGGGGTTAAATAAAAATTCGTAAAAATAGTTTCATTTTAAATATATATAATACTAGTGTAAAAATCAAATATTAATTATATAAATCCTAATTTACGAGCCCCATTAGTAGCAGTTAGTATTTATCAAGACTTAAACTGCTTATACGTGTACCAACTAAAGGTAGTTTAATAACCCATCAACACAGCTCATACATATTTATACCATTGTTGGGCTCGCCTCCTTCACAATAGAAGGGAAAATGATCTACTATAGCAAGTTGGGCAGACGGTTCGGTATAGAGTTTTTGAAGTCTAATGGGAGGGTAAACCATTTCGTTACGTAATACGTAATGATACTGATAATACACATTAGCTGTACGATAGCAGCTACGAATACTACCAACCCTTACTTTACTCGTGGATATCGTAGTAGACGACTAAGAACTTTATACCAATTCCATTCGCAAGGAGAGTCGACGTTTGGCAGACGGCCGGAAATAAAACTATTGCCAATAACTTTTACAATATGTAGGTACTATGAAAGAAGAGTACATATTGTATCGACCCCAAGTAATTGGCATAAGCGCAGAAGAATAATTACTAATAATGTACATATACAAAATTCTAATGTTTATATTCATGAATAACTAAAAATAAAATATATTTTATAATCTATACAAGATTTTATTAATAAACTTATAATATCATATTATTACGTATAAAATTTAAGTAATAACCTAAACATTACTCAATTTAAACAATTTCAATATTGAATAGTTCAACTTATATAAATCCGATTATGAGCGAAAAATGATTGTCACAAGTGGGATACGAACCCACACCTATTGGAAATTCGTTTCAATCGTGCTGCCACTTACATCACCGTGAACTATTGTAGGACATTCAATTATATAGTTCAACTTAAATTAGTTTAAGTTATCACTTCTTAGGGGGGACTCTTCCGCCACCCCGGACCGATTTGGCGGGGTGCGACGTCCATAGCCCACCGCAAAAAAAA
The DNA here is from genome assembly GCA_905163515.2 of Lymantria monacha. Classification (NCBI taxonomy): domain Eukaryota; kingdom Metazoa; phylum Arthropoda; class Insecta; order Lepidoptera; family Erebidae; genus Lymantria; species Lymantria monacha. The sequence continues at coordinate 3,687,159 of LR991098.1, read as the reverse complement.
AAAAAAAAAAAAAATAAAGGGGTGACGCCTCAGAATTGTCCGGTCACCGTAGAATTGTCCGGTAACCCGACGTGAAGCCACCGCGCGAGGGCGACGCCCCGACAGTCGGGGCGTCGACATGAGAGGAACCCGCGAGGGTAAACCGCCGGGCGGGCCACCGAAGACAAAGATCGGGTACCGGTGGCCCGCTCGCATGGCGAAGAGATGTGCTTGCAGGGTGGGTCTATGTGGTTGCGCGCCGACTCTTTCGTCGCCCCGGACCGATTTGGCGAGACGCGACCACGTTCATAGCCCACCGCAAAAATAAAAAAAAATAAAAAAAAGGGTGGACGCCTCTGAGACGCACAGGTTTTTTTTTTGGAGTTTTCATTTTGTTCCGTAGATGTTACCTACATATTATACCCCAGTTGTGTTTTAGAACAATTGAGTGGTGTCACTATAGGGAAACGCCTTATATTTTCTTTAAAAAAAAAAACACCCTAATAACAAAGACGTGGTTGAATCCTCACAACAAAAGGATAAATCAAATTATTCCTTGGAAATACAATACGTAAAAAGACAAATTTACTATCATTGTGACAATAATACATTTCCAAATAATAAAGTAGGCTTCACATACCAACAATTAGGATGGTGTACACGTGTAAAGATAAATGGTCATTGTGTAGACATTATTGTTCTTGTACAAAAGGCTTTTTTTGTTTGTTGTTGTCATAGAAATTGTTCTAATCTTATAATGGTGCAAATTGTAGTTTATCGCCTTTGTTGTTGAAGTATAATGTAATTAATTAAGCACAGATAAGTTATAAATAAGCTATTATGTTTTATGACTGTGTATGATGTAACTATAATATATAAGCTCTAAAATTGAAGAACGTCAATGCTAGATGGCTGTAAATGGAGGGAACTTGATCTATGTCAAAGATATAGACTACAAGCCCTTGGAAAAAATTCACCTGTGAAATGAACCAACGTGAATAACGCTTAGAAGGCTGTTACTATATGATAAAATAACTCTGAGCGCTATGACGTCATTTCTGAGCGGTACAGGTGAGTACGTGAGTAAATGGAATTTCTCAAGTACAAGTGCGAAATTACGACTAATTATTAATGTACGGCTTTTTTATAGCTTCTAGATTAAAAATAAATGTCGAAAAACCTAGTGCCATACTAAAGTGGTGGTGCCGGAAGTTGTGCAAATTTTTAATTCGCCGGTAATTGTAGAAGCAATATAGGTCATTTATTACTGTACGACATTTGTGTAATTCTTTTTGTATACATATACAGATACTATACCCATGAACGCCGTACATATTTTCAGCGCAGTGGTCGAAAGCCAAGGATCGCAACTCTTACATAAGTAAGAGAGAGATATGCTAATCATAGCATATAGGTGATGATGATATCGAACAACATAAAATTAAATGATCTTATCAGTACTTTGTGAGTAGATAATATTTTCCAGCATGCCGTACGTTTTTTGTGGGACACATAGGTGTATGGGGTAAATTACTTGCCTCTGAAAAAGTGACTTTCCGGTGACTTTTTTCTGTACGGCAATAACACAGGTTTTTAACTCTTTAGAAAATCTTCGATAAAAGATAAATGCCGTACACTTTTGATAGTCCGCTAGTCTATGAAATGGTAGATGCCACCGCCTTGACCGCCATATTGTGACTTACCACTCACAAATTAATAAATTCAAAGATGTTTTTGGGATTTAGTTGTTACAGAAAGGTTCTTGTTATTTATTTTTATTATGATGGGATAATATAAAGTCTGATTCTCATATTTTCAATTTTCTTTTTATAGTTAAAGGCATACCTTTACTTAAATTTAAAAAGATTATCTAAGTTGCAATGAAGTAAAAAGACTAAATCATAGAAAGGACGTGTGACATTTTGTTCGTACGCTTAGATCTTTTAAATTACGCAATGGATTTTAATGCTGTTTTCATTAATAGACAGAGTGATTCAAGAGCAAGGTTTATATGTATAATAAATACATATTATATTAGAAAAACCCAAGAATTAAAAGATTAAGTAATGTGATATCTTAAAAGACTAATTTTTATGCGTCTTCATTGTAAACGTTACGAGATAAATCAAAATAATATAATAAGAAAATCTTTAAAAGAAAAGTAAGAAATAAGTAAAAATCAAATAAGTCTACGATGGTTATATCTCAATGTCATAAGGGTCACCATGTTTATTTCTACACATTACTAAAAAAATAATAAGTTATTTAGGAAGCAATTTATAACAATATCACTCCTTATCCAATTATTATTATTTATTTATTATTGCTTATAGTAGCAAACGAGGAAGCAGCACACCTGATGGTAAGTGTCACTGCCGCCCATGGACCTTTGTAATATCAAGGGTATAGCTAGTCCACTGCCTACCAATACAAACCCCAAATCCACCTAGTTAGGCTTGCGGCTCTCTCGCTCACCAAACGAAGTGCAATAGCATATTACCATTACTCAGACATCGATCTTGTACGAGAGTGTGGTACTACCCCGGACAGACCGGCCTGCAGCTGTAGACAAAAACTGTCAACAGCGTGGTCCTACCATTTAAAAATATATTAGACACGTGATACATTTAATGTACCTTAAAAATACTTTTATAGCATGTTATTAAAATGATTATTTTAAAAGTTATCAGCGAATTAAAATGCGGGGATGTATCTACCGAATAAGGAAGCCAAGCGCAGGTGGGTCGCTAGTATAAAAAATATCAGTAAATAATTTATAAAGTTCTTCCATTAAGGTCTCTTTTTATAATTCTATAAATATCTATAAGCTTTTATGAGAAATGGGACAAAATGTAAAGGTAAATAAGATTTCAAGATATAGACATATATTATTCATACCAATCGTCTTAGATATTCGTAGCTATCTCGATTGATAGCTTATCGCTCTCTCCGAAACATGGATATCATTTAAACTTATATTATTAATATTGATTTACATAAAAATTGATCGAATGATTTTCTATAAAATGTCTCTTTGTATCTTTATTAGACGAAAAGAACGAAAAATATTTATTTACTCTAGTTTTACAATTTTACAAATATGTAGGCTTAATAAAAGATAATTGAAAATAACATTTTATAATGTTTGTATAAAAAAGGTAATCAAAAACATTTTTTTTACAATTTTTCCGTATCAAAAAAATTAATCAAAAACAAAAAATTTCAATTTTTTCATACAACAGTAGGTAATTAAAAACAAACATGGCTAAATAAAATATTTCTATGAAATTATGAATCTTATTTTATATTTTAAACAAGTTGTGGACTAATGAAGAACCAGGGGAAAATAATATAACCAATTACGTGATCAGTAACCCACCTGCCAATTGTGACGTTATGAGATTGTCCTTCATTTGTGGAGTTTTGCAACTGAATGGAAGAATAAAATATGAATATATTCTATAAAACTTATAAATTATAACACACATACATACATATCATCACGCCATATCCCTTGCAGGGTAGGCAGAGAGAACAGAGTGCCAGAGAACTCTATCTCTGCATACTTCACTCGCTTCCTCAACATTCATAATTCTCTTCATACACGCTCGCCGGTTTCGGAGACTCTTGACTCCACCTTCCTTCAGTACATGACCGATCTGGTCTAGGTAGGTTAGTCTCGGTCTCCCTCGGTACCTACATCCTTCCACTTTCGCATTGTATATCTTCTTAACCAGGCGTTCGTTCGGCATTCTTTCCACATGTCCGAACCATCGGAGCATTCCCTTTCGCATCTTTACACCAATACTCTCTTTCATACCTACTCGCTCTCTTACGTCGTCGTTACGAATGCGGTCGGTCAGCCTAAATCCACAGATTTTCCGCAGAGATCGCATTTCGACCGCATTAATTTTACTATCATACTCTTTTCTGCATACCCAACTCTCGCTTCCATACAGTAATGTTGGGACAAGCACTGCGTTATGTATTGCTACACGTGCCTTCTGGCTGAGGTGGTGGCTGCCGAGAAGTTGCCCCAACGCTCCGTTCACTCTATTTCCCGCATTCACTCTTCGCTCTATATCAGTGGTGTACCTTCCATCTCGGCTAAATCCACATCCAAGATATACAAATTCATCCACTTGCTCTAGTACATCATTACCTATTGTTACTCTTACATCTGTTCTGGTTTTATCTCTTTCAAAGACCATTATTTTGGTTTTGCTCACATTCACGCGTAGACCCCTTTTCTTACAATCTTCTGTCATTGTGTCGACTAGGGTCTGCAGGTCAGTCGCTGACTGTGCCAGCAGGACTGCATCATCTGCATAAAGCAGAGCAGTGACCACTGAGTCGCCCATCTGGACTCCCACATTCATATCGTTCAACCTTTGGAGACATTTATCCAGATATATGATAAACAGCCTGGCTGACAGAACGCACCCCTGCTTAACGCCGATATTGACGTCAAACCAAGGCGACATTCCATCATCCAGCCGCACACAGGCTCTACAGCCCATGTAACTGGACTGCACAGCCTGTAGCAGTTTACCGTTAATACCATACTCCGGTAAAATGTCCCAAAGTTCCTTTCGTACAACCGTGTCAAATGCTCTCTCCAGATCCACAAAACTGCAGAAAACCCTCTGACCTAGAGCCAGATGCTTCTCCACAATGTTGCGCAGAGAGAACACTTGATCCATGCATCCCCTTCCACTCCTGAAACCTCCTTGTGTCTCACACAGTAAACCATCGGACACCATCCTCATTCTCCTTTCAATAATTTTTCCATACACTTTTGCTGCCAAACTGGTCAAGCTTATGGCTCTGTAATTTGCGCAGTCATAACGTGAACCCTTGTTTTTAAACAAAGGCACGATGACTGCGCTATTCCAGTCCCTGGGAACCATTCCCGAGCTCCAACATAAATTGAGGAGCAACAGGAACGCCTCCCAGACACAAGAGCCACCGAGCTTGATCATCTCGGCAGACACCATATCAATGCCCGCTGCCTTACCATTTTTCAAACTTCTTATCGCCCATTCAACTTCATCCATACTAATGCCATCGGAGGACGCCGTTGTCGAACGTTGATCTACTAAACCACATCCAACACCGGCGCCAACCGTAGCATCCGCATACATATCGCCAAAATATTCACTCCATCGGCTTAACACGTCTTGTGTTTGTGTAAGAATGTCTCCACCTTTAGACCTTATTTTATTCATTCTGAAGGCTGACCAACCACTCCGAGACTTCTTCACCTCCCTCCAAAAGAGTTTGGTGTTACCCTCGAAGTTTTTAGTCAGCCTATCTTCTGCACTCATACTTGCTCTATCACGTTTCTCTTTCACTAAGGCCTTGGTGTCATTCTTACATTGCCGATATATTTCTTTCTTCTGTTCAGTCATACTGTCATTCAGATTCAAAGAAGAGACATAGTCCAGCCACGCTTTCTTCTTTTGCTCTACGGAAGCTGCCACTTCCGCATCCCACCATGCATCACCATTTGTTTTTCTATGGTTCTTTGAACTTCCACATACTTCTTTCGCTGTATCTACCATACTCTATTTCAATACTCTCCAGCATTCTTCAATGTCCGATTGCGGCTGGCTTGCCATCGTCAGCCGTTCTCGGACACCCTCTGCATACTTTTCTCTTACACACTCTTCTTGCAACCTTTCAACCTTTATTCTTTCAAGCCCTCCGAAGTGGACACGCTCTCGCCAGTGCCTCCACTTTCTGAACAGACCACTAAATCTCGCAATAACGAGATAGTGGTCCGTGTCGACTGTGGGGCCCCTGTAGTCTCTTGCGTCCAATATTTTGCTTCGGAGGCGACTGTCTACCAAAATTAAATCTATTATGCTTTTCTGTGCATTCCTTCTCCATGTATACATATGGATGTCCTTATGTTGGAAAAATGTGTTTGACACAATAAGGTTTCTCTCCATGCATACATCCGCTATGAGCCTACCTGCGTCGTTCACTCTCTTATCACCAAATGGACCAAGTACGTCCTCATAGTCGGGACGCTTGGTCCCCACCCATCCGTTCAAATCTCCGCATACAATCACGCGTTCACTGGTTTCTGCCATATCCAGAACTTCCCTAACATTATCCCAAAACTTCTCAAGGTCTGATGCCACCGAGGATCCTACGGGAGCATATGCTACAACCATGAATACCTTGGTGACACCTAGTTTTATACGGACCCAGAGAAGTCTGGGATCATACATTCCGTAATCCTTCACACCTGAGGCCAAGCGAGAGGACAACAGCACTCCTACCCCCATGCTGGCTCGATCGCTCTGTGGTACACCAGACCACAGAGCCATCCCGCCACCAGGAAGAGGCGTCGCTGCCCCTTCGCTTGGTCTCTGTTACACAGAGCACGTCTAGCTGTTTGTCCGCCATGACGGATATCAGCTCGTGCAACTTACCTTCCACACAACCTCTTACATTCCACGTGCCCACCCGGCACTCCGTTCTCCTCGACTCGCCTAACTGGGCAAGGCGTGATGGGTGGCGGCCCCCATCGCCGCAACTGCCGATGTTCGTACCGACGGGGGCGGGTCGGTACGCGTCGCCTCCGGGGGACGCCCTAACCCGCATTGCGGTACGCATTTCGAGCCGGATTAGCAGTCTAATTAGACTGGCAGGGGACGCGAACGAGCACGCTCCGGACTATGCCCCCTATAAATTATAATGTTACTAAAAACAATTAATAATAATTTTGCGCTGCTAGGATACAGCGCGATCTCTATATTAAAACAATATTTTGTTAGGCATTTTGACTTCTTATATTTACGGGAGTATTTTTGAAATAAAACTGTTTTTACGGATTTTATCGCGTTTGTGTTATTCAAGTTTTAATTTACCGACGTATCGAACAATTTACAGCGTTCATGGTCACGGGAGGACTTACGCATATCACCATGTAATTTAAATTTGAATACAAGGATTACTTGTATAGTTCAGAATGATGTCTTTAAAAAAAATCTGTACAACTGTGATGAGGAATGTTAAAAAGAAATTTATACAAATTAAAAAAATAAGAAGCGGGTTTCATAAAGTCTACTAGTTTTATTCATGACTGTTGAAAGTGTTATTTTGGTTCATTTATACAAGTCTTAAGATCTTTAATCAGATGCTAATTAGGTTAATAAAATAGTTTTAATTAATACACTCAATACAGGCTAAATATTAACATGTTATTATATAGCTATAATATTGATACCATGTTTTATGGAGATAATTACACTAATTTTATGTGATATTAGCAAACCCAGTCCGTTGCTTTGTTTGTAGTAGTCGATATATCGCAGCGCCACCAAGCCACCAACGACAAAGACGGTAGCCCACTCGCACGGCGTAGAGAACTATATTGCGAGGCCTATGGAGTCGTGCGCCGCTTCATCTGTTGCCCCAGACGGATTTAGCGGAGCGTAACCAGACCATAGCCTGCCGCAAAAAAAAAACGCCACCTGATGGCGAGTTATCAATGGAAAACGCATATAAACCTTCTTTGTGAAAAAAATACATATCTATAGGTACATACCAATTTTCATAACGATCAGCCAAACAGTTTTTGAGTTTAGCGATGTCATATATATAAACATCCTCTTTTATAGATACAGAGTTTCCGGGTTGAGAGTCCTCAGCGCTCACCCATAGTCCGGTTAAGCTGTCAAAGCCATCTCGGCTAACAGCAATCGCAGTGGAAGTTTTAGTGGATATTCTAGCCCCTAGGCTAGTGAGCCCCACACTCCCCATTCCGGGGAGTGGTGCGTAAATGCATTTCAACCACCGCGTTATAAAAAAAAAATAGATACAGATTAAATAATCACTTTTATAAAATTTGAGTAATAGATCGAATGATTTGTCGAGTTGTGTATAATTTTAAATTTGTTAAGTAAAATATTATCGGCCTAATAAAGAGTAATATTATTAGGGATATAGCATGATTGGAACGGTCTGGGTTCGTATCCCATATGTGATAATCATTTTTCGCACGTAATCAAGTTTTTATAAATAATTAAGCATTGTTAAATGCTAAATTTCAGTAATTTGAATTATTAGGGATTTTATTCTTTTATTTTAGTTTTTATTATCCTGAAGGTTTAGATACTTTCATCTCTTAGCTCGCATACGTCCCATTGGAGCATCGAGCCTAACAGTACGTTTTGAGTTTTCTTTCTCTTACATACTATAATAGATTTTTATAACACTCAAAGGAAGGTGGTAAGCACTTTTTTTTTTGGTATGATATGGCCCGGACACACGTTGCCTGCTCCGTCCGGGGCGACGGAGGGGCAGCGCGTGGCCCCACAACCTACTGTATTCCCTCCCCATCGCCATTGGGTCGGTCACTGGTACCGCTTCCTTACCATTCGTGGCCAGCCCAGCGGGTTACCCTTTCGAGTACCATCCCCCGTCGACGCCCCAGCTAACTGCCGCGGCGTCGCCCTCACGCGGTCAGCCTCTCTGCGGGTGACGGACTATTCCCCGGTCCAGTAACCCGCAGCCTCGGCTAGGGCGGCATCAAGCGCAGATACTCACGCCTACGCCGCACCAAGCGCCGGCGGCGGAGCGTGTCACCGAAGAGGATTTCCTCTCGGAGCCGCCTCTCTCCGCGAGATAACTGTCTCGCAGAAGGCGGCCACCGCGTCTCAGTTCCTGACGCTGTCGAGCACAGCAATATAAAAACAGCAATATAAAAGATAGGGTGGACGCAAGCCGATGGAAATGCTCCCGGTACCACCATCACCCGTCGAGCACCAGGCCCAAGAACTTCATATGGGCCCGGATGCTGATGGGAACCGAATTGACGGTGATCGAGGCGTCGGTGGATGGACTGGTGCGGGGCCCATGGAATAATAAGACCTCCGTTTTATCCAGGGCCACTCTTAGCCCCAGCGCCTCGATCCGCCTGACAATCTCTTCGGTGCCAAGAGTTGCCAGGCGTGTCGCCTCCTCCAGCGTACCACCTCGGGCTGTGACGAGTGTATCGTCGGCGTAACAGATTACGCCCAGCCCAGGTGGGAGGCTCCCTCTTAACGCCCAGTCGTAACCGGTACTTCACAAAGTCAGCCCCAAGACCGACTACTGCGGAACACCGCACGACATGGGCTTAAGGTGGTAAGCACTACTATATTCTTTCTTTTTCATGGTTTCATTATGTAAACAAATACACAAATATGACGTATTGCACGCCTCATAAGGGAAGCGTTGAGGTCTTGCTCTACTCTCGATATACGAAATCAAGCACTTTTAAAACCTAAAAATTATTGTATTTTTCTCACATTACACTTATAGGCTAATACTATCATACATATGTCAAGAAAAAAAAACATTCGTTTAAAGGTACTTGATATTTAAAAAAGAAGAAGCAATTATTTAGTTTAAAGTAAGAAAATAGTTGATAAAAAAAAATTCTAGGACGTCGGATAAAATATTTTGGATCTGGCACGATCACGACCGTAAAAAAATTAATGTATCAAAATATTTCTTTTTTTAAAAGCTTCATAATCGCAACGCGCTGTTTCCTTTTGAAAATGGCTTGGTAATTCTTTGTCGTTTACTTGCAATTAATTAAAAAAAAAATACTAAACTGCTTAGCCATTAGTGTATGTATACCTTATGAAAATTGGGTTCGTTTAGATTTTTTTGTTCGTCCATTCGTACAGGCAAAGGCAACAAATCCCATACAGCCTATTATTTTTTATTTTAGCATAACCTTTAATTATAAGAAATAAAGCTCGCGTAATTCTGAATATCTGTTAGTATATTACGAAATACGGAACAGAAAACAGTTAATCTCTGTATCTAATCTATCTACGTCTTGATCGCGTGACTGTCTGTCTGTCTGTCTTGTTTGATTGATTGAGAATACGAATAAGAATTATTTTGTTTCCCGTACATTCGTGACCAATATTGGCTGTTCCTTTGGATATTTTACTGCGGAAGACAATTAAGGTTGCTTGTAGAAATGTTATTAATGATTTCTTTGTTTATTTACATAAAGATAAAAATAACAAAAGACACAGTTTTTTTGGCAATATATTTGCTTCATGTATTCATCAATTGCTCGAACAAAAGAACTGATTTGTGACTTTCTAATATATAGTTTCGAAATAAATCACATATGTATTTCATTGGTTTTATTTGTATTGCTTTAATTTAATTGTTTTTTAATCTCATGTCTTTAATTTATTTGCTGTGTATTATGTGTGTGTGTGGTAGCGGCTGCGAACAATATCAACCCTTGTGGTGGGCTATGGACGACGCACCCCGCCAAATCGGTCCGGGGTGACGGAAGAGGCGGCGCGCAACCCCGTTGACCCACCCTGCAAGCACCTCTTCTTCGCCGTGCGAGCGGGCCACCGGTACCCGATCTTTGTCTTCGGTGGCCGAACAATATCAACCCTAACATCGGTCGTAGATGTCATAAAAGACTCTTAGTCGTCTTCCTTTTCTCTTAGTTTGTCCTTTATATCGACCTTCACCTTATGACGTTTGGTCAACAATTACATTACCAAGGTGGGTTGACGTCAGGCAAGCGGCCAGTTATAAAACTATTGCTAATAACTCTTGCAATATGTATGTTGGAAGAGCAGTACATATTGAGTCGACCTCAAATAATAAGGATAACAGCAGGAGAATATTAGTATCTTTATTTTTAAATAGCTAGAATTGGCGCGGGGAAAAGGCCTACAGCACTTATCATGACCAATTCGAACTCAATGTTTATGGCACCCTGTACTCCTTTTGAGGTTAATAGAATCATTAAGTCACTAAGAAATACGAATAGCGTGGGATATGATAATATTGCGACTAAAGTGTTAAAGGTTTGAAATTTCTGACCATTTATCCTATATTATTAATCTCAGTATTACTGAAGGTAAATTTCCAGAGGCTTTAAAATTGTCAATAATTAAACCCTTATACAAAAAAAATGATAGAATGTTAATTGAAAATTATAGGCCAATCGCACTTATATCTAATATAGGAAAAATTTTTGAAAAATTTATGAATAATTCTATTTATGCATACATAGAAAAAGAACATATTTTGACAGAAGAGCAAAATGGGTTCAGAAAGAATAAAAATATCAATCTGGCTATTTATAATTTTTTACAGACCATCATGATAAATATTGATAAAAGAGTACCAGTATCAGCTGTTTTCTGCGATATGACACAGGCTTTTGACTGTGTTCAACACAGTATACTATTAGATAAAATTGAAGCATATGGCATTAGAGGCAACATATTCAACTTAATTAATTCATATCTAAAGAATCGCAAACAGATCACCGAAGTTAGAAATATAAATGTAACAAAAAAAAGAGAAGATATTTTCAGATCTGAGGAAGGCAAAGTTATGTGTGGGGTGCCTCAGGGTAGCATTTTGGGACCATTACTTTTTAATTTATATATTAACGATTTGCCTAAGGTAACAAAGAACCCTATAACATTATTTGCTGACGACTGTACTCTAACAGTAACTTGTAATAATAGAGATACATATGAACAAGATATACATGATTCATTGACATTGATTATAGACTGGTTGAATAATAATAATCTAAATATAAATTTTAATAAAACTAAAATAATGCACTTCAGACAACGTATACAAACAAAAATTAATTTAAATATTCGGTATGATGACATAAATATTGACGAAGCAGATAATATAAAATTTCTTGGACTCATTATTGACAGACAAATCAATTGGAAAATGCATGTAGAATCGGTCAGTACGCGTTTAAGTTCTTCAGCATATGCATTAAATAAACTGTCAAGGGTTCTTAATACTGGGGGTTTGTTTACTGCTTATTATGGGTTAGTCGAATCAGTGCTGCGCTATGGAGTCATATTCTGGGGTAATAGTACCGATAACGATATAGCACTCAAAGCACAAAAACGATGTATAAGAGCCATGTTTAACATTGCAAGAATTGATAGCTGCAAACCCTATTTTAAGCAACATAATATTTTAACACTGCCCTCACTATACATTTATGAAACTGCTATCTTTGTTAAACTAAACTTAAAACTATTCGCGCGAGTGGCAGATACTTATCCAAGAAATAGGCGAGATAATAACAAGCTTTGTTTACAAGAAGCTAAAACAGCGTTAATGACTAAAAGTATCTTCTGTATGGGCCCAATTATCTATAATAAATTGCCAAAATCATGGAAGAGTCTCAATAAGGTAGCATTCGGAAAAAAACTCAAGCAATTTTTAAGCGTGAAAGTCTACTATAATGTCTCTGAATTCTTACTAGAAAGAGAAATATAATTATGTAGTTCATAAAATGATAATATTACTTACTAATAACATGACCAATTCTACTGTATTTTAACTCTTCCTTTCTATATTTGACATTATTAAGTCCTTAATTTTGATTTAATTTATATATGTGACTGTATTCAAATTATTAATTTCAATTCAATTTATATATTTGACATTATTCCAGTGATAAATTTTAATTCAATTTCCATATTTGACATTGTTACAAGTATTGACACAATTTGAATTTAATGGAGTATGGGTTTTAATTGTATTTAAATTTTAATGTAATTTAGTACCTACTAATATAATGACTGTTAGCGCTTCCTCACAAATTTGTACGCCTTAGCACGAGGCTGAACATGACAGGACCATTGTACGCTATTTGACATCTTGCATTTATATGTATACTATGCTCAAACAAATAAATGATTATTATTATTATTATTATTAAACGAGTATAAAGACCGGATGGATATTAAAGGAATAATTGAACGAGGTGTGTTCAGAATAAGTTATGCTCAAAATAAGAGGGTAAAGAGAGAATATTAACATACTTCAGGACACATGTCAATAATCATTTAGACATTACTTTCTTTCAGTACTTCTAATGTATTTGCAAATATATCCACGACCTCTGAGTGAGTTCACTACTACTCCCTTTCGACTCTTTATTCTTTTTTTTATAAACACAGCATTCTTTTTTTTTTGCGGTGGACTATGCTGTAGTCACGCCCACCAAATCGGTCCGGGGCGACAAAAGAGGCGGCGCGCTACCCTATAGACCCACCCTGCAAAGCGCCTCTCTTCGCCCTTTTTTTTTTTTTTTTTTTTTTCTTGTGGGCCATGGACGTCGCACCCCGCCATATCGGTCCGGGGTGACGGAAGAGGCGGCGCGCAACCCCATTGACCCACCCTGCAAAGCGCCTCTCTTCGCCCTGCGAGCGGGCCACCGGTACCCGATCTTTCTCTTCGGTAGCTATAAACACAGCACCTTGCACTAAGGAGGTAATTTATGTATTGAAGGGATTTATAAAAGTTATAATTCATCATCTTAGCGCATAATATCCCACTGTTGGGCTCGAGCCTCCTTCGTAATAGGAGGGAAATTGACCTACTAAACCACGCTAGTCAGACGTGTTGGTATAGGGTTTTGTTTCGAGTTTTCCATCTCTTGCATATATGTTTTATGCCTTTTATATCCCTTAGTCGTCTTTTACGATACAGGTAAGATAGAGGGTGGTGAATTGTATTCTTACTTCATCACCACACGGATAAAATTAACAGACACAAATTATATCCAGACTAAGAACAACAATTTTCGGATCGCATAAAGTATTGTCCCGCGTAAGAATCGAACACTGGGCACTTGGTATGGTAGATCATTATCTCATTGTTTTAACTCATTCAGCTATTATTCTGGCTTTTTTTTTCATTCAGCCGTTCGGAGTAATAAAACGACAAAGTGGATCCGTAATCCAGTTTGTATTCAAGGCATATTGAGTGGCCCACTGGGACTATTAACTCGACTTCTCGTCTTCGATAGTCCAGTTGATAATTACTTTTTCATATATTTAACCTTGTAGGCATCTCTATATATAAAATAATAGACTAATCTCAGATTCGCATGATCCAAAAAATTTTATAAACTCCGTGTAATGACGGAGTAATAATATAATTCAGCACATACTTTGTCCGTGAGTGTCGTAAAATATTACGAAGGTATATAATATCTTTGCAAGTGAAGGAAAATTCGAAATAAAACCTTATTACAACTCATCTAAAGTGCTTGGTATAGGAAGTCCGTTTCTTTCCTGTTTTCGAGGACGCTCAAGCCCAACAATAGAAAACATAGGAATTGAGATGATGACTGATGAGGCCTATTCTTCTGTTAATACCTGTACTACTCTTAATCCGTCTTCTTTTGTAAATGCGAGTCTGTGATGACTCAATGTGTATGGAAACGGTGATAAATACTACCAACTCTTACTACGCTGGTGGATGTCATAAAAGATAACTAAGAGTATTATTGACTAAACCAATTTTTTTTTTTTTTAAACACCACCCTGCACTAAGGAAATAAACCTTGTATAGCGGGGGACTTTACAAACATGCAATTAGCGAAGACAAATTACACCCAGACTCAAAACAACACTTTGTGGATCACACAAAGTATTGTCCCGTGTGGGAATCGAACCCACGGCACTGGCACGGAAGGTCGGTATCTTAACCACTACGCCATCTGTGCAGTCGACAGTTCCACCTGATGGCTTAAGGTCAACAATTAGATTCCCAAAGAGGGTTTATGTCAGGAGGGCGGCTGGTCATAAAACTATTGCCAATAATTTTTACAATATGTAGTAGGAAGAACACATATTGCGTCAACCTTAACTAATGGGAATAAAAGCAGGTTGATGATGATGATGACGATATATAAAGTCTGTTATAACACGTAGTTAGTGTTACATCAAGAGATGGAAAACTCAAAACAAAACCCTATACCAACACGTCTGCCACCGAAGATAAAGACCGGGTTCTGGTGGCCTGCTTCCTCGGCGTAGAGAGGTACATGTAGGGCGGGTCTTCTGTCGTCCTGGACGGATTTAGCGAGGCGTCACGAAACCATAGCCCGCCGCAAAAAAAAAAAATATCAACACGCCTGACCAGCGTGGTATAATAGGTCTTTTTTCTCTTTCTATTACGGCGGAGGCTTGAGCCCAACAGTGGGACATATATGAGCTGAGATGATGATGAGTGTTACGTCAATAAATTTGTTAAAAATGCATATATTAGTTTGTTTTTAATATTAACTATTAAACTATACAGTATTCTATATATATAACAAATACAAAAATACGATTGCCAAATTTCATTTTCATAGGCTACGAATTTAAAATTTAATTTTTCCACAGAGCCAATTTTGCGTTTACATTGAAATAAACTCGGTTCAAACGATAAATATTTGGCTTGGTGCCCAATTCTACTATGTTTCTACCTATATGAAATGTATGATGTCAAGGTAAATATTTATTTGAATACGATGTTATTATATGCGAGATATAATACATATCATTTCGTGGAAATTGACTTTTTTACCTAAAAGTTTTCCTGTGTGGTGACGGAGTAGTAAAAATACAATTCACCACCTATCTTACCTGTGGTTGATCGTAAAAAACGACTAACAGATATACAACGTATATAACATCTACGCAAGAAAAGAAAGCCTCGAAACAAAAACCTATACCAACACATCTGACCAACGTGGTGTATAGGTATATGATCAATGTCCCTCCACTATGGAAGAAGGCTTGAGCCCAACGGTGGGACATATATGAGCTGACATAATTTGACTGCGCAGATGGCGTAGTGGTTAAGATATCGACCTTCCGTGCCAGTGCCGTGGGTTCGATTCCCACGCAGGACATTACTTTGTGTGATCCACAAAGTGTTGTTCTGAGTCTGGGTGTAATTTGTCTGCGTTAATTGCATACTTGTAAAGTCCCCCGCAATACAAGGTTTATTTCCTTAGTGCAGGGTGTCTTTAAAAAAAAAAAAAAAAATACACAAAAGGTGTTTATTTTTTAAATAATAATTATCCATTACCACGGAAACCTAGTTCTTTAGTCGAATACATTGTTAGCTCTCAAAAATTTAAATATAAGCAAGCCTTATACAATTTAGTTTAAAAATTATGGAATATTTTTCTTTTTTTATATTAAGTTGCTTTTAAAAAATTATGAATGCGGAAGCGAGTGAAGTATGCAAGGATAGAGTTCTCTGGCACTCTGTTCTCTGCCAATCCTGCAAGGGATATGGCGTGATGATATGTGTGTATGTATGTAAGTTGCTTTTTAATAATCACTATCTTCAAGTCATATCGTTACCATTAATTGAGAGTTATCAACTAAATTAATGAACGAACGATTGATCAAGTAAATAACGACCACTGAAAGTTTTGTTAGTATATGAAAATACACGTAAACCACTTTTACATAATATCCACCATACTTTAACTCTTTCTCTGTATTGAATTAAATTCTACCAAATTATTCAATGTAACTTAAAATTCTTAACTATTCAATAATATATGAGCGCCACGAATCATTTTCACAGTCCTGTCAAAACGCCGATTATTTTAATGACCATTGTGTGTTACCAACCTCTTATTACTATAATCCACGGGTTAGAAAAGGGGTAGTGAATTGAATTCTTACTCTGTCACCACAAGAAAAGTTTGTCTGATTACATAGTTGAAAAATAATCTTGTAAAAGGATCAGACAGTCTGTTAAAACACATATTTTAATAAAATATTCCTACACCACTATTCTCCGGATTAAGCACACATATTTTGCGTTTACTAGAATCAATTAGCCATAATCCTTGAATCAAAGCAGCTATTAAGAACTTCTTAACCATAAATCTTATAGTCGTTTGCAATTTAGAAGCCTTTTAAAATATTACGTAGGTACGTTATAAATTACAGTGACACATAAAAATAATGAGAAAACCTTTACAAATTGACTGGTACAGGGTTGGTACATCACGAAGCATGAAAGGGTACGACCTACCCGGAATACTTAACCCTTAAATGTACTTGATTCACCTTTGTTAAGCGATGACCAAAATTAATAAAATATTTTCAAGCTAATAGAGTTGACCCCCTTTTTGAACCCTTGAGTAATGAATATATTTTTTTTACATTAAAATATATAATGTCTAATGTACCTATGTTATAATAATTAACTTCAAAGAAAAGTTAGTTGTGAATTGTTGAAAAGAAAATCGACCTACTATAACTACGTCGGTCACACGTGTGTAGTATAGGGTTTTCTTTTTAGTTTTCCTTGTCTTGCATAGTTGTTATTTGCATTTTATATCCTTTAGTCGTCTTTTATGATACTTACGGACAACATAGAGAGTGTTAAATTTTATTCTTTCTCCATCAACTCACGCTATTTAATTTGTTCAATAATTTATTTCCATACATTTATTTTAATTTGATTTATTTCGAAGATATCAAATTAAGTACAAATACTCTTCAGTAAAATTAAATAAACACTTAAAATTTAATCCCCTTTTTATGTCCTTTTATTTAATTAAAAAATAGCTTAAATAAGCACTAGATGGACTTTACTTTTGTAATGTAAGGACTTAGCAATATTCTGAAATATAGTCCCTCAATTAATATATTCCTCCCAAAGGTATAAAATAGGGGTTGAATTTGGCCGTATCATTTTTCATACTACATTTTAACGGGAACGTCACATATGTTTTCTAAGCGAACTAAGTCGCGAACAAAAGCCTGTTAATAATAAAATTGTTGTTATATACTGAAGTAAATACATTGTATATGCCATTAAAATATCCTATGTATTCGTGTTTTGATGTAATTAGGTTTTCAGGTGTTATAAACATGCCTAGGTACCGCGCTAATGAGTAATTTAAGTAGAACAAGACTATAATATTACACGAAGCATGTATTAAATAGTATTCAACTAATGTACCTATCATGTTTATTATAACATTAATTACTTATGAAGTACCTAACAAAATATATTTATTACTTGTTTCTGCCCGCAGCTAAGCTCGCGCAAAAGGTTACTTTCCTGAAGTTTTTCATAACCCATTTTTATTCTCCTAAGGGTAATTTTTTTACAAAATTTTAATGTCAAATTTATTTATATCTAATGAATAGCCTTTTTTGGCGGCGGGCTATGGTGTGGTCAATCTAATCAATAGCCTAAAAATAAGTGTGGATATATGTTTACCAGTTTACCAGTTGCTGTTTTAAATTTCGCAGAAGAAAATTGCCATCCACACTCTTGGTGCTTCGTTTCAACAAGTCATACGAGCAAATAAGATTCCCATCTACGTTTTTATTACTAACATAGACCTTCTAATAGTTTGTTTAAATGGCTTAATTACCTAGATACACTACCAGAAAATACATAATACGAAAGATCAAATCCGAAAATCTAACAACTAGAATAGAAGTACCGTAACCGTATTTTTATATGGCAATGGAGAAAAGGATCGACGATGTATTTTTACAGAGGTAATTTATACGCGCAAGTGAATGATATAAGCCTTTTTTATCTAGAAAAATATATGGCTCCTACGAGATCGGACTATGGCTATTTCGAATCTATACATTTATTTACTTTGGAGTTCCTTTTACGTAACTATGACGTTCAGACTAAACTTTCATTTAAAATATATATTTTATGCTTATGGTGGCAAACGAGCAAACATCACACTTGGTAAGTGTTATTGTCGACCATGGACCTTTGCAACACCAAGGGTATAGCTAGGCCGCTGCCTACCAATATAAACCCCAAAACTACCCAGTTGGGCATCCAGCTCTCTCGCTCACGGAAAAAAGCGCAAAAGTATATAGCCATTACTCAGTCGTCGATCTTCTGCGAGAGTGTGGTACTACCTCAAACGGACCGGCCCGGGGCTGTAGACAAAAAAACTGTCAACAGCATGATCCTACCACTAAAAATTTATCATTAAAAGAGTTTCTTAACAATAGTTTAAAATGATTAAACCTAATCAAAGTATGAATGTTAGGTTAGAGTTTTATACGTAATAAATTCTCAACTAACGGGCTAAGTATTCGCAAGGGACTTCAAGTATATTTATAGTACTAATCCGTAGCAATTTAAAGAATAAAACCGTCATCGTAAGGTACGACCTACTTACCAATGTAAACAGAATTACGAGTCCAGTAGAATTGTTTGCTGGAAATTTCGAATTTTATTTGCAAAAAGAATTTGCTTAATGAAATTAAATTATCTACACGTATAAGGCATGGTAATACTTTTTTTCATTTAAGCCTGAATTGATAGATGCGAAATGTAATATATTTATAAAGTTATCCAAAAATTAAACACGAGGAAATAAAACTAATTAACTTTCACAAGCTTTGCCTTGGTCGTATATTATTTCATCTCAGCTCATACATATATACCTCACTGTTGAGCTCGAGCCTCCTTCATAATAGGAGAGAAATTTACCTAATATATTATGATAGTATGTCCCAATGTTGGGCTCGAGTCTCCTCCACAATAGGAGGGAAATTGACGTGTAACATGCTAATCAGACGTGTTGGGTTTTGTTTCGAATTTTCCTTCTTAGATATAGTTCCTTGCATAGATGTTATATGCATTTTCTATCCATTTGTCGTGTTTTACGATCACCCACGGGTAAGATAGGGGATGGTGAATTGTATTCTTACTCCGTCACCATACAGATAATCTTAATATATATAAATTACGTGTCACGTTGTTTGTCCGCGATGGACTCCTAAAGTACTTAACTGATTTTAATAATATTTGCACAGCATGTGTAGTTTGATCCAACTTAGAAGATAGGATAGCTTCCATCTCAATTTATAGTTACAATATTATTTTATTGCAAATTATTTGTCTGTTATTTGATAGTCACAATTATCTGTTATCTCCAAACAATTCTAACAGATGGCGGTATCTGTTGACTGGATTGAGTAAGTATTTAATAGATGGCGCTATGTTAAACATAAAAACGTTTCATATAAGCTACAATTTATTAGCATAACCACCACGTGTTACTGAGGTTACTTTAGCCACGGCAACGCGTGGCCGCGTCTGTTAGTTATATATAAACATGAAAATTTCCACAATGAAATTTTTCCACTAAACTCTTTCGTACTATGATCATGGTGGAAATGCTTTACATATTTTTGGCAAACTATGGTTTGGAATGTGTTGCGCCTGAAAAGAAGTACTACACTAACTATTATGCCTACAAGACCGTACTAATAGCGTATTGTACCTGTTCTTCCCAACAATATAATTAGGCAAGGAAGCGAAAACTTTTATCTTCATATCAGCTTGCTATACGTCGTGCTACTGGGCTCAAATTTGCTCTGCAATAATAGATAGATTGACCTATACTATGCTGGTCAAGCAGGTTAGTGTCAGGGTCTATTTTATTCGGGAGCATTTCCGCAGGCTTGCTGCGCGGCTCGTCTGCGCGGCGTCCGCCATTTCGTGGCTTATGCCGAACGTGGGCGGACCGAGCGCTACGTGCCGAAAGCTGTACTCGGGGGTCGTCCGGTCGATGGCCCTGTACGGCGCACCGGTGTGGGCGGGATCCCTGACCGTCCGACTCAGGGCTCTTCTGTGGCGACCACAGAGGACCACGTCGCTCAAGGGGAGGGTACCTCTCAGGGGGTATTCCATCGGGCCGGCCACTGACGACAAGTTCACGCTGCTCCAGTGGCCGGTCCAACGACGTAGGCGAGGTTCGTGGGTGGGTTACTGGTATGCGTGCGTACGCCCCTCTGTCGCCCCGGACGGAGTGGTGCGAGAAGAGCACCGATCATAACCCACAAGGGTCTATTTTAAGATTTCCTACTTTTGCATAAATGTTATCTACATATTATATCTCTTAAGTGTCTTTTACGACACTTGCGGTTAAGGACGAGGGTGATGAATTGTATCTTTACGCCGTCACCCCTTAGAGAACAGGACAACCTGTTCGTATCCCAATTACTTGGGGTCGACTCAATATGTAATCCTCTTTGTACGTATTGTAAAAGTTATTGACAGTAGTTTTATGACCAGTCGACTGCCTAACGTCAACCCTCCTTGGAAATATAATGATGACCAAATAAATGGCATCAGGTCGAGTTTACTCAAGTGGATATACAGCTTTTAATCGTATTTTATGACATCCAAGAGCAAAGAAAGGGTTGTTAGTATTCGTTGAGGCGACTAAACAGCACTTTTTTAAATACTTTTATCTAATGAATGAAAAAAAAAAAATTAAAAACACCACCTGCACTAAGGAAATCCTTGATTTGCGGGGAACTTTACAAATATAATTAACGCAGACATATTAGACTCAGAAAATCCTTGATTTGCGGGGAACTTTACAAATATAATTAACGCAGACATATTAGACTCAGAATATTTTGTGGATCGCACAAAGTATTGCCCGACGTAGGAATCGAACCTGCGACACTGGTACGCGAAGTCAGTATCTTAACATCCATCGTGCAGAGAGCATTTAATGAATATTTTTGTACACAATTCATTTGATATTTGTAAGAAATCACGTAAAACAGATCTCGAAAAGCAGATATGCTATATTTTTTTTCTTATCACAGGTAGAATGTTACAATGTGATTTCGTAGGCAAAGGATGGTCATATAGCTATCTAGTTTTACGGGCTCACGTTACGTACTATAAAGTATGTTTACCATGCTTATTTATGCGGAAATAAAAAAAAACAGGTCAAGCGAGAACCGGTTGCTTTGTTCAGGTCCCGCAATCTATTTCCAGAGGCGATGAAAGGCCTTTAAAGGTAGAAATTGATGTGGTTCTGTTGTAAAATTTTCCGTGACATAAAAATGGATTATCCATTAATGTTTCAAATATAAGTATAATGTTTGGTATTATATATTTTTGTGCAGAAAAATTCTCAAGATTTCTTTTTCTCAATTATATTCTTGTTAGCTTACAAAAGATGAAAGCTGATAATTGAACTGATGCCGCCGCAGCTAATATTTTCGTGTGGTGATGAAGTAAGAATACAATTCTCTATCACCTGTCCTGTTCGTGAGTGTCCTAAAAGAAGACTAGGAGTTATAATATGTATATAACATCTTTTCAAAAGAAGAAAATTTCAAAACCATATAGTAACTCTTCTGAGCAGTATTCATCTCCTATTGTAGAGGAGATTCGAGCCGCATTCAGCAATGGGACATAATATATGGGTTGAGATGAAGAAAATATATGATATCAATGAAATCAAAGAATCGGTGCCGGTGTTCCCTTCAATTGATTAAGAACGGCCATATCCTGGATATGGGGCTCAACGCCTTTCTTCTGTCGACAGTCAGAAGAAAATGGTCATATATAGTGACCAGCGTGGTATAGATGATCAGTTTCCCTCTGAAGGAGGCTCGAGCCCAACAGTGGGACGTATATGAGCTATTATGATGATGATGATGTTAAATTCACTGCAAAAGAAAGCCATTATTAATCATTATCATTTCACCTCATAAAAATTTCACTATTTATTAGATTTTTTTGATACATGCCGAACGAACGTCTGGTTAAGAAGATATACAATGCGAAAGTGGAAGGATGTAGGTACCGAGGGAGATCGAGACTAACCTACCTAGACCAGATCGGTCATGTACTGAAGGAAGGTGGAGTCGAGAGTCTCCGAAACCGGCGAGCGTGTATGAAGAGAATTATGAATGTTGAGGAAGCGAGTGAAGTATGCAGAGATAGAGTTCTCTGGCACTCTGTTCTCTCTGCCTACCCTGCAAGGGATATGACGTGATGATATGTATGTATGTATGTATGTTTTGATACATGCACGAAGTACATAATTCTACAGGTTTTTTTGTTGCTTATGGTGGCAAGTAAGCCGCACACCTGATGGTAAGAGTTACTGCCATCCAGGGATCTTTGCAATAGCAGCAGGGGTACAGCTAGGCCGCTAACTGCTAATCAAAACCTCAAAATCCACCGTAAAAGTTGGGTTGCCGACTCTCTTGCTCACCGAACGAAGCACAATAGCGTATTGCCATTACTCAGACGTCGATGTTTTACGAGAGTGTGGTACTATCCCGGACGGACCGGCCCGCGGCTGTAGACAGAAAACTGTCAAGTGTGGTCCTACCACTATTGAAATTGCATCTTATTGTATTTTCCATAAATATATTACGAGTCTTATTAATAAAATAGTGTCTATCTAAAAATCCTTCACCAATATCTCTTTCTTGCGCACCATTTCTAAGTACAGGCATAAAATAAAATACAATTACTGAAATTTAGCATTTAATATGCTTAATTATTTATAAAACCCGATAACGAAGTGAAAAATGATGTCACAAGCGGGATTCGATCATTTTTCACTTCGTAATCGGGTTTTATAAATAATTAAGCATATTAAATGCTAAATTTCAGTAATTTAAATAACAAGGTTGTGTTATCGTTTAATACAATTCTAACTGTAAAGTTTTAAGTATTAAGCCTATAACAATGTGTAAACATTGTCGGGTAGATAGCATACCGTCACCTTAAGACGTAAATATGATACGAGGTGAAATTTGCATGTCCTACAACTAGTCACGGTGGTGTAGTGGCAGCACGATTGGGCCGGAATCCCAATAGGCGCGGGTTCGAATCCCGCTTGTGACATCATTTTTCACTTTGTAATCGGGTTTTATAAATAAAATACAATAATAAAACGTTGGTACAATTAGGCGGTCTTATCGCATACTGCAATTTCTTTTAGAAAACCATAAAATTTTATTTTTAGTGAGGAAAGATACTTGCGTTGTACTAAACAAACAGAAGAGAGAAAGGAAGGAAAGTAAACAGAAAAAGACTCATATGAGAACCGTAGAAGAAGTAAAAAGATGTAAGATATTTTGATATTCATACAGTAAATAACAGACCTCGAACTTAATACCAAAGCTCGTTGGAATTGCCGTAATAATGTCCGTACTCAATCATGAATTAGTACACTTTGCGAAACATGTATACGAAACTAATTATAACTTAAGTTATAGTTATATTAACACTTAATATATAGGAACAAACGTATGTTTAGGCCCTAACGGGACGTCAATGATTAAGCACTTCATGGCGTCCCCAGATCAAGATCGGGAGGCCGCCGATAGTATTCCGCCCGTGACGAAGTCGAAAGTGGGTGCGGCTGTGGCGAGGATCCGTTCCGCCAACACGGCCCCCGCCCGGAAGGAACACCAGTCCGGGTGCTGACGTCGCTCCTCAAGCACCTCGAGCCTCACCTCAGGCAATTGTACAACGTTTGCTTGGCGTCTGGACGGTTCCCTGAGTGCTGGAAGGAGGGGAGGTTGGTTCTCCTGCCAAAGCCGGGACGGCCCCCGGATTCGCCGTCGACCTACAGGCCCATCGTGCTCCTTGACGATTAATGTTGATGTATTTAAAAACATCTGGAAATTAAAAATCAAGTTCAAACGCAATAAAATTAGTAAAAATAATGATTGTAACACAAATGAGTCTTTTTAGCGGGAGTATGAAAGTGTATATATACAATGTGAAAGGGGAAGGATGTAGGTAGGAAGACCGAGACTCACCTACCTAGATTGGTCACGTACGTGAAATAAGGTGGAGTCAAAAGTCTCCGGAACCGGCGAGAGTATATGAAGAGAATTATGAATGTTGATGAAGCGAGTGAAGTATGCAAGGATAGAGTGCTCTGGCACTCTGTTCTCTCTGCCTACTCTGCAAAGGATATGGCGTGATGATATGTATGTATGTATATATGAAAGTGCAAGCGTCATATGGTGGTATTGTATTATTTTCAATATCTTAGTGTTTTAACGTAATATATTAAATAATTTTGATAGCATTTATATAAAGAGATGCGAATGAACTGCTAGTATGTAGTGACTAGCGAGGCCACCGCGTGAGGATGACGCCCCGACGGTGCAAACTGTCCGGGCGTCGACATCTGCGAGGATACCCGTGAGGGTAGACCGCCGGGTGGGCCACTGAAGAAAAAGACCGCGTACCAGTGACCCACCCGCACGGCGTCGAGAGGTATATTGTCGAGAGGTATATGGGCGGGTCTACGGGGTCTTGCGCTGCTTTTCCTGTCGCCTCAGACTGAATAGGGTTTGACGTACCGTAGCCCGCCGCCAAAAAAAAAAAGTATGTAGTGACTATGATATAAAAGTGCTTTAGAAATGTTTTAATTTTTCAGCATAATTCCCATCATTAATAGTGTGGCCATAGTCATTCAGGCCACTGTGGAAGGCAAGAATTTGATTTAGGTTAATTTCCCTCCCATTACGGAGGAGGCCCGAGCCCAACAATGGGGCATATATGGGCTGTGATGAAGTAGCTCATTGCAAAAAAAAACAAAAAATATCGGCCAAGTACGAGTTGTACTCGCGCACGAAGTGTTCCGTAAAACTAAAAAAATATTTATGCAGTAGTTTTTTTTTTTATATTAAATCAAGTTTTTTTTTTGTGCTGTGTGGTAGCGGCTACGAATACTACCAACCCTTACTTTGCTCGTGGATATCGTAAAAGACGACTAAGAGTTTTTAACGACCTGGGCCAACTCCATCTGATGTCGTTTGGTCAACAATTACATTCCCAAGGAGGGTTGACGTCTGGCAGGGGGCCGGTCATAAAACTATTGCCAATAACTTTTACATTATGTACTATGAAAGAAGAGTACATATTGTATCGATCCCAAGTAATTGGGATAAGAGTAGGAGAATGATGATGATGAATTCAAGTTTCTTTTTTCTTTGATATTAATTCAAGTTACACCTAAATTAGTAGTAAATAAAAATTAGTAGTTTTAATAAATATTAAAACTACTAATTTTTTAAAACATTTAATGAACACGTTTTTAAACAATTTTATTTATAATATTATATTATTAAATTATTATAAATAAATTTTGCAAAAATTTATAGCAAAAAGAGCTCGGTGGCGGTGAGATTCGAATTCGTGCCTACGGTGTCTTAAACCAGCGCCTTAGACCACTCGGTCACGCTGCCTGTTCATTGTCAGTGCAAAATTAACTGCTGCTTGTTAACCATACACGTTCAGGTGAAAAGGGGTAGTGAGTTTAAAATGATTAAAAATATTTTTTTTATATGATGTAATCAAAAATTTACAGTTTTCACAATTTTTCCTTAATCTGTGCTATAAGACGTTGCTTAGTTCCAAATTTCAAGATTCTGAGCTCACGGGAAGTACCCTGTAGGTTTTGGTTCCCTTGCGAGTGTCGAAAATTTGCAGAAATTTGCGACATAAATAGCTATATCTTTTGATTGCGTTAGCTTAAAAGTTTGATTTTTTCACAGCTCTAAGGGACAGTAGACCTGAGTATTTGATATAAATTTCAGCTTGATACCTCCACGCGTTCCTGAGAAAAAGAGTCTTGACAGATAGACAGACGGACGGACGGACAACAAAGTGATCCTATAAGGGTTCCGTTTTTTTCCTTTCGAGGTACGGAACTCTAAAAAGGAGAACTACAAAAGCTGTTATCACTATCATTAAATTCTATTCGTCCTTCAATCTATTACCATTCACTTTTAAACCTAAAGTTCTCCAAAGTAAATAATATAAAGGATAAAGTCATAACGACTGGCTCTAGAGAGCACTGTTACCAAATCACCTAGTGTTTCTTAGCACGTTTTGACAACTCCCGCCAGAAAAAAAAGGACTACGGGCACAATTTTTGCGTAACTCATTACTGTTTTTTTTGAAGACAGGCTAAAATGTGGTCACACCTCTCACAAATTATCTGAGGCGGTGGAAGAGATAGCGTGCAACTGCATAATCTGCAATGCGTAACCTCTATATCGCCATTTAGGCAGATCACTGACACTAATTTCTTTTCTTCTGTGCGTCGCGTCGCCCCACAACAAACATTTAAATATTTTCAATATATTGATAGTTCTTATATTTCGCAATATCCTTACGGAATCCTAAATGGATTTAACCACCCACATCCCCGTAAAAAAGTTACGGATGCTGTAAATTCCGCGACGAAATTTGGAACTCAATTGAATGTAAGATATTTGGACCCAGTTTGATGTTCCATTGTATATTTCTAGGCGGGAATATATTTCACACGGTCCCGACTTTTATTTGTACGAAGAATGTTTATCTTTATCTGTGTAATATATTATCTATGTTTCCATATGACTGGCTATTACCATTGATTTTGTGGTTCTATATAAAACAAAATAACGATTGTAACATGGTTTTTTTATTGGAAATCATTACCATTACTTACCTTGTTTGTAGTTATTTTTATGAGATTTGTATGCGTACATTTTAATGCTATTAATTTGCTATTTATCTTTTATTGGACAATAGTCTGTTATGTAATAAGAGGAAAATCAATATGTACTATCACTCTTGCGTGACGAGTTGCCATAGAATGATATCTGATGTTCACCCGAGTATTACACATATGAAATAAAAACTATTTTTACGGATTCTATCGCTGTCCGTCCGTCTGTCACCAAGCTTTACCTCAAGAACGGTGATAGCTAGACAGTTGAATTTTTTACAGATGATCTATTTCTATTGACGCTATAACAACTACGGAAAATCTGTGGAGTTAGAACTACCAGATCGGTCATGTACTGAAGGAAGGTGGAGTCAAGAGTCTCCGAAACCGGCGAGCGTGTATGAAGAGAAATATGAATGTTGAAGAAGCGAGTGAAGTATGCAAAGATAGAGTTCTCTGGCACTCTGTTCTCTCTGCCTACCCTGCAAAGGACATGGCGTGATGGTATGTATGTGTGTATGCTATAACAACAAACTAAAAATAAAATAATATAAATATTTAAGGGCCGCCCCCTTATCCCAAACAACAAACTTGATTTTTTTTAGTTTTACGGCACCATTCGTGCGCGAGTACAACTCGCACTTGACAGATTTTTTATTTACGTCATATGATATACTCTAGAAAGGAATGCACTAAGTAGTAACAATTTTTATTGAACGGAATTGATAACTTGTTTTACCCATTTTCTGAGGATAAGTATTTGATGTTCTTGTAATTTTAATAATGTCTTTTAGTTTCATGCCGGTAAGCTACGAAAATTATATTTTAGCTATTCAGTAAGTTATTATGAAGTATTTGTGACCGTATTTCGGCTTTAGTAATCAGTGATTGATTGATTTGAACATTTCTTTATTTTCATAAACAGTTACAAAACAATGTTATAACATTCTTTATCACTTATTTTTAACGTTTTTTTACAGAATAAGATGTCTTTATAAAACATATTAAATGACCACAAACACTTTTAATTTTAATTTTTTACTCTTGATTTTATCATAGTAAAAAGATGTGATTATTATATTATCAATGGACTTATTATTTGTCAACATGGAGTGTAGCATGTTATAATTATGAAGAGTATACTTAGTACTTAATACACACAATTACTTTAATCTATATTCATCTCACTTTTAGGTGAGCTTATACTATAATGGAAGGGGAATCGCTTATTATATAAGTCACGATAAGCAAATATATTAGAATTGACTCAAAACTAGTCATTTTCATTATTTACCATTGTATTATTATGTAGGATCCTTACATTTATAGATATCCTTGAAAGATATCCTAAAAAGAAGAATCGTGTTCTTAATCATCACTTCTAGGAAAATAGGCTTGAGGATATAAAGAGAAGCACTTTTTTCCAGACCCCTTGATAAAGAGAGGTACCTGAAACCAGACGAAAGAGCCACCAAACTCATGAAATCGGTTCCAGTAGTAGATGATAAGATTATCACGATAAATTTTGGGGATCCCACTCCGTCCTTCTATCAGCCCCAGATGATTGGATGGAATGGTGAACATAACTCGTCAAAAAATAGTAGACACTATAAAAAATACCAATAAATGAAAAACATTTTAACACGAAAGAAAACCAATACGGAATTTTATAAATATAAATAATTATGTAAAGGTAGATATCGAAATAGAGAAAAAAAAATCTAAAAGTTATAATAATAACAAGTAATTTCGGTAAATCGCTACCGAGATGTAATATTTTAACGAATATATGAAAGGAAATCACTGTTGGTGACTTGTGTAGGTACGAAATATAACATAATATTCTTAAAAGGATTGCTATTTGTTTTGTCTGGATTCGTAGAATAATTTCCAGAAAGCGTAACTTATATTTTTGTGGCCTTTTTTTTTTCTTTAGCACATTGCCGATATTTTTGACAGTTGATCGCTTGGGATTGTTCTGTTCAATTTCTCGCTGATTGTTAAGAGGAGGGAGGTTATACGCATAAGTTGATACTCTGTTAGGTTCTGAAATAAAATCTTCATGATTAATTTTTAAAGTTACACATACTTTTATTTGAAGTTATAAACTGAATTGTAATAAATTCGTTTGCATATTATTTTTCAATACAGGCATTATTGTCTAAGTAAAAATCACATCTCTCATATGTGATACGATTTCCACGCAAATTTAATATTTGTGCGATTCAAAATTGACTTTTCTGCATTAAGTGCAATTTGAGTCTGTGAATTGTATATCTGAAAAATCCCCTAAGGATATTTTAGTATTATTTTAACTCCTTTGGTGACAGTAGAATAAGCAAACATTCTGAAAAAAAAACATGGTAAATACTGCTAATAGACCACCGCAAGTCCAAGAATACAATCAGATAAAATACCTGATTGTAATCAGGCAACAAAACTCATTAGTCATTCAAATCGTTATTACTCAGACCTTGATTATTTTCAAGTGTGGTACTGCCCCGGAAAAGTCTATGCAGTTCGTCATTTTATACATACATACATACCATCACGCCATATCCCTTGCAGGGTAGGCAGAGAGAACAGAGTGCCAGAGAACTCTATCCTTGTATACTTCACTCGCTTCCTCAATATTCATAATTCTTTTCATACACGCTCGCCGGTTTCGAAGCCTCTTGACTCCACCTTCCTTCAGTACATGACCAATCTGGTCTAGGTAGGTGAGTCTCGGTCTCCCCCGGTACCTACATCCTTCCACTTTCGCATTGTATATCTTCTTAACCAGACGTTCGTTCGGCATTCTTTCCACATGTCCGAACCAACGGAGCATTCCCTTTCGCATCTTTACACCAATACTCTCTTTCATACCTACTCGCTCTCTTACGTCGTCGTTATGAATGCGATTGATCAGCCTAACTCCACAGATTTTCCGTAGAGATCGCATCTCGACCGCATTAAATTTACTTTCATACTCTTTTCTGTATACCCAACTCTCGCTTCCATAGAGTAATTTTGGGACAAGCACTGCGTTATGTATTGCTACACGTGCCTTCTGGCTGAGGTGGTGGCTACCGAGAAGTTGTCCCAACGCTCCGTTCACTCTATTTCCCGCATTCACTCTTCGCTCTATATCAGTGATGTACCTTCCATCTCAGCTAAGTCCATATCCAAGATATACAAATTCATCCACTTGCATCATCATTTTATAACTATTTCATTATTGGTCTCAGGATTCTGAAATAGGGGTTGGAAAAATTAATATAAATACTTTAATGAAAGTCTATCTAGCGAGTTGATTTCTTCATAGTATTTTTTCATAATCTATAAGGCATATATTTTTTTTAATTATTCATTGTATTCATTCTTGAAAGAAGCCTGAAGAATTTTTAACCCCATGTTATACGGGATATGGGTTACTGGCAATATGCTTTATTGCCACGAACCGTACTACAAATTAAAAAGAGTAATATTACCGAAACACTCATTAATAATTAAGTAAAGTAATACTAGTATTTGTAAGAAACTTTTTTTGGTTCTGTTTATAGCACATATATCATGGTCTTACTGTAGCGAAGAATAATAATAATATAAACAAAACAAAATATTTCTTACATGTTTTCCGTGTGATAACGGCGTAAGAATTAAATTCACCACGTCTATCTTACCCGTGAGTATCGTAAAAGACAAGAAGATCTATGCAAGAGAAGGAAAACTCAAAACAAAACCCTATATCAACCCGTCTGACTAGTTGATTAATTTTCCTCCTATTTTAAAGGATGCTCGAATCCAGTAGTCAAACTAATATACTATGAGATGATGATAATCAGATGAAATATCTTTAAAAAAATCTTTGCCTTCATGAGGATAAATCTTTAACTTCATTATCATTTCTACCATTACCTTAAATAATAATAATGAAATATAAAACGGGAAAATTTTATAACAAAATGGAATAAGATTTCCATTCCTAAAAACTTCCTTCACGTTTACCATTATAAAACTCTTCATATTTTCCAATAGTTTGCTACAAGATAAAAGTTTCGTATAAAATTCTGTTCTCTAATACTTAAATCACACCATTATATTAACATGCGGTCGTAAATCAGGCCTAAAAGCCATAAAGCGTGCGTTTTGAATTGTAAATGTGGTAAAAAAAAAGATATTTGTCACCTCCGAAAGCAATACCATAAAGAAATTTACCGCAGTATCTTCTGATTTTTTTCGTTCAGCTTATTTTGTATTATATGTTGTATTTTATATAGATTCAATTAAAAAGATACTGTATCATAAATGAGATACATTACTGACCGTAGATCTTCTCCATAGAACGGAATATGACGTGTTTCGCTGCAATCATTCTATTCGTCGCTTTCTGAAAGGCAATCGCCGTCTTCTGCGAGAGTAATCTAACCACCTATTACTGTAGCGATAATAGCATAATCCCTTTAAGAGCTCTATGACCTAAGTGGACATCTGTAGATTGATACATGGATGAATATAGCATAAGAACAAGTAGCAGCGGCTAAATCTCAAACTTATTATTAAGAGTTTCTTAAAAAAATCGTTATAATATATTGGCTGTAAACCATCCTCAACTTGTCTAACCATACAGAATAATGAAAGGTCCTAGCAAGTGGATGGATAGTATTGAGTGTTTGACTTAGTTGAAGGATCCTTCAAAAATTTCTATTAATACTTTAATTATCTATTAAAAATTTAAAATCTTTTATTTTGGGATACAAACTAGAGTCCGCAACGAACCTCCCTGTGCCAAGTCCTATTAATTGCCATAAATTGAGATCATAGGACGCATAGCCTATATTTCGTGTGTTAAATACTAAATTTTCGGTAAGGTGACGGAGTAAAAATACTAGTCACCACCGACTATCTTGCCGATGGGTGACATAAAAGTCAACTAAGAGATAATATGCAGATAGTATCTATAAAAGAGATGAAACATTTTACATACATACATATCATCACGCCATATTCCTTGCAGGGTAGGCCGAGAGAACAGAATGCCAGAGAACTCTATCCTTGCATACTTCACTCGCTTCCTCTTCATACACGCTTGCCGGTTCCGAAGACTCTTGACTCCACCTTCCTTCAGTACGTGACCAATCTGGTCAAGGTAGGTTAGTCTCGGTCTTCCCCGGTACCTACATGCTGAATTAAACATTTTAAATAAAATAAATATGCATATCAATCCATCTGACCAGCGTCGTATACTAGGTCAATTTATCTCCTATTTTGAAGGAGACTCGAGCCCAACGGTGGGACGTATATGAGCCGAGATGGATGAATTAACGAATCTTTATGTACCTATAATATATATATATATATATATATATATATATATATATATATATATATATATATATATATATATATATATATATATACTTAAATAGCAATAACTATTTATACTATAAAATTAGCAAGTCAGTCTTTTTAATCAACTAATAGGCTTCAAATACACTGTAAGTCTTTTAATATACAATAATCTTGTGATATATAGTCTAAGTCATTCAAACGTTAAACGAAGCTACGCCCCTTTTGACCTTGAACTAATATCATCGGTCTGATTTCGCCCGTTGTGTTCTCAAACAGCTGTGCAGCGTAATTAATTACTTTTGTTATATCTCATTTAAAGTTCGACCTTGAATATTGTTTTTTTATTATTCGTCCTTCAAATGTCTATTTCACTGATTACATTTTTTTATTATATTTATAGGCCTTTACATAATCAATTTGGACGTAAGCTTTTAGATAGTGAGATAAATAATTTTACTATTGGTACAGTAAGATCATTTTCTTCATTTCATTTATTTAGTTTAGTTATAGAGTTAGAATTTGATAGAAGGATTAAGTAGATGCCTGCTACGAAGTCAAGCAATGTATCCTGTTTATCCGTTCAATAGGTAAAATGACGGTGTACGGTGTTATGAAGTAACACGCCACTCACACGTCCCCCGGGAAGCTTCAGCGAATTATGAACAAGACTATAAAAAGTGATGAAAGCTGATAACTGTTTGCGTGGTGGTAAGGTGTGAATGCATGGTATACATTAAATTTAATATTTATTTTATTGATGCCAGTTGAATCATCATCATCGCAGCCCATAAATGTCCCACTGCTGGGCTCGGGCCTCCTCCGTAATAGGAGGGAAATTAACCTACTATACCGTGCTGGTCAGACGTGTTGGTATAAGGTTTTGTTTCGAGTTTTCCTTCTCTCGCATAAATGTTATATGCATTTTATATCACTTAATCGTCTCGTACGATCACCCACGGGTAAGATCTGGGGTGGTGAAGAGTATTCTTACTCCGTCACCACACGGAAGCCAGTTGAATATACTTTTTAAAATATAATTAGTATGTCATATAGTTTCTTTTTTACGATTTATTTTTACGTGTCTTAATGTCTGTTTTTTTTTATATATATATATATATATATGTATATGTCTATGTATATATATATATATATATATATATATATATATATATATATACATATAATATATATATATATATATATATATATCGTCATATATATATATATATATACATATAATATATATATATATATATATATATATATATATATATATATATATATATATATATATATATATATATATGGCACGGAAGTGTGGGTTTAAGGGTAAGGGAAGACCAAAAAAAAT
The DNA here is from genome assembly GCA_905163515.2 of Lymantria monacha. Classification (NCBI taxonomy): domain Eukaryota; kingdom Metazoa; phylum Arthropoda; class Insecta; order Lepidoptera; family Erebidae; genus Lymantria; species Lymantria monacha. The sequence continues at coordinate 3,653,380 of LR991098.1, read as the reverse complement.
ATGGATGGACTGCGTGAAGTATAGCATGGATAAATAAAGAGTAAATACAGAGATGACGTATGATAGGGATCAATTATCTGGGGTCAACGCAATATGTCCATATTGCGTCGACCCCAGAAAATTTGCATAAGTCCGCCTTGTACTGTTAATTTGTGCAAAAGTTTTAAAATAAATAAATAAATAAATAAGAGGCAGGGTGATGATATCTTGCCAGAAAATTTTATACTTTATAATTAGTTTTTTTTTGACATTTAGTTGTATTATTAAACGTATTTCTCACTTAGAACTGCGTAATTTATCATTCTTAGTCGAAAACATACGCCTAATAACTGATAATATGGCGCTGATAAATAAATAGAATAATAAATAAACGTAAATAGACATATACATATTTTTGTTATAACAGTAAATTGAAATTGTTAATACATCAGATATCAGAAATTTTTATATTAATTTATACGTTTTATTAATTAAAATATATTGGGATGATAGAATAGATTGTAATGAAATATATACTGTTTAGTCGATCCAGCTTTGAATCTATTTCACGAGGTTTATGAAATACTCGATGTTTGTTTTCCTCAAATTCAGTTCTAAAAATGATCGTGTTACAAATTAAAAGGTACAAATATCCTATTTGGACTAAATGCAAAATTATTAATATATAGCAGAGATAGTTGATCATAGCTGTTAGCCCCGTAGATTACGGCAATGCAAAAAATAGGAAGAACTGACTCTATTTAAAACTAATCACGAACTGCTAGGCTATCTTATGAAATTTTTCAATCGCCATTTTATAATAGTACTTATCTTCACATCCACACAGTAGCTCTACTTTGTTTGATAATTTAATTTAGTAAATAGTTGGTAGGTCGCACAGGTTTTCATAAGTCAAGTACATCTTAGATCTTGTTAAGTTCACCACCCGTTATATATAGCTTCGGCTCACAGCTTCGTCCGTATAAAAAGTTTTTCTTAAAGCTGAACTACACAGTGTACATTATTGGGATTAAAGGTATCTCTATATAAAAATGAAATATACAATATTAATCAAGTAAGTTGCAAAATCATTTGCAGAGTAGAGTAACGCTAAAAGCAAGTACTATTCTAACACTAGATCAATATCAGGACCGAGTGCAAAACCATCTAACAATAGATTCACCTACGCTTTGTAACTCCAAAGCGTATAAGATCGACAAAACCAATTCAAGCAAAAAGCAACTACTAATAGACAACTAGGTTTTATCTAAAAGGAAATGTGCGAACGAGTTCGCCAAGTTCTTTCACTTTATTTACAGTATAAAAACTTCCGAGCTGAGTCTGACGACAGCTAGTGCATCTGCAGTACCAGACATGAGCGTATCTAGCCCTTATGCATCATGTGGATATTCATCAAGCTCTTAGTCAATTACCGCTTAAGCACTTAATAAACGGGTGACTGGACCGTGGAATTAGTCCGTCACCCGCCAAGAGGCTGACCTTGCAAGGAAAGACCGACGTCTTCCCCGAGGGGAGGGACGTCGCTCAAGGAGAGGGTACCCCTCAGGGGGTATTCCGTCGGGCCGGCCACTGACGTCAAGTTCACGCTGCTCCGGTGGTCGGTCCAACGACGAAGGCGAGGTTCACGGGTGGGTTACGGGTGTGCGTGCTTATGCCCCTCTGCCGCCCCGGACGGAGTTGTGCGAGGAGTGCGCCGACCGTAGACCACCGCAAGAAAAAAAAAGCACTTAATAAAGCATACAGTTTTTTTTCTCTTTATTTATTATTAGGGACTTTGATACAAATCTACATGCCAGTCCTATCGTACATCAATAAATTAAATATTACTTAAAGCGTAAAATGGCAAACTTAATCAAATTATAGGCTGCTTCAGAATTAGTTGATGACAAAATGTGATGATACATACCTATATCACTCACATTTACGTTCAATACAGTTTTTTTATTTATAAAAACTTGATTACGAGCAACAAATGAATGTCATATTTTCGTCTTTATTGGAAACGTGTGCCATCTACCCGACAATGTTTACACATTTTTTATTTCGAAAGATTGTCACAGGTGATTTCGGAGATAGACTAGCTTTAAGCACATCTACGAACATATTTAAAATAAACAATTTCTAGCTGCGAATATGATCAAATAAATCATGATCTCATTTTTCCGACTCAAGACAGCATTGTTTCTGTTCTAGGTCCTACGTCTCCGTTATGAGCAACTTTGTATTCTTGTGTGATGTCCGTTTTAGACTGCAATATATATTTTTTATTTTTTTTTATTTTCCAAACTCTAATTGTTTGGGCATACGGTTCCCCTGACATGATCAGGGACCTTAAATTAGCAGTGCTAAATAAAAATATTATTATGTACAAACTTAAAATTAGATAATTAGATAAAAATAATAAATAATAATACTAACTTAATGTTACTACAAGCAAAAATTTAGGTGAAGACAAGTTTTACAAATTATACTACAAGAGAGTAAATAACAATAGAGATAACAAGTTAAGAAGAGAAAAGTAACAGATTAAGGAAATAGTAATTAGAAAATAGAATTGAGGAAAGCTAAAGTTAAGGAAAAATAAAGAGTTAAAGTGACATAAAAGGTAATACTATCTTAATATAGGCAACATATATTTTGCTCAATTTAAAATAATATAATAAACTATAGTCCCAAAATATACATAGCTTACATTTTTTTTTTTTTTCTTTTTTAAGTTTGTAAGTAGTAGAGTAGAGCTTATGGTAATAAAAACAAAAAAAAAAAAAAGAAGAAGAAGTCAGTAGCAGATAGTAAAAGTAATAGAATAAGATATAGAATTGATTATGAGTGAATACATTGTTTACTCTGCTAATATTGATTATTAGTTACAATTGTTATTATGTTGAAATGGGAGACAAAATATAGATTTGATAATTACTTCGTTGTTAGTAGTGCCATCTGTTAAATAGTTATATAATAAGAATAATATAGAACCTGACTTAATTGATTACATTAATATAAATATTTTTGTTTATAAAATAGTAGATTAAGATATAAAAATCATTATACCCCTAAAAATATGGTAATAGAATTAAAAATATGGTAATAGAGATGTAGAAATATGTAGAAAATGATGTATGTATAATGTTTTATAAAAATAACTTTGGTAATATATATATATATATACATACACATACACACACACATATATATATATATATATATATATATATATATATATATATATATATATATATATATATATGTATATATATATATATATATATATATATATATATATATACACACATACACATATATACATACACACACATACACATACATATACATCACTTACAAGGTGTAAGGTATATTACATAAATAAGATATATAACAAGATAGATTGTGGAATATAATGGTGTGTTGTAAATAATTAATATATTGTAGAAAATTAATTTAATTAATAATTAATATAATTATTTATATTTAATAAAGTTAATATATTATAATTTATTGCAATATATTACCACCCCTTACTCTCCTGTAGTAGTAGTAAAAACTGGCTGAGAGGGTGGTAGGAGTATCAGCAATAAGCATATGAAACTGATAACGTCATTAGCGATTACGAAGTTACATGCTGAGTGCGGTGTGACTTTGCGGATTGTGTCCAATGAGACGACACCGTTTATATATTTTCTTATTTTTTTAGGTATATAGAATGATTTGGGTTGGAAGCCCAGGTTCTTACCTGGACTTATCTTTAAGTCTAGACTTATCTTTAAGTCTACATACAATCCACAAATGTTTATTCTGAGTCTGAGTGTAATTTCCATCTGTTAATTTTTATATTTGTTAAGTTTCTTGCTTTACAAATATTTAACCTTGGTGACTGCGTAGATAGCATAGTGGTTAAGTACCAACCTTCCGTGCCAGTGCCGTAGTTTTGATTCCTATATAGGACAATGTTTTGTGCGATCCACAAAGTCTTGTTCTGAGTCTGGTTGGCATTTGTTGTTGTTGCAATTATTTCCTCAGTGCAGGGTGGTGTATAAAGAGCCACCGAAGTCAAAAATCGGGTACCGGTGGCCCGCTCGCACGGCGAGGAGAGAGGATTTTACGGTGGGTCTATGGGGTCACGCGCCGCCTTTCCGTCACCCCGGACTGATTCGGCGGGGCGAGACGCATCCATAGCCCACCAACAAAAAATTAAAAAAGAAAAAAAAAAAAGGGCGGTGTATAAAGAAAACTTTAGTGCGAGGTGGAATCTTAAAAAAAAAACATTATGTGTACAAAAGGCTATATATAATCTAAAATACTTTAAAATTTTATCCGATGTAGTAGTTTCAATAAAGATAAAAATTGACTTAACTGCTTGTGAAAATGTTGTACCAACTTAACATTCTCACCACAATTGTCAATCTTTAAAACTAACATTGTAAAACAGATGAAGCGATGAGATAATTACTTTATATAAAATCGCAGCTTTTGCAGCTCCAACTGAAAGTACTTTGAAAGATCTGCCTTGCCACAGTCGCTTGGAAAAACATTATGCTTCTTTCTACAATGAAACTCCACCAACTGCTGTTCCATTGCTACGTGCGGTGTTCGTTGCAGGGTTTTAAGCGATTACTACTCGAATCTTCGTTCGAAACTAAGTAATGGATGTTGTTAGAATGATATTTGCAGTTTGTGTAAAAGTACGTGACTCTGTTTGGCATTTCGAAAAGGGGTTACTTCAAAGATTGAATCTTGTAAAGAGTAGAAACATGAAATGTTTTAGTATCTCAAACGCTTGGAGAGAATTGTTAAAGAAATAGTTGAAAATTTTATTCCTTTCTGTTATATACTAGTAGTTCTAGTTTTCCATGTGATAATGGAGAATAATACAATTCATTATCAATTCAGAATAATACATTTAATAATACAATTCTATTTTTTTGCCCTTGGGTATCGTAAAAGTTAACTATGGGATACATCCCATGGAGATGAAAACTTTGGCTAGAGATGGTAATCTCCAAATAAAATCCTATACCAAAATATCTTGGGTAGCATTTCCCCCACTTTATGGAAAGGGCTTGAGCCCAGCAGTGAAACGTTTAGCTGGGAAAGCTGAAGCAATGATGATAATGACGTGTCATTGGTTCTCGTGTCACCTGACAGCATGTAAGTCAAATGGTAGTACCATTTTTATCACCCATCTTATGTATTATTGAAATGTTTATAAGCCATAAGTATGTGCATTAATTTATCAATAATATATATTACTTATACCTTTATATTCTTTATAGCCTACTAATATTATAAATGTGAAACTTTATAAAGATGTTTGGTTCTTTGTTGCTTAATCACGGGGAAATCGTTGAATAGATTTGGATCAAAATCGGCAAATCGATAGAGCATTTCCTGGATTAAAACACATTTTTATCCGAGTAATGTGTTCTCTTGGGATAATAGTTAAACTTTGGAGAAGCTACTTTTTACGAAGACGATCTCACGGGATAAGTCTAGTTTAAAATAATTAAAATAATCCTCTTTGTGGTCGCAGGATAAGAAAACTGTTGCCGCTTCATATTTATGACTGTGACTTTAGATATGTCGTCAGTCCACCTAGTGGGTGGTCGTCCTAGGTTGTGTCATTCGTTTCGTGGTTGCCATTCTGGAACCTTAATTTCCCAACAGTTGCCGGTGGCCTGCCTGTTAACACTTCAACCTATTAATTCTTCGGGATATTGCAGTTACACCCTTTTTTAGGGTTTGCCGTATTCTGGATTTTATTGCGTAGAGAAACACCGAGCATAGCCCTTTCCGTAGTACACCGAGACACTTTGAGTCTTTTGATGAGACAGGCATTTCGAGACCACGTTTCAATTTCATACTTGAATACCTATTGTTAATGACTGTAGAGTATGATGGCTAAATATCAACAGTTTCATTAAAATAATATTTTTCCGAACCTGGGAGAACTTGAAACTTTACCACATAATACTAAAGTCTTATATAACAATAAAGGCGGACTTTCCTAAAAATTTCCGAAACAACAATTACATTTCATAATGTAGATGCCCACACATGAATTTTGTTCGCTGTGAACCTTTTTTGTTTACATAAAAAAGGTTTCATATATAGGGGCAAGAATTTAGCAATACAAACGATATACAATGCGTGCCACTCTTGACCAGGGTTGAAATGGAAAGTTTGTTATTGCCTCTGTGCAGGGGCGTTACGATTTTTGTGCTTCAATGTTTTAAGGAATAAAAATATTTTCTAGGCGTATAAAGTAAAGTATAAAAAATAACTTACAGACTTTATGTTAGACAGTCAGCAGATTACGTCTGTATACTATACGGACTTCGTAGCAATTCAAGAAAATTTGGGGTTAGGCGTTTCTTCCATACGTACTAGTGCAATCAAACTTAAATCAATTTTAGGTCCTACAAGCTTTCTAATATCCATGTTACTGTATTCCTGCAGCTTACGTATCCTCTTATTAACCAATTTTGCTGCATATCTCCCACTTTGCGTGAAAGGGAATGTGGTTTTCCAACTCCTCTAATTTTCTGTTCGAAGACAGCAAGTTTCGACTTTTTAGTTACACGAGTGGGAATGTCTGGTGGAATAAGTCCAGACATAAAATAATAAGATTTTTTGAAGTTAATTTTTAATTTTCGGAGGCTACAAGTGTAAATTCGTGTCCATATAATTTTATGGTCAGCCTATCAAACATCCAATGATGATCACAGCCTCCGCAATGGTAGACAATGATATATTCATCACGCTTAGCAGACAGGTTGGCGATTGTACTAGGTGTTTTTTAGAAGAATGTAGTAATCAATGCTTCTGGTTATACCGCAGCTAGTTCTTATGAATGTTCTTATGATTTTCACGGGCAAGATATGGTGCGACATTATATTCTTAACCTGTCACCATGGAGGCTTTTCTTAGCTATCGTATTGTACAATTCGTATAAGAGATTTAGTAGTTCCTTTCTTAAGCTACGATCATTGTAATAACCAAAATCAAATAGATGATGATGAGAATGATACTAAATAGGGATGGATGAGATCAGAAGGAACAACCAAGATGAATGGATGAATCCCTTAGCCGGTTTTAATAACACTTAGAATAAAACTAAGGTGTGTAATATTATATTTCTTAAACCTGTTTTTTCTTTTGGTAGTCTATGGTTTGGACACATTCATTCCGTTCTTCTCTTCCAATTTTTGATCCGCTGTAAGAACCCACTATAAATTATTTATAACGATTGTGCCTACGGCGTTACTTGCTTTGAATACCTCATCACTATCATTATTTCAGTTCATATAGCTTGAGTCTCCTGCACAACAGGAGAGAAAGTCACCTTCTGTACACCGCTGGTTGTAAGTGTTGATATGTGTTGTTGATATCTGTATGGTTTTATTGCCTTTTCTTGCATATATGTTATCTGTATCATCTCTTAATCTTTAACTACACCCATGCAAGAAAGAGGGTAATGAACTGTATTCCTACTCAAGCACCCCATGGATATTTTGAACACTAAGATATATATTATTTTAAGATCTATTGTTATTTTTTATTGACGTGACAACGTCTTATAAATTGGTTTGCCGGGTAACACTTCAAGAAACTGCGTTACGCTCCGCTCACGTTATGCGCTCACAATGAGAGCGAGTGAGAGGCACGCGTCCCTTCCACTCGGGCATGGTTAGCCCGCCTAAGAGCGAGAGAGACAGACATAAAAAGTTATGTTGTTAATGTATTGCAAGTTATTGTATGTATATTTGTATATAAATACGTATGTATGTGTAAAGGTAAAAATAAAATTTTGTTAATATGAAATTCAGTGCGAGATTCTTTGTATAAATTAATGTTTTAAATATAATTCTTTGTATAAATAAATGTTTTAAATTGTTACTATTATTTCATCCTTCTTCCTACTATACGAATGAATATTCACATTAAAATTATTTTACCACTCAAAGTCGTTGTCACGTAAAACTTTCGCCCGTATACCGACTTTACAGGCAACCAATTTTTTTATATAACACCGTACCACATGGATCCCCAGATCAAGATTTTTTGCTAAAAATATATTAACCATATTATACTGTACTTCTAACAAAAGAATCTATAATTATAAACGAGCTTACTTTTTGATTAGGTAATGACCATTTTAATCCTTCATAAACGTATTTCTTGATACCTCATGTAACGTGTTAATCATTATCCTATTATGTTCTTACAACGATAATTCTTCCTGAAGTTTAAAGGTCCAAATGTAATACCCTGTCATAATACCCTTTAAGTTAGTGTTATTTTAACGCCATCGTATTTAATTATTTAGAATAAACTTTACTCAATTCATCATTATTTAAATATTAATTTATTAGTGATAGGGCTACGTTGCTGATGATTTTCTTTCTTCAGTCATAAACTGGGTCGACTTGTCCAAGGCAGAACTACATTCCTAAAGAAAATCGATGTCTGAGTAATAGTATTTTGGTATTGCATGTCGTTTAGTGATCGAGAGAGACGAAAGCTCATTTTATAAAAAAACAGCGATCTGACTGTGCTGTTAGTATTGCATAAGTTCATCAGAGGAACTTACCACTTACCATAAGATAAGTTGTTTGCTGGTCTGTCACCAAAGATAATAAAAAAATATAATTGAAATTTATATCGCCAACATCTTGGTATAACTTTTAATATCATCCATACGCTCTATACTTTTAGGTGTGTTTTCATGGGAGGAGGAGAGATGAAAGGCATGTGGTAAGGAAGGTTATCAATATATTTGTGGATAGACGCAAGAACCATGGGAATCAAAAAAAGATGGATGAATTTGTATGTGTATATGACGGTTAATAGATGTTTATGGAAGGCAAGAACATAATGTGCCTTCTTAGCATGAAGTGTGGACCGGCTAATGAATGCAGTTCTACATTTTCTTGGATATTTTTATTCTATGAAGTTTTTATTAATTATAATTTTATTGGATGAATGAAGATGAATTATGTGGATGAATTTGTATATCTTGGATGTGGATTTAGCCGAGACGGAAGGTACACCACTGATAAAGAGCGAAGAGTGAATGCGGGAAATAGAGTGAACGGAGCGTTGAGGCAACTTCTCGGCAGCCACCACCTCAGCCAAAAGGCACGTGTAGCAATACATAACGCAGTGCTTGTCCCAACATTACTGTATGGAAGCGAGAGTTGGGTATGCAGAAAAGAGTATGAAAGTGAAATTAATGCGGTCGAAATGAGATCTCTGCGGAAAATCTGTGGAGTTAGGCTGACTGACCGCATTCGTAACGACGACGTAAGAGAGCAAGTAGGTATGAAAGAGAGTATTGGTGTAAAGATGCGAAAGGGAATGCTCCGATGGTTCGGACATGTGGAAAGAATGCCGAACGAACGTCTGGTTAAGAAGATATACAATGCGAAAGTGGAAGGATGTAGGTACCGAGGGAGACCGAGACTAACCTACCTAGACCAGATCGGTCATGTACTGAAGGAAGGTGGAGTCAAGAGTCTCCGAAATCGGCGAGCGTGTATGAAGAGAATTATGAATGTGAGGAAGCGAGTGAAGTATGCAGAGATAGAGTTCTCTGGCACTCTGTTCTCTCTGCCTACCCTGCAAGGGTATAATATGTAATATGGCATGATGATATGTATGTATGTGTATAATTTTATTTACATAAATATTATGAACAGATTCAATGATTTATGGGCAATAAATACGCCAGAACGTTTGGTGTAACGATCGTGACCTTATGTTAGACATTTTGCAAGACCAAAATTTGCATACCTTCAGTAATATATGACATACTTATTACTAGAATCGATGATTTTTTATTTCTCCTTTGTAACTTTTATAATTACATTTTTTTGTCTACAAAGTTGAAAGTTCAGTATCAACTACGCAAAACCAATGCGAAACTTAGCTTATAGGAGTTACAATGGTGGAAATGTAAGGCAATATTAAGCTCAATTTAAAATAAAAAATGTGCCAAATCTCGTTGAAAACGACTAAGAATTGCAAGCGGATAACGTTACGTAAACGGCAGAGAAAGAAAATTCAAAACTAAACTCGATACAAATGCGTGTTATCATTATAGTATAGTATACTATTTGCACTGCCATATTGTAAGAATTATCCGTGTGGTGACGGAGTAAGAATACAATTCACCACCCCATGTCTCACCCGTGGGTGATCGTACGAGACGACTAAGGGATATAAAACGCATATAACATCTATGCAAGAGAGGGAAAACTCGAAACAAAACTCTATACCAACACGTCTGACCAGCGCGGTATAGTAGGACAATTTCTCTCCCATTATGCAGGAGGCTCGAGGCCAACAGTGGAACATATATGGACTGAGATGATTGTAAGAATATTTTGGCCAATGGCATAATATATGTATCATCATCTTTGCTCATACACGCCCCACTACTAGGCTCAAATCTTCTCTACAATATGATGGAAACTGATCTACCGTATCACGCTACACAGACGTGCCAGTATAAGGTTTTATTTCGAAATTTCCTTAGTCATCTTTTACGGTACCTGTTAGCAAGATACGGAGTGTTAAATTGTATTTTTTCTCCTGCATCACACAGAAAAAAATAATCACACTGATTGAAAACATATAATTGTGAGTTTCAATTAAATGGAGTTCTTTAAATTCAGTAATAAATTTTCTATAGAAATTAAACAGCACGTGCAAAATGAGATTAATTCAAACTACCTCGCTATTTGTTGTTTGTTATCCGTGTGGTGACGGAGTAAGAATACAATTCACCACCCCCTATCTTGCCCGTGGGTAATCGTAAGAAACGACTCAAGGATAAAAAATGCATACAAAATCTGTCTAAGAGAAAGAAAACTTGAAACAAAACGCTATACCAACACATCTGATCGGCGTGGTATAGTAGGTCAATTTCCCTCCCATTACGGAGGAGGTTCAAGCCCAACAATGGGACATACATGAGCTGAGATGATAATGACCTCGTTGTATTATGATATAAATTAAAATTTTCTGATTTGGAAGTCTGAGATTTAAATAGCGTTTAAATTGGTTCAGATAATATTTTTTAAATTATATTAAAATAATAATCTTGATGAAAAATATTAATAAATATACCGTTATTACTTAGAACTAGAATGGAAATATTAAGTAGTAATTTTGCTATGTTCCTGATATTACTAACGTCTGATATGCAGATGGGCTACATACTGGCCTGACATCATCCATCAAGCCATTTATCAGCCTGTGAATATCCACCGATGGAAATAAACCCCACGAAAATTAGTAACACCATAAACACCACGCTTTGATATGTTGGTGATCGTAGTTGGTTAAATAAATTGCCCTAAAGACTGCTACCTATTCTCTGATACATTAACTAGATTTGACGATTACCACGGCAAAGTAAGTGATGACGGTAAACTATTTTTTTGTCGCTAAAAGAAATAAAAAGTAATAATTTCACTGTAAATATGATTATGTTTTTGACCATACCATCTTGAACAAATTCCACAACAAAATTTAGATTAAAAAGATTCAATAGAATTTTAATTCACAGATCCAAGCATATCAAACTCGATAAAAAGAAAAAGTAATAAAGAAAAGTGCAAAATGTAACACATTAAAAATAACAGAAAATCAAATTACCGCCACCCCTATAGGGGAGCAGCTCGCAGTACATTTCGTGAAGTTTTCTAATATACAGACGTCGGGTACAGAGCATTTATTTTTCGGAACGTAATGAAATCAGTGAGATTTCCTTTTTGTTAGCCAACGATATTGAGGAAATATCGTTATTGCGTTCATATATCAAAAATCTCATATGTTTATGCGCATTTTGGCGTAACGCTTACCGAGATTGTGTTTTAATATTTGTTTTACACGTAAAATGCTTGAAGAGTAATATTGACTACACAAATTTTGTGGTGATTTATAATAAGTAGCGATCTCTTATACCAGATGTCGTGAGTTTAATTCTTGTGTAGTATAGTATTTTGGATGATTCATTAATAATTGAAGAAATATTATTGCCGTTCGTCGAATGGGTACCCTAAAAAGTTACCGGCCAACCGAGCCATCGCAGTCAAGGTATCGGTACCTATAGTCAAACAAAATAGCAATGAAGTGGCAATATGGTAGATTATGGTGCTATCCATCCAACCATCAAACAGTAGACATCCACTGTTCTACTTATACCCATCCCATGAGCATACCGTTTGGCTATTCAAAATTTTGTGACTCCCAACGAATTTTAAGACTTCGTCATTATCATTCATTCTTTAGGGATGGAATTTTTAAAAAGCCGTTCTTAGTTTACCTATGTTTCACAATCGGGACTCTATTTTATATATATATATATATATATATATATATTTGTATATTGCAGTCATGCATAAATCACTAGATTAATGAAACAATTTCATATTTAATACTAAATTAACTGTGTATTAATTCTATTAATAATTGAGTTAACGTCAGAAATTGTCTATATTATATACTTTAGAATCGGCATCTAATTAAGGATAATGTCTGTTTATAAATTCATGCAATTAAAATTTTAAACAGCTTGTGACCTATATTCCGTTTATATAAATTTAAAGTATAATATTTAGAATTTGTGGCGATCGTTACGTTTTAGTGGCTTGTGTGTTTAGTAAAAATTATCTGAGGTGCTTACCAGAAGATTAATAGTGGTAGGACTACACTGTGGACAGCTCTCTGTGTACAGCCGCGGGCCGGTCCGTCGGGGGTAGTACCACACTCTCGCAGAAGATCGACGCCTGAGTAATGGCTCTTTACTGCTGGGCTTCGTTCGGTGAGTAAGAGAGCCGGAAGCCCGACTGTGGTGGGATTGGGGTTTTTATTGGTAGGCAGCGGCCTAGCTATTGCAAAAGTCCATGGGCGGCAGTGACACTATCAGGTGTGGTGTCTGCTCGTTTACCACCATTAGCAAAAAAAAGAATTTTAAATACCTCTAACCTATAATATTTTAGAAAACTTTGTCAGTTTTAATTAAATCGCTTCATATTTGCTTTTACAATCATCATCTCAGCTCATATATGTCTCACTGCTGGATTCAGGTCTCCTTCGTAATCGTAATTTCGCGCTGATCCTTCCGGGGCGACAGAGACGCGGCGCACGACCCTGGAGACCGTCCCTACAATACACATCTCGACGCCGTGCGGGTGAATCACTGAAACGTGGTCTTCTTCTTCAGTGACCCATCCGGCACTTCAACAGCCTGCCTGCACCTTTATTAATAGGATCCTTTATTTTTACTTTTGTGTTACAAATTTTAATTGCTGTGTGGTAGTGACTACGAATACTACCAACACTTACTTTGCTCGTGGATGTCGTAAAAGATGACTAAGAGCGTTACAACGACCTGGGCCAACTCCATCTGATGCCGTTGGGTCAACAATTACATTCCTAAGGACGGTGGACGTCTGGCAAGCGGTCGGTCATAAAACTACTGCCAATAACTTTTACAATATGCACTATTAAAGAAGAGTAGATATTGTATCGCCCCCAAGTAATTAGGATAAGAGTAAGAGAATGATGATTATCTTTTCCAGTCACTCGCGGGCAACGCAAAAGATATGGTGATATATAGTATTCTTATTTTAATCCGCGGTCATGGGGGTTGAAAAGTGTTACACGGATGTTGGGGAGGGTCTCACAGACCCGTTCATTAGATATATATTTTTCTAATACTTTATAAATTTAACATAATATTTATTCATGTTTAGTTTATTTGGTATTTGCGTAAATAAATAAAACACAAATATCATATTATATTATGTTTTAATCACATTTATTAGAGCTTTCAAAAAAGAAGGACAAATATCAACATTTATTTCTTTTTCCATAAATATCTATTATTAAAAGATCTATTATTAATTAACAATCATTCTTAATGTTTTAATGCCACTTCTTTGTAGGAAACTAAATTATCTTTAGACAAAAATTACAATGAATTACTCCGAATCATTATCTTTGGTACAGTCTGTACAACAAGGTACAATATGTTCTAAACAAATATATTTGTTGCAATTCTCGCAGATGTAGTTTTTTTTACGGTGTTTCTTGGCTGGATACTCGTGATACCTTTTGCGAATATTAGCCTTTTTGCCGGAAGTTCCCTTGAAGATTCACAAACAATTTTTTTTACAACCCGTAGAATCTCTGATACAGTATGGCGAAGTTCTAGGTGTTCCATAACAAGACCGAGGGGTAGGATTTTTATAAATCGCGTTCATTTTGTTTTTGTAAAACTATTATTAATTTTGTTTGATTCCGGAAGGCGTACTTCCGGAATCAAACTTGAAAATCGGAGTCAGACACGTAAAATCGAAAGAATACGCTGTCGTTCTACTTCTTCTCGATCCATTTTTACTAAGTACCTACAAAAAAAAAGTAAATAAAATACATGGAACTATATATCAACAATTTTAATTGTAAATAACAACAAAAAACAAATACAAAAGGATAAATGAACGGATAATAATTAAAATAATATCTCTAGAAAATGGCGCGAAATTGTGACACCAACTGCGGGGATGGCACACACCTTGGTCTCACATACCTTATTCAATTTCATGCACCTGTAACTCTCACTGTGGCTGTCGCACTACTATCCTGCTATCTGTGACACATAGAATAGCTCAACAGCTCCAGCTATTGAGAAGAACGGCAAATTTGCACGTTTAGTAACCGAACTAGAAGCGAAATAAAATGTGACTGGTCTCACAGACCCAACCCCCATGACGCCGGGTTAAAATAATATTTTCATTATAATATTCGCTTTTTGAAATTAGATTTTCGTAATATTATCTAAAAACGAAATTAATATTTTTCCTTAATATCTTGTTGCGAAATTAGAGGAAAAACAATTTAAATTTCTTTGAACTGAGTTTCCATGAAGGATGTAATTTCATCCATAAGGCACCCGATATCTATTATTCCACAGAGGCCTTGCCAAGATATGATAATGTTACAATCGCCACGCAATTCAATTTTATTGGCGATTGTTTTGATGTTATAAGCTTTCCAAAAGAATGAATATAGATATACCTAGTAAACCCTAAATCTGGTTTTATCACTCCTACAAGAAATTAAAGGATGGCACATTTTACTCTTAGCCTATCACCATATGGGCTACCGACGATAAAGAGCGGGTTCCGGTGGCTCACTCGTATGGCGTCGATAAGTACATTGTTAGGCGGGTCTATGGGGTCGCACGCCGGCTCATCCATCGCCCCGGATGGATTAGCGGGGAGTGACCATACCATAGTCCGCCGCCAAAAACATAAAATAATAGGCTATCACCATATAGGGTCCGGAACTTATTCAGACAAACCCCAGAAAATTATTATATCCAAACATTATTATATTCAAACCTTATCAGAAACTTATTCACTTATTTATAAAATCCTGATTACGAGCGAAAAATTATGTCACAAGTGGGATTCGAACCCACACCTATTGGAAATCCATCCCAATCGTGATGCCACTTACACCACCGTGAACCATTATAGGACATTCAATTCTCGTATCGTATCATGTTTTCGTCTTTAAGGAGACGTGTGCCATCTACCCGACAATGTTTACATGCTTAATACTCAAACTTTGCAGTTAGAATTGTATTAAACGATGACATAAACCTGTTATTCAAATTACTGAATTTTAGCATTTAATATTCTTGATTATTTATAAAAACCTGATTACGGGCTAAAAATGATGTCATAAGTGGGATTCGAACCCACACCTACTTATTCACCTTTCGATATTCTCACTTTTTCAGCTCATAATCACCATATTTAGCTCGAACCATCTCTAGAATTAAAGAAGACGTCTTATTATGCTTCACTAGCCAGAGTATCAGTATCAGCGACTGACCTGCAGACCCTAGTCGACACAATGACAGAAGATTATAAGAAAAGGGGTCTACGCGTGAATGTGAGCAAAACCAAAATAATGGTCTTTGAAAGAGATAAAACCAGAACAGATGTAAGAGTAACAATAGGTAATGATGTACTAGAGCAAGTGGATGAATTTGTATATCTTGGATGTGGATTTAGCCGAGATGGAAGGTACACCATTGATATAGAGCGAAGAGTGAATGCGGGAAATAGAGTGAACGGAGCGTTGGGGCAACTTCTTGGCAGCCACCACCTTAGCCAGAAGGCACGTGTAGCACGCAAGTGCTTGTCCCAACATTACTGTATGGAAGCGAGAGTTGGGTATGCAGAAAAAAGTATGATAGTAAAATTAATGCGGTCGAAATGCGATCTCTGCGGAAAATCTGTGGAGTTAGGCTGACCGACCGCATTCGTAATGACGACGTAAGAGAGCGAGTAGGTATGAAAGAGTATTGGTGTAAAGATGCGAAAGGGAATGCTCCGATGGTTCGGACATGTGGAAAGAATGCCGAACGAACGCCTGGTTAAGAAGATATACAATGCGAAAGTGTAAGGATGTAGGTACCGAGGGAGACCGAGACTAACCTACCTAGACCAGATCGGTCATGTACTGAAGGAAGGTGGAGTCAAGAGTCTCCGAAATCGGCGAGCGTGTATGAAGAGAATTATGAATGTGAGGAAGCGAGTGAAGTATGCAGAGATAGAGTTCTCTGGCACTCTGTTCTCTCTGCCTACCCTGCAAGGGATATGGCGTGATGATATGTATGTATGTACTAGCCAGAGTATTTAATATCTTATTTGATCTTTCTTTCTCTTGATGTTAGCCTTTTACGTCTTTTTATTGTCTTTTAAAACATATGTGGCAAAGAACCTTATATTATACAGTTATTTTGCCATCAAAGGTAGTTGATAATCCTATAGATAATACTTCTATTGAACAGTATAAAGCCCTTCACCTATAATACTATATTAAAATAAGTTAAGGCACTATATTTTGAAAGGAAATGTTACTCAAATCCGAAGACCCTTCTGATTCTGAATAAGGAAGGAACTAGCAATATAATATATATATTTTCTTTTTAGTAAGGAATTTAATAAAACATGTGTTCTTATATAGATTTAAGAGGTTTGGCGACCTCGTATTTGTTTATTCTTACTCAAGTTATGAGGATACATTTTTCTTTTTTCGTTAATAAAAGATATAGTGAAATATTTGGAGTAGCATTAGTAAGATAATATAATATTGACGAGTTGAATTTTCTATCAGATTTAAAGTAATTCTGTATTATACAAATATTAGCCACGCTCGTTGCTTTCTTTAAATTCATCATCATCACAGTCTATATATGTCCCACTGTTGCGCTCGGGCCTCTTCCCAAATGGGAGGGAAATTAACCTACTATACCGCGCAGGTCAGACGTTTTGGTATAGGGTTTTGTTTCGAGTTTTCCTTCTCTTGCATAGATGTTATATGTCTTTTATATTCCTTAGTCGTCTCGTACGATCACCCACGGGTAAGATAGGGGGTGCTGAATTGTATTCTTACACCCTCACCACACGGATAAATCGAATAATCTTTAAATTAATCGCGATAAAATAGATTTTACTAATCACATTTTATTAGCACTATATATAGGATATATATATATATATATATATATATATATATATATATATATATATATATATATATATATATATATATATATTTTAATAACATATATGCTAATTCCAAACTCCGTATTAAATTTCATCTAGATCCGTTCAATCATTCTGGATTGATTAATTATATATCAATTAATTTAACTGAACTTATTGAATTTATATTATCCATTTCATCAGGCAAAAAAAACAATGGCAATATGAAACAAATTTCTAAATAAAAAACAGTTTCTTCAAAAAACAAGAAAAAAATTGCTGAAAATGAGCTGAAGAAAAAAACGCTGGCTTAATAAAAAATATAGCAAATATTTGGATGATTGAACTTAGCTTGGTGTGAATCCATGTGTATCATTAGAGTTGGCATATGATGTTTATAATTGAAAACGTTAATGGTATTGATTAATTAACTATAAACCAGTAATAGTACCAGTAATAGTGGTCAATTTGACTCACGTATTCAAACTAACTATTCAATAATTATTTAACGTACGTAATTATTATTCGTACACAAAAAGTTAAAATATTTGTAGCTAATTTATTATAGATTTTGATACGAGTATAACCTAGTATTTTAATAGAGTTAGGACCACGCTGTTGACAGTTTTCTGTCTACAGCCGCGGGCCAGTCAGGCACCCGATCACGAGTTAACTACTAGAGCAGCCATCACTCCCCTCAACCACCTTGGAGGGAAGGGAGAGACCCGCTCCACGCAGCTACTGCAAGCGGACCTTTCAGTGAGCATGACCAATACCATGACGTACTATAAATGCAAAAAAGTCAAAATTCGCAAAAGTCTATTGCGCTTCGTTTAGTGAGCGAGGGAGACTTGGTATTACAAAGGTACTGCTTGCTCATTTGCCACCACTAGCAATAAAAAAAAAGACTATTTAAATAAAAACATACAATTATATCTATCTATTTGTGTGGTGACGGAGTAAGAATATAATTCAGTACCCTCTATCTTAACCGTGAGTGATCGTAAGAGACGACTAAGGAATATTAAACGCATATGACATCTATGCAAGAGAAGAAACACTGAAACAAAACCCTATACCAAGACGTCTGACCACCCTATACCAAGACGTATATTAGGTAAATTCCTCTCCTATCATGGAGGAGGATTGAGCTCAACACTGGGATATATATGCGTTGAGATGAGATGAGAAACATTTATAATATTTATTATTTTTTGCTCATTATAAGAGAAAATAACGTTTTCTAGAAATTTTATTGCTCATGGTGGTAAACGAGCAAGCAGTACACCTGATGGTAAGTGTCACTGCAGCCCATGGCCCTTTGCAATTCCAAAGGTATTACTAGGCAGGTGCCTACCAATTTACACCCCAAACCCACCCAATTAGGCTTCCGGCTCTATCGCTCGCCGAACAAAGCGCAATAGCACATTGCCATTACTCAAACGTAGATCTTCTGTGAGAGTGTGGTACCACCCCGGATGGACCGGCCCACAGCTGTATACAGAGAACTTTCAACAGCGTGGTCCTTCCACTAATAAAATCCTTGTGAGACTTATCTGATTTATACGATTTTCATGGCAAAGAAAGTGTTGGTGATCATTTTATTCTTATCCTGCCGTAATAAAGGTCTCATTCCTCAAGAATGAAAACGGATTGACTACGCTGTTGAAAATTTAATAAACCGATTAAATTCTCCGATGGTTCGGACGTGTGGAAAGAATGCCGAACGAACGTCTGGTTAAGAATATATATAATGCGAAAGTGGAAGGATGTAGCTACCGGGGGAGACCGAGACTCACCTACCTAGACTAGATTGGTCACGTACTGAAGGAAGGTGAAGTCAAGAGTCACCGAAACCGGCGAGCGTGTATGAAGAGAATTATGAATGTTGAGGCAGCGAGTGAAATATGCAAGGATAGAGTTCTCTGGCACTGTTCTCTCTGCCTAACCTGCAAGGGATATGGCGTGATGATATGTATGTATGTAAATGTATATATATATATATATATATATATATATATATATATACCTATATATATTACTTTAGACTAATAATATGACATATATTTACGACGTTCAATACGATTTTAAACAATGAAGACAGGGGAACAAAGGTATTTATATGTATCTTCATAGACGCGACGTACTATGTGACACAGTTATAAATTACTAGCTTCTGCCCGCGGCTTCGCCCACGTAAAAGGTTACTAAAGTTTTTCATCCCTTATTTTTATTTTTACCCCTTAAGGAGAATTTTTTTACGAAATTTTAAAGTCATATTTATTTATATATAATCAATAGCCTAAAAATAAGTTTCAAGCTTCTGGCTTTAAAAATGGCGATAATTCCTTACAACTTTTTATCCCCCTTTACAACCCTTTATTTTCATTTAGATCGGTTCAGTAGTTTTGGCGCGAAAGAGTGACAGACAGAGTTACTTTCGCATTTATAATATTAGTAAATATTATAATATACACATGTATTTGGCGTATGGTGACAGAGTAAGAAAGCAATTCAACTCGCCATATAATGCCAGTAGGCGTGATAAAGAGGAATCATGGATATAATCATAATAACCATTCTTTTGCTCTAAATATATTACTTGAAATCGACGCAATATCTACTTACGTAAAATCGTACGTCATCATCATCATCATCATCAACACAGTTCATACATGTCCCTCTGTTGAGCTCGAGCTTCCTCCACAACGGGACGGAAATTGACCCACTACACCACGCTGGTCAGACGTGTTGGTATAGGGCTTTGTTTCGAGTTTTTCTTCTCTCTCATAGATGTTATATGCATTTTATATTCCTTAGTTGTCTCTTACGGTCACCCACAAGTAAGATAGGGGGTGGTGAATTGTATTCTTACTCCTTCACCACACGGATAAAGCGTACATATTGCAAAATTTGTTGGTAATTATCTTATGACCAGCCGCCAGTTCACGAGTAAAGTTTTGGTAGTGTTCGTAGCTGCTACCACACAGCAGTGCTAAGGGATGTAATATACACATAACATCTAAAGAAAAAAGGGAAAACTCGAATTGAAACCCTGTCCTTTATATTTTTTCCTATTTTGGGAGATATATAAGCAAGTAGCCGTTAGTTTATATGTGTGTGTGGAGTTTTTCTTTTTTTATTCTTATTTTTTTTATGGAGGCTTTGGGCTCATAGAGCATGTCAGCCTCATCGTTCCCTAACCTGACAAACATCTTCAAATAACTCTCATGGTGGAGAATGAAATAGAGCCGCTGATACCAACTGGTATATTTGCTGTGCTGCTTCTGATGTAGGTTCAGCCAAAATACTATTAAGTGCACCAACGTCAATTCTATTAATATCCAGGTTTTTCATCAGCAGCTCTCTTTCACTCCTGTTCTTTTCATATTCCGTAAGCAAGTGATAGATATCATCAATCTTGTTACAGATTTCACAATTGGGTGAATTCATTTTATGTGTTTGTAATTCATTGAATGTGTAATTCATTGAATGTGTGTGTGGATGTATGTGAGGTTAGATGAAGATTATAAAGAACTGTTTTTTTATTTTTCGGCGGTGGACTATAGATTGGTCACACCCCGCTAAATCCGTCTGGGGCGACAGCAGAAGCAGCGCGTGACCCCATAGACCTTACATGTATCTCTCTTTGCTGAGCGAGCGGGCCACCGGAACCCGGTCTTTCTCTTAGATGGCCCGCCCGGCGGTTTACCCTCACGGGTATCCTCATGAGTCGATGTAATTATAAAGAACTACAATATCTTGTATATATTTTCTATAAATATTTATAAAATATAGCTAGTTACATATTGCTATATGGCAAAAACAAAAGGATCGGCTTAGATTAATGTAAACAGCGGTAGTTTATCTGAATTAAATTATACCTATATTTTAAGTTATCGTTTTGTTTATAAAAACCCGATTACGAAGCGAAAAATGATGTCACAAGCGGGATTCGAACCCGCGCCTATTGGGATTCCGGCCCAATCATGCTACCACTACACCACCGTGAACTATTGTAGGACATGCAAATCCCACCTCGTATCATATTTATGTCTTAGGGTGACGTATGCCATCTACCCGACAAAGTTTACACATTGTTATAGGCTTAATACTTCAAACTTTGCAGTTAGAATTGTATTAAACGATGACGCAACCTTGTTATTCAAATTACTGAAATTTAGCATTTAATATGCTTAATAATTTATAAAAACACGATTACGAAGCGAAAAATGATATCACAAGCGGGATTCGAACCCGCGCCTATTGGGATTCCGGCCCAATCGCTTTGTTATACAATTTCAAATGTGATTCAATTTTATGTGCCTAACTAAATAATTTCATATAGAAAAGATTTAATAATAATTTTATAAGCACATGTTTCAAAACAATAAGTTTAATTCATATAAGGTTATTTCGTAATTTCTAGAAATGTTTGTGTTTTCATAACTGAAATTTCTCTTTCTTTATTATTGAAATTATATTTCAAATAAAAAATCTCTTATTATGCATACCCCGCGTTTTAATATACAAATATTATACTAAGTCTTAATATATATATAACTTCATCATCTCAGCTCATATATGTCCCACTGTTGGGGTTGAGCCTCCTCCATAATGGGAGGAAAATTGACCTAGTATACCACGCTGGTCAGACGTGTTGGTATAGAGTTTTGTTTAGAGTTTTTCTTCTCGTGCGTAGATGTTATATACGTTTTATACCCCTTAATCTTATCTTATGATCATCCACGTGTAAGATAGTCGATGGTGAATTATATTCTTACTCTGTCACTACACGAAAAATAAAAATATTACATTTACCCCTAAATTAATATAAATAACTTTAACCGAATCGAAACGCAAGCAAATAAACAGATGATCTAGCAAGAAACAATAAACAATAGTGGTAGGACTACGCTGTTGACAGTTTTCCGTCTACAGCCGCGGGTCGGTCCGACCGGGTTACTGCCACACTCTCGCAGAAGATTGACGTCTGAGTAATGGCAATCTGCTATTGCGCTTCGTTTGGTGAGCGAGAGAGCCGGCAGCCCAACTGGGTGGGTTTGGAGATTTTATTGGTAGGCAGCGGCCTAAGCTATACCCTGAGTATTGCAAAGGCCATGGGCGGCAGTGATACTTACCATTAGGTGTGCTTCTTGCTCGTTTGCCATCATAAAGAATAAAAAAAAACTCATTGGTTTTATCTATTTTTTTTTACCAACTTCTTTCATAGAAAATTGTATTCATGTTTAGTAAGTTATTAGCTCAAGTGTGATGTCCTTCGAACAAATAAATAATTTTCAAATTTAAACCTGTACTAAAACACACGATCAGGATATATTATTCATGCTATGTAGGTATATCAAATAAGCTGTATGGTATCGGCTACGAATACTACCAACCCTTACTTTGCTCGTGGATGTCGTAAAAGACGACTAAGAGCTTTATAACGACCTGGGCCAACTCCATCTGATGCTGTTTGGTCAACAGTTGCATTCCTAAAGAGGGTCATGAAAATATTGCCAATAACCTTTACAATATATACTATGAAAGAAGAGTGCATATTGTATCGACCCCAAATGATTGGGATAAGAATAAGAGAATAATGATAGTATATTCAATAACTTGTTTAGTTTATTATTGAATGTTTGTAAAACCCTCGCATTGATTCTTTAATACGGAGCATTGATCACTAAAAAAAGGAAAATATTGGAGTATCATTGCACTAAAGGCTGTCAAGTCTTTTTTTTTTTTTTTTGCGGTAGACCATGGTGTAGTCACGCCCCGCCAAATTGGTCCGGGGCAACGGAAAAGACGGCGCGCAATCCCATAGATCTACTCTGCAAAGCGCCTTTCTTCGCCGTACGAGCGGGCCACCGGTACTCGATCTTTGTCTTCGGTCAAAGGCTGTCAAGTCTGGGGTTAAGTACATATCGAGTTCTTCTTTATTTTACCTGAAGGAATTCCTTTAGAGTCACTAAAGGAATTTCAACGCATTATTTAGTGCAATGGGTCTTAAAAAATTCTAATATATGTGTACTATATAGTTTAAAATATTTTCACTTTTTAATCATTATAAAATTGTGTATATGTTTTCAGAAATCTAAAAAGTACATAGGATCTGCCAGCATAAAATAAAAGACAGTTATTAACATACAAATGCGGCTAACATCTGGGTCTCAATATAATTGCTCATTCACGCGCGCCGTTATTCCGGTGCAGACATCAAATCCTATAGAATATGATGCTATATACAACCTGTAATTATGTTCCTACAACATCATAGAGGGGGAACGAAATGGTTTGTCGGAGGGAGAAATAAAGAAAATAGTTATGTTCTATTTGCGTCAAAGGCTTTTATATGGTCGTGGTTTCTGTATATTTCTGATAAATGTGTTTTTTTGGGGCTTCCAATAACATCATTAATATCATCCGATTGTGATAAAACTGGTTATTGGTTGCTTTCCCATTGCTTTTGGTGATATAAGTTCTTATATTAGGTTATTATACATACAAAGCAAAATTATCATTTATTTTTATATTACTATACAGCCTATATGTGTCCTACTTTCGAAAATAATGATAAGGGCTATTGATTAAATGGTTTTTGGTACAGTTTACATATTATTCTATTGATTTGGGATAGGATTCCGTTTCTTTTTCTTTTTACTGCTTTATATTCTAACGTTCTTTACTCGTTGTTGAAAATATGATAAGTAATTAAAACTGGTGATGCATTTATGGTAAAATATAATAAACAGTATGTAATTATAAAAACCCAATTACGAGCGAAAAATGATTGTAACAAGTGGGATCCCACTTCTCCACAATAATTTTTCACTCGTAATCGGGTTTTATAAATAATCAAGCATGTTAAATGCTAAATTTCAGTAATTTGAGTAGGAATTTAATTATTTACGTGTCTGTGTAATAGCCATTGTCATAGCAACCGCTGAGATAACCAAAATCGTCGATGTAATGAGGATGCTATTAATATTGATATTATTATTTTGAATTGTAATAGGATAAGATAATTTGGCAAAAGATTTCTTTTGCCAAATTTCTTTTTCTTTCCAAAATTCTTTTTCTTTTTTTTACAGCATTATTATATAACGTATATATACATATAATGTATATAAAACATACAATAATGAAGAAGAGAACGCGAGAAGCGCATAAAACGCCTAAAGAAGATTTTATTTTAAAAATTCTTATCTCATCAAAAGCCTTCTTATCTCATCTCATCTCAGCTCCTATATGTCCCACTGTTGGCCTCCAGCCTTCTTTATAATGGGAGAAAGATTGACCTACTATACCACGCTGGTCTGACATGTCGGTATAGGGTTTTGTTCGAGTTTACCATCTCCTGAATAGATATTATATCCGTTTTGTATCTCTTAGTCATCTCTTACTATCACCCACGGGTAAGATAGGGATCACCACGGGTTGGTAAATTTAATTCTTATTCCATCACCATACCGGAAAGTTTATTATATTTAATTAATTATAGGTAATTAAGTTCATAAAAACAGAAAATGCGAGCGCCTAAAGATGTCACTTTAAAAATTAGAGCTTTAGAACTTATATTATTATATTTTTTTTATCACAACCCGTTAAATCCGTCCGGGACGACAGAAGAAGCGTCGTGCGACTCCAAAGGCCCACCCTACATGTACCTCTCCACGCTGAGCGAGCGGGCCACCGGAACCCGGTCATTATATATATATATATATATATATATATATATATATATATGTATATTATTCTCTTCATACACGCTCGCCGGTTTCGGAGACTCTTAACTCCACCTTCCTTCAGTACATGACCGATCTGGTCTAGGTAGGTTAGTCTTGGTCTCCCCCGGTACCTACATCCTTCTATATATATATATATATATATATATATATATATATATATATATATATATATATATATATATATATACATATATATATAATATATATATATATAAGAGATTTCCACCTACGTATTAACTCAACAATATCTCTGGAACTATAAGGCCTATAGACTTTAAATTTGGTAGGAATATTCCTGATATTTACGGATTTTACGAAATTCCACACGCAAGGGGGATTGCTGGGGTGTAAAAATCACATTTTTTAAATATACTTTTTATATAATATATATATATATATATATATTTATTTTAAATTATAATATACTTGAAATTTAGTGTGGGCTTTCTTCCTGCTCTGTGAAGGTCAGATGAAGTAGGATTTTAAAGAATTCTATGTAGTAAAAGTAAACTACACAACTGAACTGACGTAACCGAAGCGAAGCGAGGGCGGGTCGCTAGTATTATTATAAAAGATTTTCACTAGTCCTTATTTGTCTGTTTACTAAAATATAGTTACATTTTCCAGTGATAAATAATGTTAACATTAAATGCGACGCGATAATGTTAAGATTAACGACTTGGTTAATCTTGTTAATAAGAAGTATTGAGCCATGTAATACGTTTACGGAGCAATGAGTCAATTTCAAGAATCCGATACGCATTTATTAAACGTTAAATTTTGGGAATGTTCAAAGGGATTGATTTAAAAAATTCTTGACTTAAAAATTAAGTGTACGTTCTATTTATGTTACTAAGATTTATTATTAGATATTTCTAGGTTATTTATAAATACTTATTGAAAAGTAAACACAAAGATGACACCCAAAATCGTGAAGCGTTCCACATTTTTTCAAGGTTACAGGAAATTGCTGAATGCAGGTGGCGCGGGACCGTGTTGAATAGCATTCTCGTGGGGACGCCTATGTTCAACAGTGGACGTTTACGGGCTGTTAGATAGATAGATTTAAGAGTAAATATGATTAGCATATCTAGCACTTGAGCCTATATCTTTTACACATCCGTGATAATGGCTTTATCAATTAGGCTAGTGTGGTCTATTACAATGACTTACCAATTAAGCCAGTGTGGGTACGTATAAATAATATTAAATATATAACTCGCATTGTCACCTGTACAGGACACGTTTATTTTATATTATTATTTTATATTAAAAAAAACATTTTCTGAGTGTAGTGACTATAATCACTTCTCAGTCAATTAGTCAAGGGTGCAGAATCACACTGTCTTAGATAAAATTGGAGCTTGAGTAATAACAATTTGCATTTACATTTCGTTTATTAAGAGAATTGGAAGACTAAAATTCATCTTCTAATTCAATTCCTTTCAAACCTTATTTCAACAGCCTAGGAGACATAAAACTGTAACTCTAGAATTGCTAAAGCTCAAGAGCAGCAATTCCCACTCAAAATCTAATAGATTATTTGCTATTTTGTTTTTAAAACGTAATAAAAAATACTAAAGTTTGGTAATAAAACAAAAATACTTCACATTTGACGCCAGTCTCGTAATCTCTTAACAATACCATTGCGAAAGCAATCATGCATTTTTAATAAAAATTGAAGACAACGAAATGAGATTCCATGTCTTCGATATAGTGTGTCAGCCAGCGCAAACAGAGAATTGATATCCAATTATACCAATTCGCAAAGTCAACAGCTAACGTAACCACTTTCCTTATTCCATTATCATAATTCTGTTCCAATGTAAACTTGGTAATTGCCATATTTCGGCAGCAAAAACGACTTTCAACGAATTTATTTTTATAACTTGCTACCAAGATTGGTTTGAAAAGAATTTTCTTTAACACGGAATGGCAGTCATTATGACTGTAAGGGGCTGTGAAATAGACATTAAAAATAAACAATTATTGTGAAGAAAATTCTTATGAGGGTGTGTTGAGTGGGTGGTAAAATAAAGGTCGGTCTTAAATATAAGACTGTAAGAATTCCCCGTGGGTGACATGACAGTAATTTTCGAATTTTCCATCTCTTGCATAGATGTTACATGCGTTTTATATCCCTAAGTCCCTTACAATCACCCACAGGCAAGATAGTGGGTTGTTAATTGTATTCTTACTCCGTCACCATACGGATAAACTATGATTGACAATATTTAACATTGTTCCAAGTTAGTAGTACCCATAACAATTTTTTCAGCTTGAATTGTGCTATAAGATATTACCATTAATTTTGAATGCTGAGTCGTATCCAGTATTCTAAATTATTGGAAATATTTTTCATTATTTAATATTTGATTTGACTTAGATTTTAATAAAACCGTTTCAGAATTCCAATTACTATTTATAACTGCTGTTAGTTATATCAAAGGCTCATGTCATTCAAGCACAGACCTTAGTTGAAAATGCAGTTCTCGAAATGGACAATCATTATGTTTACCTTGAATAAACAGTCCAGTTAGGTTAAGTCAGTTGTTAGACAGTTTACAAGTCATGTCTGAAGTAATCTTTACTAATATTATAAATTCGAAAAGTAACTCTGTCTTTCTGTCTGTCGCTCTTTCACGCCAAAACTACTGAACCAATCTAAATGAAATTTGGTTCACAGATAGTCTAGAGCTTGATAAAGGCTAACTTAAACATAGGCTACTTTTTAATGCAAAAAAAGGTTTTAATAGGAGATGAAAAGTTGTAAGGAAGTATCGTCATTTTTAAAGCCAGAAGGTTGAAACGTATTTTTAGGCTATTGATTAGATATATTTGGGGGGCATAGTCCGGAGCGTGCTCGTTCGCGTCCCCTGCCAGTCTAATTAGACTGCTAATCCGGCTCGAAATGCGTACCGCAATGCGGGTTAGGGTGTCCCCCGGAGGCGACGCGTACCGACCCGCCCCCGTCGGTACGAACATCGGCAGTTGCGGCGATGGGGGCCGCCACCCATCACGCCTTGCCCAGTTAGGCGAGTCGAGGAGAACGGAGGGCCGGGTGGGCACGTGGAATGTAAGAGGTTGTGTGGAAGGTAAGTTGCACGAGCTGATATCCGTCATGGCGGACAAACAGCTAGACGTGCTCTGTGTAACAGAGACCAAGCGAAGGGGCAGCGACGCCTGCGATCTTTCTGGTGGCGGAATGGCTCTGTGGTCTGGTGTACCACAGAGCGATCGAGCCAGCATGGGGGTAGGAGTGCTGTTGTCCTCTCGCTTGGCCTCAGGTGTGAAGGATTACGGAATGTATGATCCCAGACTTCTCTGGGTCCGTATAAAACTAGGTGTCACCAAGGTATTCATGGTTGTAGCATATGCTCCCGTAGGATCCTCGGTGGCATCAGACCTAGAGAAGTTTTGGGATAATGTTAGGGAAGTTCTGGATATGGCAGAAACCAGTGAACGCGTGATTGTATGCGGAGATTTGAACGGATGGGTGGGGACCAAGCGTCCCGACTATGAGGACGTACTTGGTCCATTTGGTGATAAGAGAGTGAACGACGCAGGTAGGCTCATAGCGGATGTATGCATGGAGAGAAACCTTATTGTGTCAAACACATTTTTCCAACATAAGGACATCCATATGTATACATGGAGAAGGAATGAACAGAAAAGCATAATAGATTTAATTTTGGTAGACAGTCGCCTCCGAAGCAAAATATTGGACGCAAGAGCCTACAGGGGCCCCACAGTCGACACGGACCACTATCTCGTTATTGCGAGATTTAGTGGTCTGTTCAGAAAGTGGAGGCACTGGCGAGAGCGTGTCCACTTCGGAGGGCTTGAAAGAATAAAGGTTGAAAGGTTGCAAGAAGAGTGTGTAAGAGAAAAGTATGCAGAGGGTGTCCGAGAACGGCTGACGATGGCAAGCCAGCCGCAATCGGACATTGAAGAATGCTGGAGAGTATTGAAAGAGAGTATGGTAGATACAGCGAAAGAAGTATGTGGAAGTTCAAAGAAGCATAGAAAAACAAATGGTGATGCATGGTGGGATGCGGAAGTGGCAGCTTCCGTAGAGCAAAAGAAGAAAGCGTGGCTGGACTATGTCTCTTCTTTGAATCTGAATGACAGTATGACTGAACAGAAGAAAGAAATATATCGGCAATGTAAGAATGACACCAAGGCCTTAGTGAAAGAGAAACGTGATAGAGCAAGTATGAGTGCAGAAGATAGGCTGACTAAAAACTTCGAGGGTAACACCAAACTCTTTTGGAGGGAGGTGAAGAAGTCTCGGGGTGGTTGGTCAGCCTTCAGAATGAATAAAATAAGGTCTAAAGGTGGAGACATTCTTACACAAACACAAGACGTGTTAAGCCGATGGAGTGAATATTTTGGCGATATGTATGCGGATGCTACGGTTGGCGCCGGTGTTGGATTTGGTTTAGTAGATCAACATTCGACAACGGCGTCCTCCGATGGCATCAGTATGGATGAAGTTGAATGGGCGATAAGAAGTTTGAAAAATGGTAAGGCAGCGGGCATTGATATGGTATCTGCCGAGATGATCAAGCTCGGTGGCTCTTGTGTCTGGGAGGCGTTCCTGTTGCTCCTCAATTTATGTTGGAGCTCGGGAATGGTTTCCAGGGACTGGAATAGCGCAGTCATCGTGCCTTTGTTTAAAAACAAGGGTTCACGTTATGACTGCGCAAATTACAGAGCCATAAGCTTGACCAGTTTGGCAGCAAAAGTGTATGGAAAAATTATTGAAAGGAGAATGAGGATGGTGTCCGATTGTTTACTGTGTGAGACACAAGGAGGTTTCAGGAGTGGAAGGGGATGCATGGATCAAGTGTTCTCTCTGCGCAACATTGTGGAGAAGCATCTGGCTCTAGGTCAGAGGGTTTTCTGCAGTTTTGTGGGTCTGGAGAGAGCATTTGACACGGTTGTACGAAAGGAACTTTGGGACATTTTACCGGAGTATGGTATTAACGGTAAACTGCTACAGGCTGTGCAGTCCAGTTACATGCGCTGTAGAGCCTGTGTGCGGCTAGATGATGGAATGTCGCCTTGGTTTGACGTCAATATCGGCGTTAAGCAGGGGTGCGTTCTGTCAGCCAGGCTGTTTATCATATATCTGGATAAATGTCTCCAAAGGTTGAACGATATGAATGTGGGAGTTCAGATGGGCGACTCAGTGGTCACTGCTCTGCTTTATGCAGATGATGCAGTCCTGCTGGCACAGTCAGCGACTGACCTGCAGACCCTAGTCGACACAATGACAGAAGATTGTAAGAAAAGGGGTCTACGCGTGAATGTGAGCAAAACCAAAATAACGGTCTTTGAAAGAGATAAAACCAGAACAGATGTAAGAGTAACAATAGGTAATGATGTATGTACTAGAGCAAGTGGATGAATTTGTATATCTTGGATGTGGATTTAGCCGAGATGGAAGGTACACCACTGATATAGAGCGAAGAGTGAATGCGGGAAATAGAGTGAACGGAGCGTTGGGGCAACTTTTCGGCAGCCACCACCTCAGCCAGAAGGCACGTGTAGCAATACATAACGCAGTGCTTGTCCCAACATTACTGTATGGAAGCGAGAGTTGGATATGCAGAAAAGAGTATGATAGTAAAATTAATGCGGTCGAAATGCGATCTCTGCGGAAAATCTGTGGAGTTAGGCTGACCGACCGCATTCGTAACGACGACGTAAGAGAGCGAGTAGGTATGAAAGAGAGTATTGGTGTAAAGATGCGAAAGGGAATGCTCCGATGGTTCGGACATGTGGAAAGAATGCCGAACGAACGCCTGGTTAAGAAGATATACAATGCGAAAGTGGAAGGATGTAGGTACCGAGGGAGACCGAGACTATGTTAGTCTCGATCTCCCTCCTCTCGGTAACCCAGACCAGATCGGTCATGTACTGAAGGAAGGTGGAGTCAAGAGTCTCCGAAACCGGCGAGCGTGTATGAAGAGAATTATGAATGTTGAGGAAGCGAGTGAAGTATGCAGAGATAGAGTTCTCTGGCACTCTGTTCTCTCTGCCTACCCTGCAAGGGATATGGCGTGATGATATGTATGTATGTATGATTAGATATAAATAAATATGACATTAACATATTGTAATAATTTACCCTTAAGGGGTAAAATAAAAATAGGGGATGAAAAGCTTTAGGAAAGTAACCTTTTACGCGGATGAAGCCGCGGGCAGAAGCTAGTATACTATATATACTATATGGACCTTGATGAAATGTAATATCGAGAAAATTGCCATGTGTTTAGGAATTTCTGCCAAACTTACTACTACAATCAATCTTAAGGCTCATATAAAGGGCATTAAGTTCTCCCATTAAGTTCAACATCGCTGAATAAAATGTAACATATAGGGAAGAAAGGTACTCAAGTGGCGCCTGCGTCTCAAACGACGCAGTAGAAGTCATTGGATGTAGGCGGCACGGGATCGGATTATGT
Source organism: Lymantria monacha (assembly GCA_905163515.2). Lineage (NCBI taxonomy): Eukaryota > Metazoa > Arthropoda > Insecta > Lepidoptera > Erebidae > Lymantria > Lymantria monacha. The sequence continues at coordinate 3,621,580 of LR991098.1, read as the reverse complement.
AGGGAATTTTAGGCTAAGGTGTATCCGTATTGATATGCCTACAGTAATTTGAGTGGCAAAACAGTTTGGAATGAATTTACAATAAATGTGAATACTATATTTAGCCTTTTTTTGCGGTGGGCTACGGAGTGGCCACGCCCAGCCAAATCAGTCCGGAGTGACGAAAGAGGCGGCGCGCAACCCCGTAGACCCACCCTGCAAAGCGCCTCTCTTCGCCGTGCGAGCGGGCCACCGTTACCCGATCTTTGTCTTTGGTGGCCCACCCGGCTACTATATTTAGCCTAGAGTGTCAAATATTAAATCAACAAAAGAAAAAAGCATTTAAATTATAAAACATGGAGTCAAAATAAGAAATTCCTGACAAACAATGTACTTTCGACAATTCTGAACGGCACTCAAGAATTTCAATCTGTCGTAATTTTTTAAACGAAACGAGTCTCGTGTAGGAAACGCATGAATGTTTGATGCAAACAGAGTGAAGCGAAACAGGTGAAGTAAGTGATTTCATGAATTATACATTTGTATGTAAGAGTGAAATTATTTTTTTGTTGGCTGGTAAATATGACTATGAAAAATATTTGCCGTATTCTCGAGGAAAATGGTTGAAACAGAGGTTGTAAAAGAAAGTGGACGAAATAAATTTCAAGCGAGAACTAGCATCAGGCAGTAAATGAAACTCTTGGGACAGCCTAAGAATATAACTTCAGTATTCATATATTTTTTTGCTGAATAGAAACATTGTGAGGAAAAGATATGAAATTTGGTTGTAAATTCGACTGTTCATGTGTTTGATTTTATATTAAATAAAGGTTAGGGTATTAATAACGGTATATATAACGGACATAATATCAGTTTGAATCTAAACCTAGACTAAGTTCATTATAAATAAATCTGAGTATTCTAAATGAAAACTTTAAAGATGTAACAAAAGTTATAAGTAATAGTTAACACAGTAATTATTGTTATAATAACGGTTAACATGACCATGGGTATAATTATAATGGTCACTATGACAACGCTTTCCATATTAAAGGCTACCAAGGCATGGCATATTTGTAATGGTAGAAAAAAAAACCGGAGGTGTCAAGGGACACCCGGATGGAACGAAGTTCTATTTTAATTATATAATTTTTTTCTGCCTTAAGCGATTTTTATCGTTATATTTTAGCCAATTTGCAAAATATCTTTATAAATTATAGCCTGTGTGTTATTCTGATGTGCAAGCTATATTACTATAAATTTCATAAAAATCCATTCAGTAGTTTTTACGTGAAAGAGCAACAAACATGTTCACATCCATACATTATTACAAACTTTCACGTTTATAATATTAATAATAGGATATACAATTCCACTAGACTACCAAAACTTTTCGGCCCCGAGCTCGAACGCGAGCCGGCCACGCGGCCCGGTCACGGGCGAAAATAATTTCGTTGCGCATTATTTTGATTTTGCTATATCTCTTAAGGTATTGATTTAATTTGCATGGTCTGAAGGAAAAAAAATATCTTCATGAAATGCTCAAGCCAACTAATGTATTTAAAATGATAAGGATTAATACAGTATTTGTGTAAATAGCTTTTCAATTACCGTTCTATAATAGAACATTTTTTAAAGTATTAAAATGGATATAGTATGTTATCCTTAAGAGATAGATATATACCATCGTGGACTTTTTTGTAGGCCTTTTTAAGCTGTATAATACTGTAGTACTTTATTTTGATCTATTTCGTAGGGTTCAGCCAGCGTTTGCAATGTAAGCGCAAAATAATGTGTTTATTTACGACATCACATTAGAAACCTCTAAAATTATCAGTGTTTCTCTAGTACATTATGCATATATTATATATATAAACCTTCCTCTTGAATCACTCTATCTATAAAAAAAATCGTCGCGACACCACACTGTTCAATGCGAAATAGAAATGAAAATATCTGGCTTGCTTTCTATAAGAGAGCCGACGAGCGACGCCGCACAGCTTACAATAGCTTACTATAGCAAAAAGTGTCGTGACAACTTTTCGTAAGAATTTTTTCCGTCTAGCCCCCTTCACAACGCGCGATAAGGAACTTCGTTCCAAAAATACTTTCTATATGCACGTATTTGATTGTGATATTATTAAAAGTTTTAATTTAATTGGCTTGTGCGTCTGTAATCAGATCTTTATATTTCCTGATGTCTGTTTTTGCGCATTTCGTATACACCTATGTATTAGTGGTTCTGTTGACAGTCTCTGTCTACAGCCGCGGGCCAATCCGTCCGGGATAGTACTATACTCTTGCAGAAGATTGACGTCTGAGTAATGGCAATATGCTGTTGCGGTTTGTTTGGTGAGCGAGAGAGCCGGAAACCCAATTGGGTGAGTTTGGAGTTTATATTAGTGAGCAGCTTCGTATTGCAAAGCTCTATGGGTGGCAGTGACACTTACCATCAGATGTGCTGCTTACTCGTATGCCACCACAAGCAATTAAAAAAAAACATTTACTTCTGTTAATAATTCAATATTTAACATAATAATTTCAATATAGCTGTTAGATAGTGATATTTATTTGCTTTTTTACCCTTTTAATATGAAAGAAGGAATTTTAATAATAGACTATGAAAAAAAATGTTAATTAAATTCAATACGGCTGCTGTTCTAAAATAAAAGCAAGTTTCAGTCTATGTTTTTCTGTCTTTAATATAGCACGCTTTTGTTTGGTAATAGAGTATTTTTATTCTTTTAGTTCTATTAAGTTAAAGGGCGAAATTTATAAAACCCTAATAAGGCCTACTATATTGTATAGATCAGCGTGTTGACAAAAGCGATGGATGATAGACGGATGTTGTGAGGAAAGTTTTAAATATGAATGTTGAAGGCTTTAGGGATAAGGAAAGGCCAAAGAAAAGATTGATGGACTGCGTGAAGCATGAAATGGATTCATAGGGAGTAACTACAGAGATGATGTCTGATGTCTGGATTGTATAGAATGAGAGGACATATTATAAATAATTTAGATACGAGTAGGATGAATTATTTTTACTAAAAACTTATATATATTTTTTAAGTGAAAACGTTTTTAAAAAAAATTAAAAAAAAAGAAAATATTGAAAACTTGAACTGACGTGAGTTTAAAATTTTTTAGATGGGTAAAAAATTTTAATCTCACGTCAGGACACGTGACCAGATTGAAAATTTGTAAGACGGAGGAACAGTAGACCGTAGGAGAGAAAATTCGTAGGAAGAATATAATATTATAAAATATATTTAATATGTTTATTTATTGTATGGTCACACCCATACATACTCCATGGGGCAAGCATTTTATTTTTTTGTATTTGTTTTTTTTATCATAGATTTAAGTTTTCACTTCCGTCGGCAGTTTTCGTGACTGCTTTGTGTTTTTTTTTAACATATTACTTATGGTGGCAAGTGAGCAAGCAGCATACCTGATACTGTCGCCCATGGAACTTTGCCTAATACCAAGGGTATAGCTAGGTCGCTGCCTACCAATACAAACTACTAACCCACCTAGTTAGGTATCCGGATCTCTCGTTCCAGCTTTACATATATAATTTGTTTTTCTCTATTTTTAGAAACACTTATATGGATTAAAATAAATATTTCCTTTCTTTATCCGGAATGTAATATGTATTATGAAAGTTATTCAGGAGTATTCCATTATTCTCCCTACGAGTACAGCAATAGATATATCTCAAACGATATCTCATATCTCATTTTTATGAAAGCAAATAATGATCGCATGCATTCGTGGTTCCGGGTCGCATTAATTTTTATTGCTTCGTTGTCGGAGTCATTAATATGAAATACCGGTGGGCATTGTGCGTGGAAATACTATCGGTGAATTGAATCTAACTTAAATGCGATGATATTTAATATATAACCTATAATAAAAATAGTATATAAATTAAATATATCATTCTCCTACTCTTATCGCAATTGCTTGGGTTTGATACAATACGAGTATGTACTGTTCTTTCATAGTATATATCGTAAAAGTTATTGGCAATAGTTTTATGACCGGCCGCCTGCCTGATGTCAGCTCTCCTTGGGAATGTAATTATTGACCAAACGGCATTAGATGTAGTTGGCCTAGGTCGTTATAAAGCTCTTAGTCGTCTTTTACGACGTCCACGAGCAAAGTAAGGGTTGGTAGTATTCGTAGCCCCTAACACACAGCTACTTGTTGTTGTTGTACTGGCAATGAATTTGTTTTTATAATGTGGGTCACAATTTAATAACTGGTACTGTAGTGGGTAGATATATATATCTCTCTAATAACGATGGCGTCCAAAAGACGAGAGAAACATTATTCCTCCTGTGCCTATGATGTTGTAAAGTATTCGAAACGTCGAGATATTAAAAATTAAATACAAACGCGATAGAATCCGTAAAAATAATTTTATTTCATTGTCTATTCTATCTTCTTCTATTATTAAGAATAATATAATTTCAAAATATAAATGGTACCAAATAAAAATACATTTAGATATTTTTACATAGTATTTAATAAAGTAATATTCTTTATTGTATCTTTTGTTTATTTATTTTTGTTATAAATTTATTCCGTTTAATTTGAAGACAATAATTTATTATCTAAAGTATATTTTTTTTCGTTGATAATTATTTTTTGTCACAGAGTTTTATTCTCGTTTGGATTCTAATTACGCAAAATTCTTTATTTGTGAATCTCTACGAGCAAAAATAGACTATTGCCAAAAGTTCATGTTTCTAGTTTCAATGGTTTTGTCTGTGTCCATGTCGTGATGGAGTAAGCATATAATTCACCTCTCTTTATCTTACTCGTGGGTGTGTTAAATGATAACTTATATGATATGCTTGTAACATCTATGAAAGTAAAGGAAAACTCGAAATTAAATCTTATACCAACCCGTCTAACCAGCGCGGTATAGTAGGTGAATTTAGGCTGGAACCCAGCTGTATATGAGCTGACTTGATGATGAGTTTTGGTTCTGCGTTGACGAATCCGTCAACCAGTTAATTTTCTATTATCTGCTGTGTGGTAGCGGCTACGAATACTACCAACCCTTACTTTGCTCGTGGATGTCTAAAAAGACGACCAAGAGCCTTATAACGACCTGAGCCAACTCCATCTGATGCCGTTGGGTCAACAATATCAATTCCAAGTAGAGTGAACGTCTAGCAGGCGGCCATAAAACTACTGCCAATAACTTTTACAATATGTACTATGAAAGAAGAGTTAATATTGCATGGACCCCAAGTAATTGGGATAACAGTAGGAGAATGATGATGAATTATATTTTTTTAATTTCATTACTTTTGTACTCAATATTACATTTAACCTTTAAATAACCTGGTTTAATTTGGAAACTATTAATACCGAGATATCGTATTCAAACATAGTGGGTCTTAAATTTAGGCCAGGCTAGCATTAGGCGGCCAAGCCGCATAGTACTGACTGCGGCCTGTCAGGCTGAATTCCATTAGTGTACTCACTAGATTTATGAGAATATTAGCGGGTTTATTCTCATTCAGACCAAAATATACAGTTATTTCTCAACTATAAGACCATATGGATCTACACTTAATCTTTATATATATATATATATATATATATATATATATATATATATATATATATATATATATATATATATATATATATATATATATATATATATATAAAGATTAAGTTATTGAGTCAAGAGTCTCCGAAACCGGCGAGCGTGTATGAAGAGAATTATGAATGTTGAGGAAGCGAGTGGAGTATGCAAAGTTAGAGTTCTCTGGCACTCGGTTCTCTCTGCCTACCCTGCAAGAGATATGGCGTGATGATATGTATGTATGTATATATATATATATATATATATATATATATATATATATATATATATATATTCATCCATAAGATTGTCAAGCGTAGTTTTAATTACAATCTTGGAGCGGCCGAAAGACTAGTTAGATAATTCTATCAAAATCTTTTAACGGATAGCGTGAAATATGTACCTTAAATGTAAATTCAAAATGTATAATAACTAAATATAAAAAGCTGAACTAATCCTATTAATTTTATAAATATGAAAGCTTGTGAAGGTTTATCATCATCATCACAGTCCATATATATCCCACTGTTAGGCTCGGGTCTCCTCCGTAATGGGAGGTAATTTAACCTACTATACCACGCTGGCCAGGCGTGTTGGTATAGAGTTTTGTTTCGAGTTTTCCTTCCCTTGCACAAATGTTATATTCTTTAGTCGTCTCTTACGATCACCCACGAGTAAGATAGGGAGTGGTGAATGTGAATGAAAGCTTGTGAAGGTTATTGGATTTTTATTATTCAATCACGCTTAAACTGTTTAACAAATTTGGATAAAATGTAACACAAATAGATCATTTTCACGATTAACACAAGGATACTAAGCTTATTTTTTATTGCGGTAATATCGATCTATCAGTAGAATAAAGTAACAGCTGCATAATCATTACTTTAGTGAAGAGCTATTTAAAATTTGTCAAACACAAAATCGGTTATATCATTTTTCTTAAGATTGCAGTCCTCGAGCGTGGGAACTTATGGTTGAACACACACATTCACATTCTCTAATCACACAGACGCATCACACAATATTAATACATGCACCCTGGAAACGAATAAATCTAATTTCCGGTGCTTGCATTAGTGACATATTCATTACACGCTTGTATTAGTAGAATCTTCACAGTGTCACAGAAAACACACAATGTATCATGCATAATCTTGTCGCATCGCTAAGCCTGCAGTGAGTAGCCGGCAGCAAAAGGTGGGGTCAGAGTCTCAGAGTGTATGCTCTCTGGTTATTATACACAGAACAAAATACTCAGAGAGAAGAACGACAACTTCATACTGTAGAATTGTTCACACGGTGCACACTAGCGCTCCAGTTTATTTTATAGAAAATATTCATAGTGCAGGTTATTTAAAAATGTAATTATTTCAAAACAATATTCAGCTATCGAATTTCTGATTGCTGTTTTTGCATAATACAATTTAGGTACATATATTCGAATAAAAATTGTATTGTTGTGTAAAAATTGTGCAAAATCTTTTATTTGCTCGAAGAATGTGAATTCGTAGCCGTGTTCGACATTAAAACTCGCAACCCATCCTAAAGAAATTATCGCGAAGCATTTGAGTTATTTTTTTAGTATCATTCAATGCAGTAAATTCTTAGGTATATTTAAAACCGTAAGTGGCTATTCGCGCGTTTCTTAGGGACGCACACCTTAAGTGTTTTGTGTAGGATTGATTTATTTCCTAATATTAGTTCCTCTTGTATATAGATCAGTTTAACTTTATAACTACAATAAAAACGAGCTGGTATTATAATCATATTAATCATATGTAACTTTGTTCTTCGTATAGGTCGATGGTTCCCAAGGAGAACCCTTGGGAAAGTTACTTTTTAGATGGGCGAAGTCGTCAGTAGAAGCTAATCAACTGTCATATTAAACTCTCATAAAAAACATTAATCTAAGCTAAGCTATTTAATTACAATGGCTTACCATTTTCTAGCTATTACAGTTTCAAGAGCAAATTTTTCATACAATACTTAATGCGAATTCGCTATTATTTCACATTGAAGAAGCGAATAATCCTTCAATAATCGGACTGTACCTAACAATTTACCAAAACCCAACTTGTAGAAGATTCATCGAACGATAGAATTGAAGTAAAAATGGATTTTCCTCAACGTTTCCCGCTGACTTTGAGTGTGATTGCCTAAATGCGTTGCTAAGCCAACGGTTTCAAGGATACCTACCTTATTAATTTGCATAATATATGAGTTGAATGAAATTTATCGTAGAATAGGGTTAAGTTGATTGGAATTTGATACAATATTTTTTATTTACTTTTAAATATATTCTAATATGTTTAATACACTAAATATTTAGGAGTTATAGCAAATAATATATCATCATCTCATGATCATCTCAGCTCGTAATATGTCCCACTGTTGGGCTTGAGCCTCCTCCGTAATGGGAGGGAAATTAACCTACTATACCACGCTGGTCAGACGTGTTGGTATAGGGTTTAGTTTCGAGTTTTTCTTCTCTTGCATAGATGTTATATGCGTTTTATATCCCTTAGTCGTATCTTACGATCACAAACGGGTAAGGGGGTGGTGATTTATAAATAAAATAATATATACTAATCTTGATTAGAAATCATTTTTGCTAGCCCAACTGGGTCGGTTTGTAGTTTGTATTGGTAGGCGCGGCCTGGTTATACTCTTGGTATTGCAAAGGTCAATGGGCGGCAGTGACACTTACCAATAGGCGTGCTGCTTGCTCGTTTGCCACCATAAACAATAAAAAAAATTACGGGTACGTTTTATCAAAGTTTTTACTAGCATTATACCAATCTATTTTTTTGAGAATGTGGCTATTGACGGTAGGTAGATAAAACAAGGTTTCTCTGCTTATCCTGTCGGCCTTAAATAATACATACATACATATATACCATCACGCCATGTCCCTTGCAGGGTAGGCAGAGAGAACAGAGTGCCAGAGAACTCTATCCTTGCATACTTCACTCGCTTCCTCAACATTCATAATTCTCTTCATACACGCTCGCCTGTTTCGGAGGCTCTTGACTCCACCTTCCTTCAGTACATGACCGATCTGGTCTAGGTAGGTTAGTCTCGGTCTCCCTCGGTACCTACATCCTTCCACTTTCGCATTGTATATCTTCTTAACCAGACGTTCGTTCGGCATTCTTTCCACAAAATAATAATAATTAAATTCCACAAGCCTTCATTTCCTTTTAAAGACTATGTTTGGTTATACACTTTTTTACACTTAAATAATGAAGTTTTTAAACATACATATTCATATTACTGAAATTTAACATTTAATATGTTTGAATATTTATAAAAATCCGATTACGAGTGAAAAATTATTGTCACAGGTGGGATTCGAACCTATTGTAAATCCGTTCCAATTATTTTGCTATATTTCAGTAATTTGAATAACAGGGTTGTGTCATCTTTTAATAAAATTCTAACTGCAAAGTTTGTAGTATTGAGCCTGCAATGTGTAAACATGTCGAATAGATCGCACACGTCTCTTTAAAACGAAAATATAATACGAAGCGAGAATTGAATGTCCTACAATAGTTTACGGTGGTGTAAGTGGCAGCACGATTGGAACGGATTTCTAATAGGTGTGGGTTCGAATCCCGCTTGTGATAATAATTTTTCGCTCCTAATCGAATTTTTATAAATACATATTTATTTCAGCCATATCTTTCTATGGCTGTTTAAAATAAAACATATCAACATTTTCATGAAATTACCGCGTAGCTGATATCAAAATATTGGTTATAGAAAATTGATTGATTTACGTAATTTTGAAATTTAAAAAGCATGCATAAAGTGTTATGCTCGCATCTAAACTTAATTTTCATTCCACAAGCGATTTATTTTCATAATTTAAGCTCCAAAAAATTTCTGTATTCCTTTCATTTTTCATCTAAAAATTTCACGCGTAGAAAAACATTTCGGGTCCGATTATACCGTATACATCAGCCGTCAACGAAGCCGTGAACCACCGAACCGTAAGGTCTTTCATCGAAAACAAGCTACCATTTGTCTCTGCCACAGTTTTTATCGCACAGACGCTCATCGAAACACCATAAACTTCCTTGATATCAACTTTTTACGTTGGGCCAATTTACTAGAAACAAAAATTTCGTAAAGAAAATTTCGTTTTATGAGAACGGGTTCTGAATACTTCAATTAGATTGAAATGTATCTTCACCCAAAGAATTAATATTGAAAACATACTAGAAGACCTATTAATATGATTATTTCGTATCCTTAATAAACGATGTAATACGAATATAACTGTAGCAACACTATGTTTATACTTTTTGTTTTTTTTTTGTGGCGGGCTATGGAGTAGTCACGCCCCGCTAATCCGTCCGGGGCGACAGAAAAAGCGGCGCGACCCCATAGACTCGCCCTACATGTACCTCTCTACGCCGAGCGAGCGAGCTACCGGAACCCGGTCTTTGCCTTCGGTGACTTATTGATAAACATACATTCCTAAAGATTCGTCACATTGGCCACGTGAGATTATTATTTTTGGTAAAATAGAAATTTAATAAAAAAAGATTTTCAAATAGTAGAAAATAGCAGACCAAATATTCATATAAAAGCAAATTACTGAAATTTAACATTTAATATGCTTAATTATTTATAAAAACCCGATTACGAAGCGAAAAATGATGTCACAAGCGGGATTCGAACCCGCAACTATTGGAAGTCCAGCCCAATCGTGCTGCCACTTACACCACCATATACTATTGTAGGACATTCAAATCTCGCTTCGTATCATATTTACATCTTTAAGGTGATGTGTGCCATCTACCTGACAATGTTTACACATTGTATAGACTTAATACTTCAAACTTTGTAATCGGGTTTTTATTCATATAAAGGCATTGCAAAGAGATAATAATACCTTTGAGAAATAATTTGAATAGATGTAACTTTAGCGGTATAAACAATACTTTGTACGCGACTACAGCGTAGCATAAGGGGGGTAACGGAGGCAGGCATTTCACCATAAAAAATAATTCATTCTGTAAATACTTTATATTTATAAAAACCCAATTATGAGCGAAAAATTATTGTCACAAGTGGGATTCGAACCCACACCTATTGGAAATACTCCTTAAAGACGAAATATAATACGATGCGAGAATTGAATGTCCTACAATAGTTCACGGTGGTCTATGTTGCAGCACAATTGGAACGGATTTGTTTTTTTGTTGTATGGGTTCGAATCCCACTTGTGACAATCATTATTCGCTCGTAATTGGGTTTTTATAAATAATCAAACATATAAAATGCTAAATTTCAGTAATTTGAATACTTTATATTGTCAATAATATTAAGATATGAAGATACTACACAGGTACATTGTAAGTGGCATAAGACCACGCTTACACCTTAAACACCGCTAAGAAAATGTATAAAATAAAATAATAATTGCTTGTTTATTTAATACACAATACCTACGAAATAGTTTGTACATAATAATTTCAGATGAGAATAATTTCTTGTTTTTTTTTTCAAAGCATAATTATTCTGTAGTAGGGTTTTAGTTTTTGAAATTATTTCATTACGAAAGACAATTATTTTATTACGGGTGAATTTACAAACACTTAATTATCTTGTGTGGGAATCGAACCCATTGGCATGGTAGTTAAGATACCATTACGCCATATATGCAGTCAAATACGAATATATATGTTATAAAATAGGTGGATTACTATTTACTTATATCTGATTTTAAGTCTAAGTTTAGGAATATTCTGAGTAATCTAGTTTTGACCTGTGCCTTTGTCTGTGTAGTAATTATGTGTAATGTTCTTCTTCAATATTGTTTTCATTATTTGTTATAGTGTGAAAAATATTAAAGTGAAATTAATTCTCTTTTTACATCTTCAGAATATATTCTTCCTAAGTTCCTTCTTGACACTGATGACAAGGATCGGGTATCAGTGGCCTGCCTACATATCAATAGGGAATACGTGGACGGTAGATCATAGGGTAGTACGCTGTCCCTTCTGTGGTACCCAGGCCAGACTCTGTCCTCCAAAAAAGTTATATTTTTAAAGGAGCTCCTTTTCAAAATATTTCTGTTTTAAAGACGTTGTCTTATGTTCGCTACTTTTTAGTCATTAATAAATCCAATAAAACTGTCATCACAAAATTAATATGCTCTTTTAAAACCTAAACGAAAAAGAAAATTGACAAATACTGAAAACACGTGTTTATTTATTTTTATTGGTGATGGTAGATAACATTTTACCCCCTCGTATTCTGGAGGAGGCGCTGTAGCTCAGAAGTTGGACGAATATGAACTGAAATCAATGATTTACGCTCAATTCTAATTTGAAGAATTATTTTTTTCCTCATACTCAATTTGCCACGGCATTTCAACCCATTTGGGGTTGATGAATTTCTTTCCCTTTTTTTATTTTTTTTATTGAAGTGAAACTTCTAATACGGCTTCCAACAAGGTTGCATTAAACGTTTAATGCAATGGCACTCGAACGCATGCGCGTAGTATACCTGTTACAGGCCAGCGCGAGCGTTAGCAACGAGTAGCGTCCGTTTTCCAACTCAAGAGGGAGAGAGAAAGAAAGATACACAAAGGCAGGAAGTAGGAGAGAGAAAGAGAGTGAGTCGGTAGATCCCAAGCACATGAGCGTGGTATTCTTGCTATGCAGCGAAGTAAACAGTGTAAGCATCGTGAAATTAGCTGCAATACGTTGTTGTTCTATTTTAATTTATAATATTCATTATTTGCATAGGTTTAAGTTTTCACTTCTGTCGGAATCCTTTGTGTTCTTATTGAAGTGAAACAAGAAAAGAAAAGTAAAAAAAGAAATAAAAAAATGTTTTTTATTTTTAGAGAGAAAGAGAGAGAGAGAGAGAGAGTACACGCTATTGGTTGATGTATATAAACGAAATTTAAAAATAGTTTGCCAACGTTTCACTTCTGATATGTGTACTTTGTACGCACGCATATTTTTTTCTTTATTTCTTTTTTAGACAAAAACAAACTTTTGTCAAACATTTTATTTTTCTATTTTCAGTAGTTTTGACTCGCCGTCAAGATGCCGCCGTATATTTATCTAGAATACATTTAGTATTCAATACAAGACCACAGAAAAGATGAATTTTATGATAAATAAATGTAGATTTTTCGCCCTATGTATATACGAATTGAAAGGAAAACCGTGCAAAGTCTAGCTAACGTAAATAGAACCTAACAAAACAAACGGATCTCTACAATATCAAGACCTGATACCTCGGGACAGAGGGTGGATGCGATCAATTTTATAAGACTACCCTTCCTTGATTTTTATTGTCTTCGCTCATTGTTCGTTAGTTCCCGTTTATTGGCTATATTCAAGTTATTGATTGGAAAAGGATAAGTAAGAATAGTGAAAGGCTAGGATAAAAGGAATTTTATAAATACGCGGCTTTTGGTTGCAGCAAAAATGTATATAACGTTGAAATGTAATATTTTCCGTATGATGATGAACTAAGAATACAATTCATCACCACTTTTCGTGTATGTTATAAAAAAATGCTCCTCCGACCACAGGAGTATAGGTCAATTTCTCTTCTATTGTAGAATAGACCCAAGTTCTGTATTCGGATCTATGTAGGTCTTGATGATGATAATTATGATGATGGAAATAATATTTATCATCATCCTGATTTTTTTGGTCCGTGTGGTGACGAAGTAAGAATACTATTCACCACCCTATATCTTACCCGTAGGTGATCGTACGAGATGACTAAGCGATATAAAACACATATAACATCTATGCGAGAGAAAGAAAACTCGAAACAAAACCCTATACCAACACGTCCGACCAGCGCGGTATAGTAGGTTAATTTCCCTCCCATGACGGAGGAGGCCCGAGCCCAACAGTGGAACATTTATGGGCTGTGATGATGATGATGATGATCCTGCTTTTATTCCAATTATTTAGGGTCGATGCAATATATACTCTTCTACCATCATACACATTTCAAGGTTTTCGCAATAGCTTTATGACCAGTCAAATTTCGATTCTAATGGGGAATATAATTATTGACCAGATAGCATCACGTGGAGTTAGCTTAAGTCGATGTAAAGCCCCTAGTCGTCTTTTACGACATGTACGACCAATATAAGGGTACGTAGTATTCGTAACCACCAGTAAACAATAAAAATGACGAAAATAATATATCATCGTCATCATCATCTCAGCTCACATACGTCTCAGTCTTGGGCTCGAGCCTCCTCCATAATGGGAGGGAAGTTGACCTACTATACCACGCTCGTCAGACGTATTGGTATAGAGTTTTGTTTAGAGTTTTCATTCTCTTGCATAGATGTTATATACATTTTGTATCCCTTAGTCGTCTCTTACGATCACCCACGGGTAAGATAGGGGGTAGTGATTTATATTCTTACTCCGTCACCATACAGTTGAAATAATATATGTACTTCAGAAATTATTGTTAAACTTATTTTATTTGTTGAACCGAAAAGTTTTCTGTCGCCAGAAATAAATATTTATCTATGCTGCAACACAAAAGGACCAGTCTGTTAAGATTTACCACTTCGATAATTGGCACTGAAACAGCTGGCAACAAGCCGAAAAGGCATTGAATAGGACATTTTTTATTACTCTATTAATACCCTTTCATGACATAATTTAAAAGTTATACAAGCTTCAGTGATATGTTTTACATGTACTTATTATGATATGGTAACAATTCAATTGTTGTTTTTCTTTTTTGGAGTTTACTCCTTAAGAATCGATTTTCATATAAGGCGCCCGGTATGAGAAAAATTTGAGGAGTAAAATATAGTGATCGAATGACCTCGTTACGTTTTTGGTGCACAATCTATTCTGCGCACCTTTCACTTTCTGACGTGAGATAAGACTTCACTGAACAGTTTTAATAAATGTAAATATATATATATATATATATATATATATATATATATATATATATATATATATATATATATATATTATTTTTAGTCAAATGAGGTTTTTTTGCGCCTGTTTTGATAATCGTACTTAACTCCAGTCGTGCGTCGGAGCTGACACACACACTTTTATTTTTTATTGGTAGTGGTGGCAACGAGCAAGCAGCACACCTGATGGTAAGTGTCACTGCCTAAGTGTCACCCCAGTTGGGTTTCCGGCCCTCTCGCTCACCGAATGAATCGCAATAGCACATTGCCATTACACATACGTCGATCTTCTGTAAGAGTGTAGTACTACCTCGGATGGACCGGCCTGCGGCTGTAGACAGAGAATTGTCAACAGCATGGTTCTACCACTTTCTTGCTTAGTGTTATTGTAAAAAATATATTTAGGGCTATAAGTAGATTGGTCACGGAAGTCAAGGATCACGGGTGTCACGGTACCAGTGCCTGTCTCGATGGGTAGGGTACTCGGTATATTATAGGGCTAAACGCCGCCCTTCCGTCGCCCCGAATAGAATGTGAGGAGTCCAGACCCTAGCCTGCTAAATAAAAGGACTCTAAATAGGTAAAACTCGCAGTAAAGTTATTTAACAATTCATTTGACTAGCCTGGTTTCTGGATATTTGATAAAAACCTTGTTTACGAGCGAAATTATTTTCACACGTGGGAGTCGAACCCACGCCTATTGGAAATCCATTCTGGAAATGCACTCGTCTAAGTGGTAGGACAGTTGGAACGAATTGCCAGTAGGTGTGGGTTCGAGTCCTACGTGTAATAATTATTTTTCGTTCGTAAAGAAGATAAAAATAACCCGGCATGTTAAGTCTCAGTAATTTTAGTGTTTAATAAATTTTGTATTTAGTAGAGTTATTACCTTATTTTTCTTTTTTAAATCATCTATTACTTATTAATTATTAATTAACTAGTTGTCTCTCGCCCGCTTTCCTCCTTTCCTGATAAGTAATATCACCAACATATTATGTATATACTGAAACCTTCTCCGAAACACGCTGCATCTTATGTTATAAGTATTATTTCGATCGGTTTAGTAGTTATCGTAGTATAACCGAACAAAAAAAAATTGTGCGTGCGTACAAAGTACACATATCAGAAGTGAAACTTTGGCAAACTAATTTTTAAATCTCGTTTAAATACCAACATTAGATGGTATTTAGCGTGAGTGAGCTATGAGCTATTTAAATTCATTAGCGTGTTCTCTCTCTCTCTCTCTCATGTTGCGTTTCATCTCTAAAAAAAATACACTTATGCGCGCAAAGAAGTTTCACTTCAAAATAAATATGGCGCGTAACGGCAAAAGTTGACTTAGAAATAAAGATAAGAAGAAATAAATAAAGTTAGGCGCATAACAGAAAAACGCTACAATAATATAAAATTTCTCCCAAACGTCGATAAAAAAGTTTCACTTCAAAAAACGACTCCCTATTTATTAATATATATATATATATATATGTATATATATATATATATACATATATATATATATGTATGTATGTATATATATATATATGTATATATATATTTAATATATATTTAATGAACAGCATATGCTATTCTCTATTCTTAGATCATATAAGTTCCACGGCTAAGCTTGACCCTATTCTATAATAGGAGAGAATTTGACCAACTACACCACGCTGGTCAAACGTATTTATATAGCTTTATGTCAAGCCTTCCTTGTCTTGCATAAATGGTTTCAGCCTATATTAGTCTTTACAACTCGTGCCAGAAAGTAATGAATTGTTTTTACTAATTTATCACATACAAATTACGATACTATCACTACTCAATTCTTAATAATACAATATCTATATTAAATAAATAATTGCTAAATTTCACCAAAAATTCCTTCTATACCGTAGTCTCGTTATCATTGCAAAGCCAAGGCCCAATATTAAAATACATAATATAAAAACGTACTGATCCCGACTAGGGAGAAATTTTCCATTACGGAGTTATTATGTACCAAGAATTTGCATAAAAATATGTTGGAATATAATTCGGAACGTAAAAGCTTCGATATATGAGCTTTTACGGCTTCCTCATGCCCTAATTTACTCTAGCGGTTCTTGATTTTTAGAGTGATATTATTATGTATTGAATTTTGTTGATTTTTTTAAATGCAGTTAAGATGTTTGTTGAATAATAAATTAGCGCTGTGCTTTTATGAGCTTTTTAAATTCAATTTAGCGATTTTCTATAGCAGTCAAGAGTAGCAAAAAGTGTTTATTTTTTTTCCTTTTTGCAATAAGTTTTGTATTTAAAAAAAAAAGCATAATGTACGATAGGAAGAAACTATATAGAAGAAAGGAGCTTTATTTTTGAACTTAATTAATTTTATAATATGTGTAGTGCAGAGTTACGAATCATTAAAGTGCGATGCTTGGGATGCCGTAGTACTCCACCATCAAAATCAACAACGTCGTCATCAGCATCATGATCGAAGGCATTTTATACTACGCTATCAGATGGGTATTCTTTTTTTGGCGGCGGGCTACGGTACGTCACGCCCCACTACTCACGCTATCAGATGGGTTAGTACTTATTTCGAGTTTTACTTCTCTTGTATAAATTTTACATGCATAATATATATGTATATATAGTCGTCTTTTACGATACCCACGGGCATGATAGTGCGTGGTGAAATGTATTACTCCATCACCACACAGATTACTTTATAATCTACTATATCAATGCCTCTCTCCAAATGATAAGGTCACCAAGATTGATTCAACGTCCCACAGGGTAACAATGCCATAATCACCGCACTTGTCAGGCGTATTATCGATAACAGTTGGTGATTTTCCCAAGAAATTGGTGATTTTCGGATTGATTTTTCGAAAGAAAGTGCCCGGCTCAATTTCATAGTGATTGCTCCGCCGGCTTTTACAACTTCTTTGTAAGAAGAGTGAATAGACACATTATAATTTTAGAGTTGATAATAGTCCTGTGAATTGAGATTTTACATTGATTTACTATATCAGTAGGAACGTACTCTTTTTTCACTACTTCATCATCATCATCATCATTTCAGCCTATTGCCGTCCACTGTTGAACGTAGGCCTCCCTCATTTTACGACAAGGAGTGCGGTCCTGTGCCGCCTGTATCCAACGAGGCCCAGCAACCTTTACTAGGTCGTCTGTCCACCTAGTGGGGGGGCGTCCCACACTGCGTCGTCCGGTACGTGGTCGCCACTCTAGAACCTTTCTTCCCCAGCGGTTGTCGGTTCTTCGAGCGATGTGGCCTGCCCATTGCCACTTCAGCGTGCTAATTCTTCGTGCTATGTCGGTTACACCCGTTCGTCTGCGGATTTCCGTATTTCGGATTCTATCTCGCAGAGAAATCCCGAGCATAGCCCGCTCCATAGCACGCTGAGTGACTTTGAGCCTGGTTATGAGGCCTACATTTAGGGACCCCGTTTCCGTGCCGTAAGTCATCACTGGTAGCACTACACTACACTACTACTAGCACACTTTCTCACTACTTACTTATAGGTAACTAAGACCTACAGATCCAATATTTAGTGATTAGATTACTAAAGTTGTATATACTTCTGTGTAGTCCTTATTATCTATTTAAGCTTGTATTTATATGTATTTTTGCATTGTTATAAATGACATTATTTTTACATACATACATATCATCACGCCATATCCCTTGCAGGGTAGGCAGAGAGAACAGAGTGCCAGAGAACTCTATCCTTGCATACTTCACTCGCTTCCTCAACATTCATAATTCTCTTCATACACGATCGCCGGTTTCGGAGACTCTTGGCTCCACCTTCCTTCGGTACGTGACCAATCTAGTCTGGTCCTTTCATTTTCGCATTATATATCTTGTTAACCAGACGTTCGTTCGGCATTCTTTCCACATGTCCGAACCATCGGAGCATTCCCTTTCGCATTTTTCTTATAAATAATCAAAAATGCTATTGAATAAGCGCATTTATATTTGATTTTTACTTGCCTGATGTTTCAAAAATTTTCAACATCTATGTTCATGTTAAGATAAAAATAATACTCGCATAAATACCAAAGATCATTATTTTTTTTTTCTTATTTATTACTTCAATCTTAACATCAAATGGTTCTATTGATGCAGCAAAAAATATGTATTCAACTCCATACTAAGAACACATGTTCTAATTTCTTACTTGGACTAGAAAAGTTGCACAACTTCCAAACACTAACTTTCGTTCAGCATCCCCAAGACTTGGTCCAGCCAGTTTAATGTTCTCTTCAAGTATTCGTAGCTGAAATCTTTATTTTTATTTCAAGTTTAACTCTTCTATTTTCTTTGGCTGCTAAAACACGAGATACCGGAATACTAATTTGTGTACTCTGCAAAAATACTTTTAGCAAACTGCTGGATTTTTCCATTTTGAATTTAAACTTTTATAGATGTGCAGAGCATACTGTATCGAATGAGATCTTTGATTTTCTAATATAACTCTCTTTTACAGTTTTTATTTAAAGGTCACCTTGCATCGAGGAAATGTGTTTTTCTATTGCGGGGGGATTTCACAAACATATAATTAACGCAGACAAATAATACCCAGACTTTGAACAACAGTTTGTAGATCGCACAAAGTATTGTCGTGCATAGAAATCGAACACACGGCACTGTCGCGGAAAGTCCGTATCTTAACCACTGTGCAGCCATCTGTGCAGCCATCTTTATCTGTATTAAAGTCCCATCTATTATAGTTACAACAGTAACGGTACTTTCAGTAGATTGCATAAATAGCAGAGTGATCTAAATACCAATCTTTCATGCCGAGTATCACGGGTTCAATCCCCACGCAGTCCAATTCTTTATATGATAGTCAGTAGTGGTAGGACCATGCTGTTGACAGTTCTCTGTCTACAACCGCGGGTCGGTCCGTCCGGGGTAGTACCACACTCTCGCAGAAGATCGACGTCTGAGTAATGGTAATGTGCTATTGCGCTTCGTTCGGTGAGCGAGAGAGCCGGCAGCCCAACTGGGTGGGTTTGGGGTTTGTATAGGTAGACAGTGGCCTGGCTATACCCTTGGTATTGAAAATGTCTATGGGCGGCAGTAGCATTTACCATCAGTTATGCTGCTTCCTCGTTTGCTACCATAAGCAATAATAATAATAATAATAAAAAAATAATACACATTTTTTCCTTGTCTGCGTTTCAATTTATGTCCGTTACTTTCAAGATTATAAAGTTCGCCATATAATCACATTATATTCTTTGTTGTTTCAAATAAAGATTTGACCCTGTTTAGCCTATAAATGCTCCCTATGGGCACGAACCTTACGAGTATTTTGGTGCGGTCTCACACCGTTCGCTGCGGCGAAAAGCCGTGCGAAGATTCAAAAATCAACATACTTCCAGTATATTTCGGTACTTACTCAAAAGTGATGCCTAATTATACTGTAATACAAATGTCTTCGGTTTTCCACAAAATCTTTATCAGCGCTTCCAATTAATGGCTCTTTTAATAAGTATTTCTTATAATAGTAGCAAAAAGTATATCAACATCATCATCATCGCAGCCTACATATATGTCCTACTGTTGGGCTCGGGTTTCCTCCATAATGGGCGAGAAATTGAACTACTATACCGCGCTGGTTAGATATATTAGTATAAGGTTTTAGTTTGAGTTTTCCTGCTCTTACATAAATCTCATATTCATATTATATTCCCTAATCGTCTTTTACGATCACCCACGGGTAAGATAAGGAATGGTGAATTGTATTCTTACTCTGTCACCACACGGATTATTATGAATATTATTGAATATTTATTACTCAATCACTCTCTCTAAACTGTTCCACAGATTTGAATGAAATTTAGCACATAGATAGACCATTTTTTGTATTAACACATAAGATATCAAGATATTTTTTATTGCGTTAATGTGTTCTCCTTGGCAAATTATAATACTTTTTAGACGGGTGTAGCCGCGAGTAAAAACTAATCAACTATAGAAAGGCAGAAAAGACTATAGCACCCGCATAAAAAAATCCAAGTTAAGCTAGCCAATTACAGTGGCCCACCATTTAAAAGCTATTACAGTTTTGAGAACAAAATTTTCATACAATAGTTAATACGATTTCGCTTTTCTCTCACATCGAAGATGCGAATAATCCTTCAATAATCAGATTGTACCTACACGCGGAATATAAAATAAGATGTATATAGCAGAGAAATACTAAAATATATTTTTGAACTCCGTTAAAAATTGCTATTGTTCATAATATCTAATGCTGTGTGGCAGCGGCTACGAATACTACCAACAATAACTTTGCTCGTGAATGTCTTCGTAAAAGGCGACTAACTATAACGACCTGGGCCAACTCCATCTGATGCCGTTTGGTCAATAATTACATTCCCAAGGAGGGTTGACGTCTGGCAGGCGGCTGGTAATAAAACTATTTCCAATAACTTTTACAATATGTACTATGAAAGACGAGTACAAGGATAAGTGTAAGAGAATGATGATGATATTAAAAATTTCATACAGCCCATAAGCGGCCTCGGCCCTCCTCCGTAATGGGAGGGAAATTAACCTACTATACCGTGTTGGTCAGACGTGTTGGTATAGAATTTTATTTCGAGTTTTAATTCTCTCGTATAGATGTTATATGCGTTTTAGATCCCTTAGTCGTCGCGTACGATCACCTACGGCTAAAATATGGGGTGGTGAACAGTATTCTTACTCCGTCACCATACAGAAAATATCTGTTACCTTTGATGAAATTCCTAATAAATATTTGGTGTATTGTCTAGAATTACCTATCTCGAATATTTCGTAATGTGATTTCACAGAAAATATGAGCCGATTTATATGTGGCAACTATTGCTTCTATAGAAAAAAATTGAGGCCTATCCATCTAGAATACTTATGATAAACTATCCGAGATCAATACACATATCTTTCTTGTGTATGTGTACATTACGTATAACTATTAATAATTGAACGGAATACATTAAGATATCTTGTCGTTTTGTTGTATATCTTATGAAATACTAGCAAACCTAATAGTAGAACCACGCTGCGGTCATTTCTCTGTCTACAGCTGCGAGCTGGTCCGTCCGGAGTAGTACCACACTCTCGCAGAAGATCCATGTTTGAGTAATGACAATGTGCTATTGCGCTTCGTTCGATGAGCGAGAGAGCCGGAAGCCCGTCTGGGGAGGCAGCGGCGTAGCAGTACATTTCGTATTGCAAAGGTCCATGTGCGGCAATGACACTTACCATCAAGTGTGCTGTTTGCTCGTTTGCCACCATAGGCAATAAAAAAAAATCTAACCCGTTGGTTTATTTGTAGAAGTCTAAATGTTGTAACACCACCTGGTGGCAAGCTGCATCAATAAGTATAGCATATAAACCCTTTCTGTGAAAAAATATATATATACGTACCATCTTTCATAATGATTGATCAAATAGTTTCTACTATTACTTACTTACTACTACCAACCCTTTGCTCGTGGATGTCGTAAAAGACGACTAAGAGCCTTATAACGATCTGGGCCAACACCATCTGATGCCGTTTAGTCAATTACATTCACAAGGAGGGTTGACGTCTGGCAGGCGGCTGGTCGTAAAACTATTGCCAAAAATTTTCCTATAGGTACTTTGAAAGAAGAGTACATATTGTATCGACCTCAAGTAATTGGGATAGCAGTAGGAGAATGATGATTATGATCAAATAGTTTCTGAGTTTAGCAATGTCATATATACAAACAACCTTTTCAATATATTTAGATGAAGTTGATATAAAGTTCTCAATTGTCTTTTACGATCTCCACGACCAAAGAAAGGGTTTGTAGTATTCGTAGCGGCTACCACATAGCAGCAACGTCTCACGAGTAAGCAAGTATAAATTAAATACTATATTCTTAATCCTTTGTCACATAGATATCATGAATTTACTACATACATACATACAAACATAGCTTCACGCCTGTTTCCCAGAGGGGTAGGCAGAGACTACGGATTGCCACAAACCACGATCCTGGCATACTTCCATCGCCTCATTCACACTCATAACAGTCTTCATGCATACTCTACGATTACGCATACTATTAATATGACTTCTCGTCAATACATCGCTAATTTGATCCCGAAAATTATGACGAGGTCTTCCCCTTGTATTCGTCCCACTCACGCTTGCTTTATATATTTTCTTCGTCAACCTCTCTTCACTCATTCTTTCTAAGTGTCCAAACCACCTCAGCATACTCTTTTTGATCTTTGTCATTACTTCTTCATTCACACCACAGCGCTCTCTTATAACACTATTCCTAATTTTATCTTTCAGGCTCACATCACACATACTACGAAGAGCTCTCATCTCTACAGCATTTATTCTACTTTCATGTTTTCTCTGCCAAATCCAACTTTCACTACCATACATGAGGGTAGGTACTAATACTCCCTTATGCATAGCTAGACGTGCCTTTTTGGACACATTTCTGCTTCTCATAAAGGTGTACAGTGCCCCATTCACCCTATTACCAGCATTTACACTTCTTTCAACATCATTATCATTTTTACCATCTCGAGTGAATAATACACCCAAATACAAAAATTCTTTCACCTGTTCCAATTCCTCACCATTTATACTAATTTTACATTCCGTCATACATTTATCCTTTTCAAAAACCATTATTTTCGTCTTACGTACATTTACTTTCATGCCTTTTCTTTCAAAAGCCTCATGCATAGTAGTTACCATCGCCTGTAAATCCTCAGCCGACGATACAAGTAATACCTGATCATCGGCATAAAGAAGACATTTGATAAGTAATTCATTCATTCTTAAACCACAATCATTCTCTTTCAGATCTTTCAGACAACTATCCATGAATAGGTTAAACAGCCACGGTGATGCTACACATCCCTGTCTAACACCTTTATCAATATTAAACCATTCCGTGTAGGATCCGTTTATTCTTACGCACGCCCTGGAGTCCTTATAAATGGATTTCAGAGCGTGAATAAGATGGCTGTCCACCCCATACATAGACAGTACCGACCACAGTTCATTCCTCCTCACTTTGTCATAAGCCTTCTCCAAATCAATAAATGCGCAAAAGATTTTCTGACCTTTAGCCAAAAATTTCTGCGTCATGCATGTTAAGGAGAAGACTTGATCCGTACAACACATACCTTTTCAAAAACCCGCTTGTGCATCCCATATTTTCTTGTCAGTTACTTTTACTGCTCTTTCAATCAATACTTTCGCATACAGTTTGCCGACAATGCTAAGGAGGCTTATGCCCCTGTAGTTTGCACAGTCTTGCTGGGAACCTTTCCCTTTGTACAGAGGTACAATAACTGCCTTACACCAGTCGTCAGGTACTTGGCCATTAGTCCAACAGAGATTGAAGAGCTGATATAGCATGTTAGCTATGATATCTTGTCCAGCCGTCAGCATTTCAACTGTAATCCTATCGTATCCTGCAGATTTACCCACTTTCATACCTTTCAGTGCGTTCATAATTTCCACCATAGTTATACCTTCTCTATCCTTAAGATCTCTTTCACTCTCAGATGACAGGTCTTGTGACTCTTCTCTTTCAAATAAGCTTTCAAAGTATTCCTTCCATCTCTTTAGTACACATTCTTCTCTATTCACTATCCTTCCATACTTATCCATGATCGAGGCAAGCTCTGTACTTTGAGCTTTACCTCGAGCTGATCTTATCGACTTCCAGAAAATCTTTAAGTTGGATTGATAATCCTGCGATAATCTTCTATCATACTCGTCTTTTTGATCCTCTTTCTTTCTTCTGACAATTTCTTTCACTACTCTTTTTCTTCTCTTGTACTCTTCTTTAGCTATATCTATATCATCATTCGTTGCCTTTTCCATTCTTTCATTGGCTCTGCTAGCAAGCCAATCTATCCAGGCTTTCTTCTTCTCACAAACTGCACTCTGCACATCTTTATCCCACCATACATTCTTCATCTCATTTACTTTCCTTCTTCTGGTCACGTCACATATTTCTATAGCAGTATTTATCACATTCTCTTTAAAAGTCTTCCATAATTCTTCCATATCACTAATATTAACCGAATCATACAACTTTTCTGTCAGTTTACTTTTGTACTTCTCTCTAACAATCTCATCTTGCAAATTTTCTACTTTTATTCTTTCTAGTACACTTGTCGGGTTATGTATCCGGTTTCGCCACATTTTTACGAGACCACTTATTCTAGTCATTACTAGAAAGTGGTCTGTATGGATACCAACACCGCGATACACCCTAGTGTCTAGAACTTTGCTTCTAAGTTTTTCATCTACTATTATAAAGTCAATCATACTCTTTCTTACATTCTTTGCTTCACGTGTATACATATGGATCTTTTTGTGTTCAAATATAGTATTTGTAATACAAAGATTCCATTCCAAGCACACCTCTAGTAAACTTTGACCATTTTCATTCACACTTTCATCACCAAACCTTCCTAAAACCTTTTCACATCCTTTTCGACCTATTCCTACCCATCCATTAAAATCACCTAGCAAAATCAACCTTTCATTCAACTGACATAATCTCAAAACATCTCTCAGTTCTTCCCAAAATTTCTCTCTCGCATCCTGTTCAGATTTATTTTTAGTCAAACCCGTGTTTACTGGAGCATATACTCCTACAACAAAAATACGGGTCAGACCCACTTTCATTCTTAACCATACTAATCTAGCATTCACACAATCATACTCTTTAACACATTGAGCCATTCGAGCAGAGAGAAGGAGACCAACTCCTTGGCAGGCTCTAGTAGTCATTGATACTCCAGACCAGTATGCCGTGTAAGGTCCATGACTAGTTACCTCACATCCCTTTCGCTTTGTCTCATTCACACAAAGAATGTCAATCTTTTTATCATCCATCATTTGACATACCTCATTTAATTTCTCTTTCATTCCTCCTCCTACATTTAGCGTGGCAAAGCGGCACTCCGTAGACCGCTTTTCGCCCTCATTGGGATCGAGACGTGAAGGGTTGCGAGCCGCATCGCCGTCATTTGGAATTTTATTTCTTTTCATATAATCCATAGCGTTCCCACGAGTAGTAGGGTATTAAACGATCCACCCCCACAGAGCCCTTGTGTGGAGGCAAGGTGGAATCACCGCTGTGCCCTGTGACCATCAACACATGCACCCTCCGTTTATGACCAGCTTACCCTCTGGCCGCGAATCCCTCAGCACGGTTCGGTTTACACCTTGGATCGGGGGTTATATTTCGGAGTTTTCCTTCTCCTAGATAAGTTGCAGCGCAATGCTTTCGAGGCTCATCTCCCCAGGTTCTATTTCGGAGTTTTCCTTCTCCTAGATAAGTTGCAGCCCAATGCTAACGAGGCCTATCTCCTCGGGTTATATTTCGTAGTTTTCCTTCTCCTAGATAGATTGCAGACCAATGCTAACGAGGCCTATCTCCCCGAATGAATTTACTATCGCTACTTAAACATTTATATTCTTTCTGATATTTAACAATTAACTTTGTAGGAAATATGATTAAATTTACTGTAATAGAGCATTTAATACGCTTGATTATTTATAAAACCCGATTATGAGCGAAAAATGATTATCACAAGTGGGATTCGAACCCACACCTATTGAAAATCTGTACAATGTGTAAACAATGTCGGGTAGATGGCACATGTCTCTTTAAAAATGAAGAATATAATATGATGCGAGAATTGAATGTCCTACAATAGTTCACAGTGGTGTAAGTGGCAGCACGATTGGAACGAATTTCCAATAGGTGTGGGTTCGAATCCCATTTGTAACAATCATTTTTCGCTTGTAATCGGGTTTTTAGAAATATTATTACTTCAAATGTAACTTAGACTCACGAAATCGATTTCCAATAGATGTTTAAGTCCCATGTATTGTAATCATTTTAGGCTCAGCGATAAGTTTTATTTTATATATATGTTGTGACAAGATTTATCATTCTTTCCTAATTACTATGTCTACTCAAGGTCGCTTTCATACTTTTGTTGCTGTTGCTGTTGAACTCAAATATTTATTTATTTTGCTGTCAGCTAAATAGTTGTATAATTCAGATAAATTGCTTACTTATTAAAATAAATATTGACGATGGAGTAAAGAGTCTCGGAAACAGGCGAGCGTGTATGGAGAGAATTATGAATGTTGTGGAAGCGAGTGAAGTATGCAAGGATAGAGTTCTCTGGGACTCTGTTCTCTCTGCCTACCCTGCAAGGGATATGGCGTGATGATATGTATGTTTATGTATGCATGTATTAAAATAAGTGTATCATACTGGAGCTAATTCTTAATAAACATGTTGTAAATATTTTTATAAAAAAAAACAATTTAATAAAAATAATATTAATGGACAAATTCATTGGGATTTTTGCCGGATCTTCTCAGTAACAGTCATATTCTGATCCGCTGATAAGCCAATAATTAATTTAAAATGTTAAAGCTGATAAGTAGTTTCTTTTTTTTTTTTTTTTTCTACCCTCGCGAGGCTTATACACGATTCTTGAATTTGATATATTAGCACCAATTAGGTGCTAACTTCTCTTCTTGTAAATAAATTCCTGTACTAATGCCTAACCCAAGTAGGATATTAGACACTAGATATATTAGTTTAACTTTTCTCCCATTGAGAAGTACGAATTAAAATGGCTTAAAGCTTTTGAAGCGTATTTTTGCTGCAAAATTAAACAGAAGCCCGTCATAATGATTTCTAATATTTACTCGAGTATTACAAATTTAAAATAAAACTAATTTTACGGCTTCTATCGCATTTGTATTTGATTTTTAATTTCCCGACGTTTCGAACACTTTACAGTGATCATGGTCACGGGAGAATTAAAGTGTCTCACGAAAATGATTTTATAAATGAGGAAAATGATTTTATATATAAAATTTTATATTATTTATGATTAGTTATTATTAAATATTTAATTTACGATAATTATTATAATGTGGCAAATTACTACTTTAAAAAGAAACAAATCTATGCAGCTACCACCGGATCTTTTTAGAGAAGAGATTTATTAATACAAAATATATAAAAAAAGATATATTTTCATAAATGGTAAGTAAAGTTGCTTTTTTTTTTATAAAATCCGATTACTTATTAAATTTGCTTTATAAAGACATGGTTTTTGTATTATAACGACTATAATAACATTTCATAGTAAAAATAAAGAAATCTGGCATATAGAAAAATATCTTCCTTGTGTGAAATCGAATAACGCTGTATGTTTTTGATCCCGCTAATCTCAGGAAGTTGAATTTAAAAAACCTTTTCTTTTGTTAGTTTCTGTGTTTATCGGGGATTACTATAAACTATCAAATTTATCCCTGTGTATGTATTATATATATAATCTTCGTATGGTGACGGAGAAAGAATACAATTCACCATCCCCTATCTTACCCGTGAGTGATAATAAGAAATAACTAAGGGATATAAAACGCATATAACATCTATGCTAGAGAAGAGGAAACCTCGAAACAAAACCCTATAGAGTGATCAGCTTGGTATAGAAGGTAAATTTCTCATAATGATGTCTGATGTTTACGCGAGTTTTACACATTGGAAATAAAACTATTTTTACGAATTATATTGCGTTTGTATTTGATTTTTAATTGCCCGACGTTTTGAATACTTAGAATCTGTAAAAAAAAGTTTGTTTCAAAGGTCAATTTCTCGCGTCGACGGGGTTTGGTACCCGAAAGGGTAATCTGCCGGGATGGCTACGGATGGCAGGGAAGCGGTATAGGTGGTCGGCCCAATGACAATGGGGAGGGAATATGGGGCCACGCGTTGCTCTTTTGTCGCCCCGGACCGAAGGAGCGGCATGTGTCCGTACCATATAGGCTAAATACCAAAAAAAAAAAAATTGACATTTAATTTCTCTCCTATTATGGAGAAGCCTCGAGCCTAACAGCGGAATATATATGTATGAGCTGAGATGATGCTGATGATATAAATTGGAATATAAGTCGGAAGAAACTAGTAACAAGACAGAGTTAATACATTGTTAGGTAAACATTGTTATCATAACAACGAGTGTAATAACAAGAGACAATAAATTAATAAAGTTTTATTTAAATAAAAAATTACTCAAGATTTTAAGGAATCCAAATCGTATATGTCCTAATTAGGAATTGGCTTCCTTCAGGTGAGAGAAATTAACGAAGTACTCATATATAGCACTCGCCGGACGGGTGAGAATTCGATATTCCGTTGAACGCCGCCGCTGAAAATTGTATTCATTCTCCACCACTAAGCAAAGATTTTTGAATAAAATGATTTTTTTAATAAAATGAGGAGTTTTGGACCCGGCCTAGTCAGATCCATCCATAAGAAAATAGTTCTTGATAACTAAAGACTTTACAAACATACGATTAATGGCACAAATTATACCAAGACTTAGTACAATAACTCGTGGATATACTCGATCGATATCGTGGCATCTTCGTAAGAACCGAACCCACGGCACTGACAAGGTAGGTTATATATATTAACCACTATTCCATCTGTACAATCAAATTGAAAATATATTACCCGATTACGAAACGAAAAATTATGTCACAAGCGAGGTTCGAACCCGCACCTATTGGGAATCCGGCCCAACCGTGCTGCCACTTACACCATCGTGAACTATTTTAGGACATGCAGATTTCGCTTCATATTATATCTTACGTCTTCAAGATGACGTATGCCATCTATCGGACAATGTTTACACATTGTATAGACTTAATACTTCAAACTTTACAGTTAGAATTGTATTAAACGATGACACAACCTTGTTATTCAAATTACTGAAATCTTTAGCATTTAATATGCTTAATTATTTATAAATACCCGATTACGAAACGAAAAATTATGTCACAAGCAGGGTTCGAACCCGCACCTATTGGGGATCCGGCCCAACCGTGCTGATACTACACTACATCCAGACCTAGAACAATAATTTGTGATTCGCACAATATCCTACACAAGAAACGAACCCACGACACTGACATGGTACGTTGATATCTTAATAACTACGTCATCTGTGCTGTCATTTCCAAACATATTTGTATACAATTATGAAATACATTTTCAAGCAATTGAAAATATATTTTTAAGCATAATTGCTCGTTAAAAGTTATTAAATTTTAAGCACGTTTATTTTTAACACGCGTCAGCAAAAGATTTTGTTAATTGTACATTTGTATTTTTGTACCCAAAATCATTAAAAATGAGACAAAGAGATATACAAACAAAATATTCGTGAGAATGTTTGGTATATTTTTTATGCGTCCCTATTCTAACCACGTCTCACATATAATCCTGTGAGTTTTTTTTTTTTTTACAAATGACAAACGACAAGGCCTCCCTTGGCCATTTGTCGTCGGTCCGTCCACATCGAGTCTTACAGATACCTTTTATTGTTGGCTATTTTTCAAAACAAAATATATTAGGACTCTTATTTCTTATCCCTTTGCTGAATTTATGCTTTAGGCTATGGTTTCCAACGACGGTCATTTATGGTTACGATTGAAAAGATTTTTTTTTGCATATAAAATATATATATAATGTTATGATATCAGAAAAAGGTAGACATTTTGTTTCCTTTCAATCTTATAATATTATCGTTTTATTTTGATTCGATAATGGCTGAATTCCGTGTGGTGACGGAGGAAAAATATAATTCACCACCCTCTATCTTACCCGTGGGTGATCGTACAAGGTATTATACATATATACATCATACGTATATACATCATCATTCTCCTACTCTTATCCCAATTACTTGGGGTCGATACAATATGTACTCTTCTTTCACAGTACATATTATAACAGTTATTGGCAATGGTTTTATGACCAGCCGCCTGCCAGACGTCAACCCTCCTTGGGAATGTAATTGTTCACCAAACGACATCAGATGTAGTTCGCCTAGGTCGTTATAAAGCTAAGAGTCGTCTTTTACGACATCCACAAGCAAAGTAAGGGTTGGTAGTATTCGTAGCCGCTACCACACAGTTATATCACACAAGGTAACTAAGGGTATAATATACATACATAATTATTTCTGATGTTTGCACGAGTATTTAAAATAAAAGCATTTTTACGTATTCTATCGCGTTTGTATTCGATTTTTTTTTTTAATTTCCCGATATTTCGAACACTTTACAGCATTTATGGTCACGGGAGGACTGATATGCATACAAGCAAGAGTATGAATGCTTGAAATAAAATCCTATAACAATACATCTAACCAGCGTGGTATAATAGATCAATTTCACTACTATTGCAATTATTATTATATATCTCTATTTGTTTTTATTTTATATCAATATGGGCTAACAATTCTTGATGCAGTTTGATCAACAATTATATTTTAAAAAGGAGTTGACATTTAGCAGGCGGCCGGTCATAAAACTATTGACAATAACTTTTACAATATTTACGATAGAAGAGAAGTACATATTGCATTAAGTCAAAGTAATTGGGATAAGAGCAGTAAAATGATGATATCCATTTATTTTTACCGTATCTTAAAATGGAACATACTCGATCCTTTGCTAGGCTTATATGAGGAGATGAATCCGACACGCACACGTATTTTCGTCGATCGTCGTTTTAAAACTACGATAAAAAAAATAACTTTCGAACATCAAAAAACAGAAGAGGCACTAGTATCGTGCCTCAAAGGCACGATATTAGTGTCATCTGAGATATTTTATTTTGTGTTGAAAGAAAAAATCCTACCCATAAATTATATTACTTATTCAATTACATATATCAGATTTATTTATTATATTTATATTATGCTATGATTGAATTCATTTGGATTTATTTTGTTTTTTTTTTTATTTATTTTATATTTACTTACCACCATGTTTTTCAGTCTTTAAAAAACGTTGAAATTACATTATCCAACATTTGTATGGTTATACTACATAATTCACACCGCATATGTTAATTTCGTATGAATTGGTTATCTAGATGACAGCAACATAAATCTATTAAATAGAATACGTAAACTAAGTACCTACGTAAATTGATTACGGTAAACATAAATGGCGCCGCGTTGTTATAAATGTGCAATTGACTTTTTTTTTGTTTTAATGGACAAGTAGCTTAGGACATCAATGATTCTGCCAATGTCCGTTTGGTAAGAATACGCTTGGTAGTTATAAGTTTATTTTATAAGTTACTCTATTTCCAAAAGTGTCACGAGTTGTTGTTTTGTTTTGAGTTTAATTATAATTATAGTTTTGTCTTTTTGATTCTGTAAATTTGTGTAATTTCGCTTGTTTTTCGTGATGTCATCATTACGACTCCACGGAAGATCAATGCAGTCTTCTGGCTGCAATATACTGAGCTGGAGTCGTTTTGTGACGGGCATTTATTTATTCGTAATTGTTATTATATATATATATATATATATATATATATATATATATATATATATATATATATATATATATATATATATATATATATATATATATATATATATATATATAGTGGTCAGTCAGTATATATATATATATATATATATATATATATACTGACTGACCTGCAGACCTTAGTCTACACAATGACAGAAGATTGTAAGGAAAGGGGTCTACGCGTGAATGTGAGCAAAACCGAAATAATGGTCTTTGAAAGAGATGAAGCCAGAACAGATGTAAGAGTAACAATAGGTAATGATGTACTACAGCAAGTGGATGAATTTGTATATCTTGGATGTGGATTTAGCCGACATGGACGGTACACCACTGATATAGAGCGAAGAGTGAATGCGGGAAATAGAGTGAACGGAGCGTTGGGGCAACTTGTCGGCAGCCACCACCTCAGCCAGAAGGCACGTGTAGCAATACATAACGCAGTGCTTGTCCCAACATTACTGTATGGAAGCGAGAGTTGGGTATGCAGAAAAGAGTATGAAAGTAAAATTAATGCGGTCGAAATGCGATCTCTTCGGAAAATCTGTGGAGTTAGGCTGACCGACCGCATTCGCAACGACGACGTAAGAGAGCGAGTAGGTATGAAAGAGAGTATTGGTGTAAAGATGCGAAAGGGAATGCTCCGATAGTTCGGACATGTGGAAAGAATGCCGAACGAACGTCTGGTTAAGAAGATATACAATGCGAAAGTGGAAGGATGTAGGTACCGAGGGAGACCGAGACTAACCTACCTAGACCAGATCGGTCATGTACTGAAGGAAGGTGGAGTCAAGAGTCTCCAAAACCGGCGAGCGTGTATGAAGAGAATTATGAATGTTGAGGAAGCGAGTGAAGTATGCAGAGATAGAGTTCTCTGGCACTCTGTTTTCTCCGCCTACCCTGCAAGGGATATGGCGTGATGATTTGTATGTATATATATATATATATATTACCTACTTTTGTTAAATAGCTCGTTACAATAAATCTTTTCTTTCTTTCTTTCTATTTGGAGAAATTTAATCCAAAAATAAAATGGGACTTCATCTACCTTATAATTCATGCCTGCATATGACACTCGTGGACTACCAAGTTATTATCAATAATCTTATCAATTTCACTACTATTGAAATAAGCATTTCTATCGCAGTGAAGATTTTTATTTAAACTCTAAAGCAACTTCTTGACAGCGTATTTGTATTTTCTCTTTACATTTATTGGCAAACGATCAAGTTAATGTAAGGTGGTAACTGCCGCTTACGAACGCTGCCCTTTCGGGTACCATCCCCCGTCGACGCCACAGCATAGCCCTCACGTGGTTAGCCTGTCTGCGCGCGACGGACTATGCCTCGTTTCAGTCACCCACGGCCTCGGCTAGGGTGGCATCAGGCGAAGATACTCATATCTGCGCCGGCGGCGGAAAACCTATATGTTACCTATTGTATGATTGATTTACGGCTCGGTCTTATTATCTGGAGTGCTGTAGCAAATTAGTAATACTTGTTTTCTTCGATATTATGGTCCTATCTTAAACTAGCGGTCCATTTTTAGTTGTAAACAGAAAACTATCATTGGTCGACTCTACTATTAGTATTTTTGTAAGTTAAATCTGTTTACCGAAGTCTAGGAATTTGCTTATATGTAGTAAATAGAATTTATTGTATAGAGTAATTTATTATTAGGTTAATGTTCTAATAACGTTTAGTAGGTCGCAGATTCATCAAGCCATAATACTCGTAGGAGGAATATCTATTGGTCCTTATAGATAAATCTAATGGATATACTGCTTACTTTAGTTGGGGTAGATTTAAATACATCTAATTCTCTACATTTCTATTTGTTTATTTAAATTAATTTCTTTGATAAAAGATATATATAAGAGATTTCCACCTATGTATTGACTCATCACGATATATCTGGAACCATAAGACTTTAAATTTGGTGAGAATATTCTTTTCGCCGAGTAAAGGTTTGCTAAGAACGGATTTTACGAAATTCCATTCGCAAGGGGGATTGCTGGGGTATAAAAATCACACTTTTTTAAATATAGCTCCTACAGGCTTGGAATATGGTGTGAACTTTCTTTCTGCCCTGTAAAAATCAGATGAAGTAGGACTTTAAGAAATTCCTTCTCCGAAAGGAATTCTATCTAGTGAAAGTCTATCTGGGTGTAATCTGTCTGCGTTAATTGCATGTTTGTAAAGTCCCCCGCAATACAAGGTTTATTTCCTTAGTGCAGGGTGGTGTCTTTAAAAAAAAAAAAAAAAAAAAAACTAAACTAGACAACTGAATTAACGTAACCGAAGCGACGCGTGGGCGGGTCGCTAGTAAAAGATAGATGGGTACGTGTACTTATGTACGTGCGTAAGAAGTAATACTTTTTTGGCATCATCAAAAATAGTTTTTAATTGCATGCAAATAATTAATTACAATAAAATAATAAAAGGACTGGAAAACAATAGGATATTTTTCCAGTAATAATTACGAATAGTAAATAATATTAATCAAAATAATCAATTTCATTCACTTATCCTTACTAATATTATAAATGCGAAAGTAACTCTGTCTGTCGCTCTTTCACGCCAAAACTACTGAACCGATGTAAATGAAATTTGGTACACAGATATTCTAGAGCCTGATAAAGGACATAGGCTACTTTTTAATGCAAAAAAAGGGTTGTAAAGGGGGATGAAAAGTTGTAAAGAAATATCGTCATTTTTAAAGCCAGAAGCTTGAAACTTATCTTTAGGCTATTGATTAGATATAAATAAATATGACATTAATATGTTGTAAAAATTATCCTTAAAAAATAAAAATAAGAATAGGAGATGAAAAACTTTAGGAAAGCAACCTTTAACGCGAGCGAACCACAGGCGGAAGCTAGTAATTTCTAAACACATATATAACTCGCACTTGTATGAAACTAAAACACGTGTTGTGAATGTAGAAACTAGAAAGAGGTTTTATTTGTATTTTGTTGATAGCTTTTTTCAAGACTTAATGAGCGGTTTAGCAGCCACCTTCAACCAGTTACTTTTGTGCTACAATGATGGGCACGCATTTTAAAATTTCACTCTTATATTTTTTTAGTATTCTTAGCCGCTACTACAAAGCAAAAAGTAAGTTTAAGTAATAAAAGTAATATTTATTACTGGAAAACATATTTATTAAACAAAAATGGAACGGTATATAGCATCTACAGCATTAACATACTTCATCATCATCATCTCAGCTCATATATGTCCCACTGTTAGGCTCAAGCCTCCTCCATAATAGGAGGGAAATTGACCTACTATACCACGCTGGTCAGACGTGTTGGTATAGGGTTTTGTTTCGAGTTTTCCTTCTCTTGCATAGATATTATATACGTTTTATATCCCTTAGTCGTCTGTTATGATCGCCCACGAGTAAAATAGGGGATGAATTGTATTCTTACTTCGTTACTACATGTAAAACATACTTATTAGGATTGTACTTTCAAAGCTAATCTATTCTCCTCTGAAAATCAAGCACATTGCAAAATAGTTCTTTGATACAGAGTCTTAGAGTCTCCATGTCAGACCCTTAATAGTTTAAAGATAGCCCTGATGGTAATAACATAACCCACACTCAGCATCAGCATAAGTGGTGGTGAAAGATCAGTGTTTTTTTTTTTCGAAATATGCTGATCAATATCATGAAGCGACATATTAATAAACCATTATAATTTCTCATCACGTTACAAATCCCCATATTCCCACCCTATAATCCTTTTTAAGCTTTTGTTAATAGAAATTATGTATATTTAACCTTGTGTGGAATAATTAATATTGTTCTATATGTATACTGAATTATAACGACATACGATGTCGCTTATGTTAATATAGGCTATTAACTCTATCGTTTTGGCATTTATCTTAAATTCTTTAATTCATAAATAGAATAGAATATTTTTTTTACATTTATATTTAATTTTAATAGTGGTAGGACCACACCGTTGGCAGTTCTCTGTCTACAGCCGCGGGCCGGTCCGTCCGGGGTAGTACCACACTCTCGCAGAAGATCGACGCCTGAGTAATGGCAATGTACTGCTGTGCTTCGTTCGGTAAGTAAGAGCAGAGTAATTTTCTGGGTGGCTTTGGATTATTGATAGGCAGCAGCCTAGCTATAATACCTCTGGGATTGCAAAGGTCTATGGACGTCAGTAACACTTACCATCAGGTGTGTTGTTCGCTTATTTGCCACCAATAGCAATAAAAAAATCCTTATGATGACGTAATAAGAGGTACCCGTGGATATTGTAAAATATTAATAAGGTATTCGATATGTAAATAACATCCAAAGATCTTCTCCTTTGACCTGAACTGAAAATCTGGACAGTAAACCCTATTAAAACTTGTTTACAAGCAAAAAATAATTGTCATACGTGGGACTCAAATTCATACTTAAAATTTGTAGTTATAAAGTCCACACTGTGGACAGGTTTCTGTCTACAGCCGCGGGACGGTCCGTCCGGGATAGTACCACACTCTCGCACAAAATCAACCTCTGAGCAGGGACAATATATATATATATACAGGTTGGCGATTTAATTAGTAGAATCCTTGAAGGAAGTGTATCAGACCGTGATACACTATCCAAATCAGTAAAAAAAAATAGTACCTAAGTTTTGATTAAATTGCCGTAATGATAAGCGGTCAATACACTTTGTAATATAGAAGTTCGACGTAGGCATATACTCATGCGTGTGACATTGCACTAGCAGGCAAAGAGTCCCGCTCGCGCTACGCTTACCGCCGCGCAGCTGGGTCGAAATGTACCTACAGGTCAATGTACGCTGGCAAACCTATTGTTTTGATAAGAAACAAATCACTTTATCTCGGGATTGGGCAGAGCTAGGAGTCTGCAACTAACTTTATTGTTTTTTATGACGTCATTCCTACACCCAGTTTAAGTTATTCTAGTAATAAAATCGGCACCCTGTATATATACTGTATCTCTTCACTCAATGAGGGAGAGGGGCGGAGGCTACTTACCATCAGGTGTGCTGCTAGGACATTTGCCACCCAAAACGTAGTCGCTATATTATCATACCAGATATTATTTCCATCTATCATCATTATCATCATTACAGCCCATAAACGTCCCACTGTTGGGCTCGGGCCTCCTCCGTAATGGGAGGGAAATTAACCTACTATACAGCGCTAGTCAGACGTGTTGGTATAGGGTTTTGTTTCGAGTTTTCCTTCTATCACATAGATGCTATATGCGTTTTATATCCCTTAGTCGTCTCGTACGATCACCCATGAGTAAGATATGCGGTGGTGAATTGTATTCTTACTCCGTCACCACATGGAAAATATGAATTAATTAAAATTGGTTTTCCTTTAATCTTAATATAATATACGTTGTGTAATATATTATTATTTTTGTTAACAAATACTCTTAGACTTAATTAAGTAAAATTTAATTAACGTGGAGGCACTTTTAATGAACTTTAAAACTTTATTTTAAACTTGCTACGACTTTATTTTAAAATGATGTTATTGATAAATTCTTCCTTGCTTGGTTGTAATTAATACTTTGTATATACGTGAGGAATAAATTTAGAAACTTAACATAACCTTAAATACATAGCGTGTCTTTATTTATTTCTTTAAAAGAAAATCTTCCATCCACGTTAAGGCATATATATTTATTTACATAACAAGAGACTTCACAAACATATTGTTACTAGACAGCAATTAACCCAAGTTTCAATACAGCAATTATATCACAAATATTTATCCTGGATAGTTATCGAATCTAAAATAACACAGTTCCACAAAAAAAAGTGGTCTGTGCTGGGTGTTAGACAAAAATTTTCCGACGTATTTTTTTACCGTTGAATACGAATCTGAAGTCAAAATTGAGGATCAAGCTGCAAAAAATGGAGAAAAATAAAAAAGCGATAGAATCTACGATTTAATAATAATTATTATATTTTTTTTATATTTCTCTGTTTTTTGAGGTTTGACCCCAATTTTGATTTCATATTCGTATTCAGCGGTAAAAAAATACGTCGTAAAATGTTTGTCGAACAGGCCACTTTTTTGTGTACCTGTGTTTATTATGCAAACAAAAAAACTTATTAGATCGTAGATTTCATCAGTTTTTTATTTTCCTCCATTTTTTTGCAGTTTGAACCCAAATTTTGATTTTGGATTCGTATTTAACGGTAAAAAAATGTCGGATATTTTTGTAGAACACCCAACACAGACCACTTTTTTTTGTGCACCTATGTTATCATGCCGAAAAACTGATTAGATCGTAAAATTTCATCGGTTTCTTTTTTATTTTTCTCCGTTTTTTTTTTCAATTTGACCCCCAATTTTGACTTCCGATTCTTATTCAGCGTTAAAAAATACGTCAAAAAATCTTTGTCAGACATCCAGCTCAGACTACTTTTTTGTGGACCTGTGTAATCAGCACGGATTTTTTTTTTTTAGTAGATGGGCCACACTGTTTCACAGTTTTCTGTCTACAGCCGCGGGCCGGTCCATCTCACGTATTACACCATACTCTCGTAGAAAGTCGACGACATCAGAGATAATGTTAAAAACAAGTTAACAAAATCGACAAATAAAATGAAAATATTTTATAAAATATGTAAATTATATTAAATATTTGTTGATTTATATCAACATTTACAATCCATGTTTATGAAAATATATATTTTTTTATTGCTAAATTATATTTATAAACATAAAAATCTAATAAAAGTTGTGTTCTTTGATAAAATAAGCAAATATCTTAAATGAATACACAAAAAAAGAAATTATAATATTAATATCACAAATGAAAATGTTTTTAATTCATATATATTTATAATAACTTGTATATTTTTCTCCATCATTCATCGTTTATAATAAGTATTTTGTAGTGATGTTGGAGTAAAAATAGATTTCACCACCCTCTATTAAAGTAGCCCGTAGGTGATTGTAAGAGACAACTAACGAATATAAAACGTATATAACATCTATGCAAGAGAAAGAAAACTTGAAATAAAATCCTATACCAACACGTCTGAAGACAAAGACCGGTTTCCAGTGGCCTGCTCTCTTGGTGAAGAGAAGTAGGTACATTTTGGGCAGGTCTATGGGGTCACGCGCCGCTTCTTCTGTCGCCCCAAACGGATTTAGCTTGGTGGACTCATTCCATAGCCCGCCGCCAAAAAAAAATACCAATACGTCTGACCAGCATGGTGTAGTAGGTTAATTTTCCTTCCTTTGTAAAGGAGGCACCAGCCCAATAGTAGGACATAGATGAGCTGAGATGAAGATATCTTTTTACTAAACAGAGTTTTAGTGATCAGTTAAGTAAAAATAATGCATAGTTTTCTTATAGTTCTTCTAGCGACATGTTTCCAAACAAATTGTCTTTCAAAAAAAGATTTCCCTAGCAAGTGATTAGCTACGAATTATATCACCAAAATATCTTAACCAGAACTAGGATCGTGGGTTTATATATAATACAAATTTCTTAAACCTTAAAAAACAGAATATTCTAGCAACATGTATCAAAGAAAAACATAATTAGAACCGTCGTTTGCACAGATCAAAAGTTAATTAATAACATAGGCAAATTAAATACGCCCATTCCACATAATCAGTTTATTTAATGAGAGTATATGTTTACATAATGAAAATATCGAACATAATTTATCATGAACATAATTATTTTAATAATTAATTACTAAACATCAATGTTGGCGTTTATTATTTTAGTTATAAACATCTTTCGTTTTAATATCTCTTGATTGTATATCTTTAGAATATATTTGGAGGTCATCATCATCATCATTTTGCTCTTATTTCAATTGTTAGGGGTCGACGCAATGTCCTATTCTTCCATACAGCCCTATCACCCCTCACTCCCTGTCTATACATATCATGCTTCACATAGTATATACACCTTTTCTTCGGTCTTTCTCTATCCCTAAAGCCTTCAACATTCATATTTAAAACTTTCCTCACAACAGTATTTTCATCCCGTCTCATCGCATGTCCACACCAGATCAAGCGTTCACCCCTATCCGTCACAGTCACGTTGTCAGTCTCTTACAATCAACTATCAACCCCTTACCAACTAAAAAGGATTATTTCTTTAGTGCACTGTGTTTTTTTTAAAAACATATGAAATATCAGTAATAATTTTAATATTAAAATGTAAATTGTATAAAGTTCTTAATTTTTGTCTCTTTATTTAATTAAAAACGTGTATGAAACCTATACTTTTAATTATGAATTGCTTTGTGTTGAATAAAACATTTTAAATAAAACTCCTTTACGGATTAATGGTCACTGGAGGACAGGAGGCGGTTCTCCCGTAACTTTGAACACTGTAAAGTATTCGAAACGTCGGGATTTTGAAAATCCAATTAAAACGTTACAGAATCCGTAAAAATAGTTTTATTTCAAATGTGTAATACGAGCGTATACATCAGAAATCATAAAGCATTTATATCTTTCTTTTAAACAACCTGCCAAATATTTATATTAGTTTTTCAAATAACAGTTTATTGCCTGATTACTAAGTCACGAACCCTTTACAAACAATAATATGCAAATTACGAATACCCCGGCTGCATGCACCTGTTTTGTAAAAGACCCGTAGCGTGCAGCTTTAGATATGTAAACAAGGTTCCGTTTCTATATCTATTACGTTCATATGACAAATATTTGCATTTGATTCTTTTAAAACGATAGTTGTGAAACCTTTTTATATTTTCCTCTTTAAGAAAAAAGCCGCCGTCTAAGTTTGATAATTCTGGCGTAACCAAAATTTGTTTATTGCTTATGGTGGCAAATGAGCAAGCAGCACACTTGATGGTAAGTGTCACTGCCGCCCATGGACCTGTGCAATACCAAGGGTATATAGCTTAAGCTTGCTGCCTACCAATAAAATTCCCAAACCCACCCAGTTGGGCTTTCGGCTCTCTCGCTCACTGAACGAAGCGCAATAGCACATTTCCATTACTCTGACGTCGATCTTCGGAGAGTGTGGTACTAGCCCGGACAGACCGGCCCGCGGCTGTAGACAAAAAACTGTCAACAGTGTGGTCCTACTACTATTCATCATCATCATCACAGACCATAATGTCCCACTGTTGGGCTCGGGCCTCCTCCGTAATGGGAGGGAAATTAGCCTACTATACTGCGCTGGTCAGACTTGTTAGTATAGGGTTTTGTTTCGAGTTTTTCTTCTCTCGCATAGATGTTATATGCATTTTATATCCCTTAGTCGTCTCTTACGATCACCCACGGGTAAGATATGGGGTGGTGAATAATATTCTTACTCCGTCACCACACGGAAAAACTACTACTACTATAAATGTCTAAGAATTGTAGATAAAGACTCAAGGTTTATCCAAATAGTGAAGGAGACGACAATACGTTAGGTTATGAGATTACACGCCATCTCTATAAACAAAACCCTATACCAACACGTTATACCAGCGCAGTATAGTAGGTTAATTTCCCTCTCATTACGGATGAGATCCGAGCCCAACAGTGGTACATATATGGGCTGTGGTGATGATGATGATTAACAATATTAGCTAACACGTATCCAATGAGGACAAACTTGATAGATTTACTAGTAGGCAATTCACAATTTGGCCATCAGTGTAACTTATTACTGTGGATATTTCAAATATTACGGTACATTTTAATGTAAAATTCATACACATTGTGCGTCTAAAGTCCCTACGGCAGCGATTAAAAGAGGCAAATGACTTTGAAACCTAAATAATTATTTATAAATTGTAGCTGAAAAATAACTCTTAACACGTTAGCTTTCCAATAAAGAAATCCGCATCATAATCGGTGCATTCATTTAATAACTACGAAGCCACAAATAGTCATATAAAACTCTCTTTTTACGGCGAGGGTTAATAAAATAAGGAATAATCAATTTGGGGAAACTGAAAGTTGCGTTTGTGATGTAAAAGTTAAAGATACTTAACGTGGTGTGGTGATGAAATGAGATGAAGTAATATTGTGAAGGAAGTTTTGAGTATGAATTTCGGCTTTAGCGAATACCAAAGAAAATACGGATGTACTGCGTAAATTAAGGATAGTGAATGAAGACAGAGATGACATCTGATAGGGTTATGTTGTAAATGAGTACATATTGCGCCGATCCCAATTAATTTGGATGAGAAGGATAATGTTGACCATATAATATACAACACAGATACTTTCGTCTATATATCGAATTCTTATGGCGAGATAAATATATTCTATTCTCAATACGATATTTCTATAATCCATAAGACAAATACACTGCAGAGATGGTGTATTGGTTAAGATACCGACCATCCTTGCCAGTGGTAAGGGTTCGATTCCCAGGACAATACTTTGTGCAATCCATAAAGTGTGGTTATGAGTCTGGGTGTAATTTGTCTGCGTTAATTACATATTTTTAAAATCGACCGCAATACAAAGATTTTTTTTTATTGCTTATGGTGGCAAACGAGCAGACAGCATACCTGATGGTAAGTGTCACTGCC
The DNA here is from genome assembly GCA_905163515.2 of Lymantria monacha. Lineage (NCBI taxonomy): Eukaryota > Metazoa > Arthropoda > Insecta > Lepidoptera > Erebidae > Lymantria > Lymantria monacha. Next base: position 3,579,086 of record LR991098.1, on the reverse strand, counting down.
ACCCATGGACCTTTGCAATAGCTAGGCCGCTGCCTACAAATACAAACCTCAAACCCGCAGTTGGGCTTCCGGCTCTCTCGCTCACCGAACGAAGCGCAATAGCAAACAGCCATTACTCAGACGTCGATCTTCTGCGAGAGTGTGGTACCCGGACGGACCGGCCCGCGGCTGTAGACCGAGAACTGTCAACAGTGTGTTTCCTTCCCTGAACCACTATTCTATTTTCTTTAGTGCATGTTGGTGTTATTAAAAAAAAGTGATATTTTTATTTCAATATTGTTGAACATTATGTCCTTTGATTGGTTGTTTGTAAAGTCAGACAGAATACAATAAAGAATATCAAATTGCGGTTGCGTCATTTTGAAAAAAGAAATCATGATATTATAAAATAAAATATTTTTATAAAAAAAAAAATATTTCTCTTTGCTTTTTAGCTTTAATCAAAAACATAAGATGAAAACAGCCTCCTATATTCCTACCGACCCTCTTGTACAAATGCTTCGTTATCACATCAAAGCAATATGGTAATGTGACTCGGGTAAACGTTAGAAACACAAGAGGTATCGAGGAAAAATAAATTCAAAGAAGGATGGTCATTATGTTTGCTGTTTAAATGCGTTCGCCTTTTCACTATGTTTTTTTTTTCTTGAATAATATTACACTTAAAGTGACAACAAAAATTAATGATTTTAATATTAATTCTTCAATGACTAATTTTATTGATTGTATCAATGGTGATACGGAGCGTATGTTTTATCTCATTCTTACTGAAATCCGTGACTTGGTCCAATTCGTGTGCCTTTTTATCCGAAAGATTTTTTACACACAACAATATTAAACGATTTCGTTTAGATTATTTTTTTTTTTTTGTGTGGACTAGTGGCTACGAATACGACCAACCCTTACTTTGATCGTGAATGTCATAAAAGACGACTAAGAGTCTAATAATAACCTATACAAAGTCCATCTGATCCCGTTCGGTCAACAATTACATTCCTAAAGAGGGTTGACGTCTGGCAAGCGGCCGGTTATAAAACTATTGCCAATAACTTTGACGATATGTACTATGAAAGAAGAGTACATATTGTATCGACCCTAAGTAATAGGGATAAGAGTAAAAGAATGATGTTTAGAATATTAATTTTGTTTTTTAATGTTTACGCGCGTATTACACAATTGAAATAAAACTAGTCTTACGGATTCTATCGTGTTAGTATTTGATTTTTAATTTTAATTGAATTTTAAAATAATCTTGGTCACTGTAAATTGTTCGTAACGTCGGAAAATTAAAAAACAAATACAAACGAAATAGAATCTGTAAAACTAGTTTTATTTCAAATATTAATTTTGTATTTTTGGTCAAATTTAGTAATTAAAATGTTGCCTTCTTTTAGTTGATATATTGGTTTCATGTACACTTTACCTTTATTTCTAATTAACAATTTAGCTAATTATTTAATAGAATACAATATCATTATAAATTTAAAATGGACACCGCTACAAAATGTCGGCTTAAATATTTTCTAACTAACTTCAATATAAATGATGATCAAGATCCTGTTACTAGAATAATATACAGTATAAAATACCAAAGAGAGAGCCCCTAAATTTGGGTATAAAATGAAAGGGCATGACTAATAGAATAATACAGTACGATATGCATATAACAACTATGCAAGAAAAGAAAAACACGAAATAAAACCCTATCCGTCTCCGTCTGACTAGCATAGTAGGTCAACCCCCTATTAACCCCCCATTAAGTCGAAAGCTCAAACGCAGTAGTAGGATATAAATCTGAGCCGATAAAAATGATGATGTGAATAATGACATGAGTATTACACATAAAATATTTTTTATGGAAATAAATATTATTATTATTATTATTGTATCTCCCTTTATTCACGGGATCTTCCGTAGGGAAGATACCCGGTCCTTTGGTAGGCTTACATGGGGATATGGATCCAACACGCAGAGGCCTTTAGAGAAATTTAATCTATATATTGGGATGGGACACCTACCGATGACATTCCACGTCTGCACATAACATACGTGGAATGCCAGCACTAAGTGTAAAACTATTGTGTGATGATGGTATCTAATATATGAATATGGGAGTGGGTGCTTAGTGGACTGGTTCATCTTTTATCTATGAAATTATAAACTGTCGTCTGCCTTCAAACCCATGTTAAGAGATGAACGGTGGCAGACGGTGACTCGCCAACTCACTGAATGGGCCCCCTAAATAGTCGCCACAGACACACTAGTCATACGGGCAACAGAGGGCAACATTGGTGTAAGTGGCTAGGGGTGTCGAGCGGTGCGGCGCCGGTTTCACCATTGAGTCTGCGATAAACAGACTCTTGGTTTCCCCGTAATTCTGCCCTTGAAAATGACACTTCCACCCCCGAGCATATAGCTCTGGCGACCCCTCTCTGACCAACTGTTTAAGGCAAGCCAGAGCTGAGAGTCCTTCGGGCACTCTTCGGTTTCCATTCTAGCCAGCCAATGAAGGCCAGCTGGAGACGAGTCCCTGATCGACTCTCTGGAGTATTCAGGACCGCAGTGTCGCCACTCACATTCAGCTCGCCACAAGCTGCCCTGCGGTTTATTGGCTTGCCTGTAAATCTTGTGATACATTTTTTTTATATCAAAAGAACTTAAGGAGCCATATAATGTTCCTCCGAGTTTTGCGTTGAGGCTCATGGTGAGGTAACGACTGGCCCGGAGGTTTTTATTATTATTATTATTATTATGTATAACAACTGAAAATTAAAAAAAAGAAAAATATTTATTTCTAATTCTTAAATAATAATTATTTTTTATTAATTATATTGATATTTAATGCTTAAAAAATCAATTATAACTATAAACAATTAAAAATTAATAAAATTTAACCAAAAATCACGTGACTTTGAACGTGCCATGATTATGTAAAACATGTTAAAGCAATTCAAACATTGTACTTAATATCTCCGTATGCTACAATGGGTGCAAACTAACATTATGACGTCACACACGCTCGGGTTCGTTCGGAAGTTATAGGGGGTCTTTGGTACTCGATTCAAAAATTAATTTTTATTTTAATATAACTTTTTAATTATTGCAACAAAAAATCAAAAATAATTTTGTTATAAAACTTACATATGATCTTTCCATTAATGACAAAAAAAAATAATTATTGGTATTTGTGTAAAGATGCGAAAGGGTCCTCCGATGGTTCGGACATGTGGAAAGAATGTGCAACGAACGTCTGGTTTAGAAGATATACAATGCGAAAGTGGAAGGATCTAAGTACCGGGGGGAGACCGAGACTCACCTACCTAGACCAGATTGGTCTGAATGAAGGTGGAGTTAAGAGTCTCCGAAACCGGCGAGCGTGTATGAAGAGAATTATGAATGTTGAGGAAGCGAGTGAAGTATGCAAGGATAGAGTTCTCTGGCACTCCGTTCTCTCTGCCTACCCTGCAAGGGATATGGCGTGATGATATGTATGTATGACTAAAAAAAAATAAACAACCCAATTAATTTACTTCCTACAATACGTTTTATAATATCTAACCTTTAGATACTATAAGTTCAGACTAAAACCACACAATTGTAAATATCAGATACAATGTTAAAGGCTACCGTGGGACTCATAAAGCAAAAACCAACGGAGGGGAAAGGGATAATGTTCACATACGTAATGTAATTGCAACGTTGCGATCTTGCTAAGATACGAGATATAAATTACTAGACGATTTATGTGAAACATATTTCATTTAATGCATTGGTTTTTGTGGTTTTGTTTGAACAACATTGATTTGTGGATTTCAATTTGGTGCTTTTTTTATCTAAAGTTAGGCTTGTAGCATTTTACCTGATACTATAGTTGCCGAGCGGGCCACCAGAGACAAAAATCGGATGCCGGTGGCCTGCTCGTATGGCGAAGAGAGGTGCTTTGCAGGGTCGATGGGGCCGCGCGCCGTCTCTTCCATCGCCCAGGACCGATTTAGTGGAGCGTGACCACCTCCATAGCTCATCGCAAAAAAAGCGATAGTGTAGTTCTTTATGGCAAAATATGCATCATTCCGTTTTGGTGTCCATCTTGGCCGTCTCCGTGTGGTGACTGCCAAGAGTGATGGGTGATTGTAAAAGACAGAGAAATTATATAAAACGCACATGACATATATATTATGCAAGAGAAATAAAACTTTAAACAAAACCAACACGCCTGACCAGCGTCATCATCATCATCTCAGCTCATACATACTATAGGCTAGATCCTCCTACATAAGGGGAGGGAAATTGACCTAACACACTAGGCAGAATTTTATGACTATTTGATGATTTCATGGGCGTAGGTGTCGTAAAATACGAGTGAGGGATATGATAACCAGATAGCGCTTATGTAAGAGAAGGAAATCTTAAAATAAAACCCTATACCAACATATCTGATCGGCGTGGTATAGTAAGTCAATTTCGTTACTATTCTAGAGCAACCTCGATTCTAGTGATGGGACGTGTATAATCAGAGATAATTTTGAAATATATATATACACAGTAGGACGATATCTTAAACACAACGACATCTGTGGAGACAATTAGTAATCTTTAAAAATATGCCATGTTTTCAAATAGTTTTTTAAGCATTCTTCGATATATGACTCAATAGAAACAATATTTTTTTGACAAGTTAATTAAAGTATTTTCTTTCTTTTCCAGGTTGGAACTTGTTGATATTCCATCTTGATCTAAGTAAGTTGTTTCATCGATCATTGTCATCATTCAGTCCCTCATCATCTACTACTAGACGAAGGGTCTTTTATAAAATATAACATAATGTGGCCTTTTTATAGCGCGGTCATTGCCATAAGTTACTCTTGGTAGGCCGATTAGTGATCGCAGTAATGTGTTATTTTTTTGTTTCCAAGAAGAGCGCTATTACTCATTCTTCTGGGAAACATTCAGCCAGTTTTTACACTTCCTACTGCCAAGTAAGGAGTGACAATAATTGTATTCTTATCCTGTCGTTACACGGGGAATATAGAAATTTCTTTTTATGACAACAGATAAACTTGCACTAAGGAAATTGACCTACTATACAACTCTGATCACACGGATCGGTTATAAGGATTTATTTCGAGTTTTCCGTCATTTGCATAGATGTAAATTGCCTGGGTTCCCTGAGTGCTGGAAGGAGGGTAGGTTGGTCCTCCTGCCGAAGCCGGGACGGCCCCCGGATTCGCCGTCGGCCTACAGGCCCATCGTGCTCCTTGACGATGTGGGCAAGCTGCTGGAGCGCGGGCCACCGGTACCCCACGGCGCCACCGGCACGGCGAAGAGAGGTGTTTGCAGGGTGGGTCCATGGGTTTGCACGCCGCCTCTTCTGTCACCCCGGACCGATTTGTCGGGGCGCGACCACATCCACGGTACACATTCCAAAAATAAAATATCCATGTAAATTGCCTATGTCCCTTATATAGATATTTACAGCAAATAAAAAAAGGTGATTATTGTTTTATTACTTGGCTATAACTTTAAATAAATAATTTATGGCTTTAGAATATATCAACATAATCTATTCAACACAACACAGTCCATCTATCTATTCAACACACTTACTACTTAGCTTACCTGGAGCAGGCTATTCTGCCCACCCTTGTTATTTTTAGACAGGTTTGTCGACTTCCACGTCAAAATAAAAGCGACGCATTATTTTTTAGCCCAGTAATAATACATCACGAAATGGAAACTTTTATGTCACTTATTATGTCACACGTTTTGATTAATTAAAATTCTGTGCGATAGCGGCTACGAATACTACCAACCCTTACTTTGCTCGTGAAGTACGTGAAAGACGAACTTGACCTGATGCTTTCTGGATAACAATTATATTCCCAAAGTGGGTTGACATCAGACAGACAACTGGTTATAATACTATTGGCAAAAACTTTTGCAATATCTACAAAGAAGAGTACATATTACATCGTACCGAAGTAATTGGGATAAGAGCAGGAGAATGACGATGATACAATTATTTTTAATTGTAAGAAAATAGAAGACCAAAGAAAAGATATATTGTGTAAAGTATAATAATAGATATATAAAGAGTAACCGTAGTCATTTGATAAAGTTGTATAGACAAAAAGGATATATTGTGTTGATCCTAAGTACATACATACATATCATCACGCCATATCCCTTGCAGGGTAGGCAGAGAGAACAGAGTGCCAGAGAACTCTATCCTTGTATGCTTCACTCGCTTCCTCAACATTCATAATTCTCTTCATACACGCTCGCCAGTTTCGGAGACTCTTGACTCCACCTTCCTTCAGTACATGACCGATCTGGTCTAGGTAGGTGAGTCTCGGTCTCCCCCGGTACCTACATCCTTCCACTTTCGCATTGTATATCTTCTTAACCAGATGTTCGTTCGACATTCTTTCCACATGTCCGAACCATCGGAGTATTCCCTTTCGCATCTTTACACCAATACTCTCTTTCATACCTACTCGTCAGCCTAACTCCTCAGATTTTCCGTAGAGATCGCATTTTGACCGCATTAATTTTACTTTCATACTCTTTTCTGCATACCCAACTCTCGCTTCCATACAGTAATGTTGGGACAAGCACTGCATTATGTATTGCTACACGTGCCTTCTGGCTGAGGTGGTGGCTACCGAGAAGTTGTCCCAACGCTCCCTTCACTCTATTTCCCGCATTCACTCTTCGCTCTTTATCAGTGGTGTACCTTCCATCTCTGCTAACACAGTCCACATCCAAGATATTCAAATTCATCCACATGCTCTAGTACATCATTACCTATTGTTATTCTTACATCTGTTCTGGCTTCATCTCTTTCAAAGACAATTATTTTGGTTTTGCTCACATTCACGTGTAGACACCTTTTCTTACAATCTTCTGTCATTGTGTCGACTAGGGTCTGCAGGTCTGTCGCTGACTGTGCCAGCCGGACTGCATCATCTGCATAGAGCAGAGCAGTGACCACTGAGTCGCCCATCTGGACTCCCGGATTCATATCGTTCAATCTTTGGAGACATTTATCTAGATATGTGATAAACAGCTGACAGAACGCACCCCTGCTTAACGCCGATATTGACGTCAAACCAAGGCGACATTCTATCATCCAGCCGCACACAGGTTCTACAGCCCATGTAACTGAACTGCACAGCCTGTAGCAGTTTACCGTTAATACCATACTTCGGTAAAATGTTCCAAAGTTCCTTTCGTACAACCGTGTCAAATGCTCTCTCCAGATCCACAAAACTGCAGAAAACTCTCTGACCTAGAGCCAGATGCTTCTCCACAATGTTGCGCAGAGAGAACACTTGATCCATGCATCCCCTTCCACTCCTGAAACCTCCTTGTGTCTCACACAGTAAACCATCGGACACCATCCTCATTCTCCTTTCAATAATTTTACCGTACACTTTTGCTGCCAAATTGGTCAAGCTTATGGCTCTGTAATTTGCGCAGTCATGACGTAAATCCTTGCTTTTAAACAAAAGCACGATGACTGCGGTATTCCAGTCCCTGGGAACCATTCCCGAGCTCCAACATAAATTGAGGAGCAACAGGAACGCCTCCCAGACACAGGAGCCACCAAGCTTGATCATCTCGGCAAACACCATATCAATGCCTACTGCCTTACCATTTTCCAAACTCTTTGATCCTAAGTAATTAGAATAAGAGAGTATGATGATACAATTTTATTTATAATTGCCATATGTTCGAGTAAGTACATAAATCTTACAGAGATTTAAAATATGAAGGCTATTTTATATCGTTATAACAACTTTCATCCCTTAACGGTACTCATAATATTATAATCTAGAATGGTTTTTATAGGTGCTGGAATATAAAACACCCGCCATTTGTGGGAAATTGCTCGCATTTGTTAGTTGTGAAAGGTTTTTTTAACATTATTACGTTCGTTTTTATTTAGGCCATCATATTTTTTTGTCATTTATTATTAGACTAATGCCGGTTTTCAAAAGAAACCTAAATTTTAGGTAACAATTCGGGTAGTGTATGTGACGCATAACGTCAATGATTGATGTTGCCTCATATTCAACGTGTGACGAATGTTCAAGGTATCTGTGACCTAAAAATCATGAGTAAAAAGGGGAATAAAAAAGGGTATACATAAAGGTTATTCGTAAATTCTATATTTGTGATATCATTGTGTTTGACATCAGAAAATGAAATGATAAATCTTAAAAAAAAATATCACGAAACAATTTCATTACTGCATGAAAGTATAACTTGAAAACGTCTTAATTAAAAATATTTCGACATTTAAATGTTTGTATTTAAAATATTTTGGAGTGTATCGTCACTCAATTCTAGATGGTGAAACGATTATTTATAAATCAATCTAACTTGTTTCATCTATAGAAAATATCGTTTTATCAGTTTATTTAGTCAATGAAAAGTTATAAATATAATAAAAATAATGTAAAATTGGCCACATTCCTCAAGAACAGAAACCGTTGCTGTCAGAAAATCGAGCAGTCTAATCCATATCATAGCCCTGATTTGAATCTTGGATTTCCCTTTGTTATTATTTTTTACTACTTAATTTTTATAACTTTTTCTCATAATATCATCAATTAATTGTTTAATATCTAAATAAACTTGTTAAAAAATACAATTTAATCTAAAAAAAATACTTATCTATGTTCATCCAGTTACATGGCGGTCATATCTCTTTTCCTTAAGATTATATTTTTTTTCTATTTCTTAACTATTAACTTGAATAGGTAAGCAAGTAGATATGATTAAATACAATTATTAATATTTTTCAATAGCATGTTTTTCAATGAATCTATTTTTAAATTTCTTATCAAAGACTATTTGCCTCCGCTGGATTCCCTCCTTTCCGGATAAGTAATCACCAATATGTCATATACCAAAAACATTCTCTGAAACACGTCGCATCTTACAGTATACGTATTACTCCGATCGGTTCTGTAGTTTTTGCAACATAACTGATCAAAAATGTTACTATTCATTTGTTAGTATATATTGTTTATAAAATAACTAAAGTATTATATTAACTAAAAGCAATATGACCTAGTGACACTTATTTGTTATTCTACGTTTATAACGTAGACCTTATTGGAGTCTGTTACTCGTATATAAAAACCTTCTATATACGTAAATACAATTTCATTATTACAAACAGTCCATTAGGCAAATGTAATAAAAACCTTGGTTTCTTTAACGAATTCGTGCCTGACCATATAAATGATTTAATTAAATCCGTATACAATAAAACATCCCTTTTCTATATTGTTTTAGTTAGACATTGAACGACGAAAATGGTATATGCAAACAATAAATTTCAATCAAACTCCAAATTACTTGGACACAATGGAAGAATTGTCTTTTTTATTTTCCTTTATCACTTCAATCTTTAACAAAACTCTAAGTGAATTTTAATGTCTGGCTTCGCTAGGATGCTTAATTAAACTTAAGTTGATTACATTTATATCAATCGTTCTATTTTAGCTAATATATTTTCGAATAAACGTACTTTGGGATTTGTAATAGCTTAACTGTAAGCTTCGCTCTTATTAACCTATATGTCTTCTCTATTGACGTCGTGACTCTATTTACTTTAGAACAACGTAACGTAAAAATACCTACAGGCTGCCGATTTAATTAGTAGAATCCTTGAAGGGGGTGTATCAGACCATGATAGACTAACCAAATCAGTAAAAAAATAATAATACTTAACTTTTGATTAAATTACCCTACTGATAAGCGGTCAATACACTTGTACTATAAAAGTTCGATGTAGGCATATACTCATGCGTGTGACATTGAACTAGTAGGCAAATAGACCCGCTCTCGCTTGCGCTCACCGCCACACAGCTGGGTCGAAATGTACCTACAGGTCAATGTACGCTGACAAACCTGTTTTGATAAGAAACAAATCACTATATCTCGGGATTGGGCAGAGCTAGGAGCCTGGAATTAACTTTAATGTTTATTATGACATCATTCTTACACCTAATTGAAGTTATCTATACATATAATAAAAATGTAACGGATCGTTGTCTGTACATGAGAGATATATGAGAAAAAATATTACTGGGACCCTTATCAACACGAATGTTTGCCAAATGCCAAAACAATGATTGTTAAAATTTTTGTCTGTTTATCTGTTTGTCTGTGTGTTTGTGCACGCTAATCTCAGAAACGGCTTATCCGATTCAGACGGGGTTTTCGTTAATATATTGTGGTAAGCTTCACTTAACATTTACAATTTATTTCATGTCAATTGGTTTATATTTAAATAAAAAAGAAATGTCAATTTAAAAAATGTTTGGCGAAAAAATCTTTATCGATTCTTTTCAAATTACGTACAAAGATTCTTCAGTAAAAATAAATAAACACGTGTTTCTCTCTCCCTCTCCATCAACGCCGCACCAGTGCCGTCGTGGCGACTAGTGCCGGCGTGAGAACTCACACGATACACATAGTAGACGGGAATAGGCTCTTGCCTAAGAGTTTAAGATACAGGTTTAGTTTAGCTTCAAAAATGTTCACTCTATAATTCAAATAATAAATCATATCTAACGAGGTCGCAACTCTGCTAGTGAAACAAAACAGTCAAATAAAGGGTGGCGATAATTATATTTTATCCTATGGCCATACCGTAAATAGTATATTAAAGGCAATATAATTTGTAGAATGAATAGAACTTCGAACAACGTTTTCCTTTACTGACCGGCTATGGTATATAGACACACTGCACCTAATCCATCTGAGGTGATGCGTGACCCCATAGCGCGCCGTACATGTACATCTATGTTATGCGGGCGGGCCACTGCAACCGGGGATCATCTCGAGTGGAAGCCCTCATGCAGTGAACCTCAATACAGGTACTCATGCTTGCGCCGCTCAAAGCACCGACGGTAGAGCGTGTCAACGTAGAGTATTTTCTCTCGGACCCACCATATTACCTAATTCCGTTAGACAACTAACTCGCAGAAGGCGGCGACCCCATCCCAGTTTCTGACGCTGTTAATCATCGTCCTGGCGACAAACCTTCAACACCTTGCATTGCTTTTTTGCTTTTTCTATTTAACTCTGCCCGAGATGATTTCTGCGTGGACGAAGTCGCGGGCAAAAGCTAGTTTTAGTAATAAAATCGGTACCCTGTATATGTAATTTCTGAAAAGTGCTTTTTCTGTTTTTATGAAATTTCTCTCATAGTAATTTGTTTTTTTTTATTATTGCTTTTGGTGGCGAACGAGCAAATAGCACATCTGATGTTATAAGTGTCACTGCCGCCCATGGATCCTGGCAATACCTAGGATATAGCTTATCCGCTGCCTCTTTATCAATGTTATACATGTCTAATATCTCAATATCAATGTTATAACTAATTGTGATACACTATTTTGAAGATTATTTTTCGTTCTAATGACAAATGGTTTATCAAAAAGAATAAATGAGAAAAGAAGCGTCATTGGTAATGTAATAAAAAAATGTCATGGCTGTGTATAGAATCTTAAAGGATCTTAGAAACTCCGCTCATGCGATTACATTTGTATGTATGGCAGATTTCCGAGAGACACCTTCTATTATTAATAGAGGAACGTGTGCAAATACTATAATGGCATGGTTGAAATCACTTTGCCTATAGACATCGATTAAGCATATAAACTTACAGAGCTTAATATCAGCTTAATATCAGAGCTCATTATCGTGGAGATACGCACAAAAATTTCCCACAACAGTGGTTAAAACTTCGAGAAGGAATTATTCTATCTTTAAATTTAAGCAGTAGTTGTGATGTCTTTTTAGATCGGTTAATATGCTAAATAGTAAAATAATTTAGAATTTTTAATAGATGCTGTATGTCTTGACGCTGAAAATTTTGACAAAAGAGCTTTTCATCGAGCGTTTTAGGCTGATATAGAAGGCTACTAATATCGAAGACACAATACATTATCCACAGGAATTTCTCTTAACCCATTTGGACTCCTGCTATAAACGCTGTATTAACGCTAAAAATTCATTCAACTATAATGCTATTGTGAAATTTATAACCTTCTAGAATATTGTATAGACGATCATAATCACGGGTCCTGCAACCGGCAAGTTAGCGCTTATACCTCGGATAGCTAAGATACTTACTGATTTGCCAATACCTTTTAAATGTCTTAAATTACCTGTGAAAACGTCGTTCACTTTAATAAATAAAATGTCAATATCAAACTTTCGACATAGTAGAGCTACATTTAAGAAAATAAGGGTTTATTCATGTCTTGTGACTCTATGTTGACCCTTTGTGAGGTAGAGTCCCCAAAAAAATAATATATTCCGTAATAATATATCCACAAATGTTTACAAAGAAGCTCTAAATAATCATATTTAATGCTTCTTATGGAATAACACCAGTTCGAAGCCGAAGCGGATTTCTAGTATCGGATAAAAATAACATTAGAAAAGTTAGTGTCGCCATCTATTAACAAACTCTAATAAAAAAAATATAAAAACTTAAGTAGTGATTGGGAACGGAGCAAATAACAATAATAAATAATATTGGGAACGGAACAAATAAAAGAAAAAAACAAATTTTATAATGATGACAAGTATTTGCACTATAATTGCATTAAAAATACTAAATAATATTTGCTTATACATTAGTAAAAATGTGACGTTTTATTGAGTTATAATAAAGTAATAATATACAATGCTTCAAAAAGATTTAAAATATAATAATACTATCTTTTACCAGTAACAATTGCAATTTTACTACACTACAATGAAATTGAGTAGGTGTAACTTACCGTTTACCATGTGGTGATGGAGTAAGAATACAATTCACCAACCGTGGGTGATCGTACGAGACGACTAAGGCATAAAAAACGCATATAACATCTATGCGAGAGAAGGAAAACTCGAAACAAAATCCTATACCAACACGTCTGACCAGCGTGGTATAGTCTGTATAGTAATAACGTGGTAGGTATGGTCAATCCATTATGGAGGAGGCTCGAGCCCAACAGTGGGACATATATGGGCTGAGAGGATGATGATGATGATGATAAAGGCTGTATCGCCAAGCTTCGTCTAAGCGTTCCACAAGAACCAGAAATTGATTTATGATTTAGCGGCATAACTTATTAGGTAGCACATCACCCTGTATGCATAGATATAGACTTAGAAGAACATGAAAATAAATGAAATTTATGTCAAAAACATTTTTTTTTATTTTTACAGAAATCTTCTATTATCATTGCCGCAGCTTTTTCTGCTATCATAATTACTGTTGCTACAGATGGAGACGCTATAGGTGTAGGCATAACACTAGCATCTGCTACACGAAGTCTACCAATACCTCTAACAAACAATTTGTTATTTACTACAGAACCTATTGAGCAAGTACCGACATTATTATGTAAAGTTGTGACCATTGCTGAAGCATAACATTTCCAATATTTGAAATTATTAACATCCAATCTACCGCAATTTTTTATTGCAGGGTCGATAAGTTTTGCACCAACTCTTCTAAAATATGTTGTGTTTAATAAAGCATGAAAGTGTTTTAGAAAAATTGCATGTTTTTCTAAATCATCAGCATTACTGTACAGCCCCAATTGAATGATTGGTTGATCTTTTATATTTTTATTTTTCAGAAGAACTGTTCCACGAGATTTTGGATATGCTAAATTATTTAAAGCTACATATATTTGATTCCCAGTAAGAACTTTCGTTATTCTGTCACATAGCTCATGATGGTAGCTAAATGTAACGGCACAAAATGTAAGAAATTCTTCCGTATTTTCAAATATAACATTACGTACCACATAATCAGGGAATTTTTTAGATGAATCTAAAGCTATATAACCATTAATTACTGGAAATACAAAAGTACTTGGATTTAACGGTGTAGGTTTAAACTTTGGCACACTCATTTTAAAGATGGAAATAACAGTTGGGTGATCTTGTAAATTTTTTCCTACAGGCAGATCTACTAAAACCTTAATAGATTTAGTTCTTAAATGTTCCTTGGGCCCAATTCCTGATAGCATTAATAATTGAGGGGTTTTGAATACGCCAGCTGTTAATATAACTTCTCTATTAGCTTTCAAAGTTATAATGGTGTCATCTTTAGTACGCACTATAACACCAACAGCATTTTTTTCTTCATCAAACAGAATTTTAGTCACTAGTGCATGTGTCATTACGTGCAATCGATGGTTATTCTTTGCACCTCTTAAAAAGGAATACGCTGTACTTTGACGAAGTCTTGTACCACAACTAAATAATGCATTAGTGAATCCTAGAGGATTATTAGAATTTACGTCAGTCACAATTTTATTACCCATTTCTTTAAATGCACCGAAATACTTTTGAGACTTTTTATAGTAATACTTTTTTAATTTTATTTTACCTCGTGTTCCATACAAATCGATGTCTGTTGATTTGAGTATACTCTTGTCGGTCATCTTTTCCGATTTCATAAAGAAAGGGAGTATGGCATCATATGACCAAGATGAATCATTTGCTATGGTAGCCCAAAGTGCGTAGTCAATGATATCTCCTCGCGCATAGACCATATAATTAAGACTGCTTGTACCTCCTAACATTTTCCCTTGCGGTATTTCTGCTATTCCTCGCTTATGGTAGCGCATAGATGGTTCTTCTTGTGAAGTCATATTCCAGTCTACGTCTGAATTTTTCAGATATGGAAAGTAAGCTTGGTACTAAAATAAATAAAATCATTATTGTCATTTTTTAGTGATGATCAAAATTACTCTTGAGCAAAAAATTCGTACATCAGCTCATGACATGAAGTTTAACTATAGATAGTTGGCCATAAAATTAACCACCAAGAAGAAATAATGGCATTATTAGAATTTCACGCACGTTCTTCCTACAAGCAAGACATTTTCGACTACTATACCACGCTGGTGAGACAAGTTGTCATAAGGTTCGAGTTTTCATTCTACTACAGCGATATTTTCTTATATTTTTAATCCATTTTTACTGTATCTATCAAGCGTGCCAGTTTTCATGTATTTTTTCTTTCGAAGTCATTATCAACAGGTGAGACAGTTTATTGAGAGAGTGTCGGCTAACATGTAATATACTTCAGTCCATACCGTGTGGCATTGGCGAATGACCCTGATCATCATGGCTCTTACCATGGTCTCCACAAAAAAATCTTATTACAAACAGTCGAAAGATAAGTAAAACCTACATTATTTTTTTTTGTTTCTGTCTTTTATCTGTTAGCCGCAGATGGCTGTCACAGCTTAACCCGGACTATAGGTGAGCGCTGAGGGCTCTCAACCCGGAATATATTTATATATATTATATTTTCTAATAGAATCTTATATTAATTTAAAGCTGTCTCAATATTACTTACTGTTGATTCTAAAGGAGGATTACCACCGGCCTCTATGAGCAATACTCTGACATTTTTCATTTCAATCAGCCTGCTAGCGATTACACATCCTGCTGTTCCACCACCGACCACTATGTAATCGTATTTAGCTCTATCTAAAATGTACATTTTTATATAATATATTTTGATTCTCAAGCAGAATCTTGCTTGATCTACAAATTGTTGTTCTGTGTCTGAATGGGATTTATGACTGTTAACTATATGTTTGTGAAGTCCCTCGCAATGCAAGAATTTATTCCTTTGCAAATATTGTTTATTCTTTCGCAAATATTGCCACAGTCCGGGTGTTGTTTAAAAAAAAGTAATAAAATTTCTATAATAACTATGACAAAAATTAAGGTGTTTCTCTGAAAGTGTCTCACCTTCACAGAAACCTTAATTTCTCCGTGACCATAAACGCTAAAAAGTATTTTAAACATTGGGAAATTAAAATGAAATATAATCGCATTAAAATGTGTGTCCAGTAATTAAAATCTCTTATTTTTATTTTGCTTGGCTGAAATACGCTCACAGTTAAACTTAGGCTTTCACTACATGAGGGAAATTTACCTCTATGGCATTAACCAGACTGACTGGTATAGCATTTAATTCTATCCCATTATTGACTTTTACGTTACTCACAGCAAAGGAATGAGTGGTGACTATTGTACTCTTTCCTAGGAACTAGGTCAAGCCTAACCAAACTGAGATCACTATCTAGTAACCTGCTCATACCTTTCGTATTGCACTTAACATCTGATGCGCTGCTTGTTCATTAGCCACCAAAAGTCGTATAATAATTAAAAATATATTTTAAGAATAAACAAACCTGGAATAAACATAGACTTTGGCCACATATGCGATGTCAGTTGTAAAACAGCCGCTACACGAAATATATTTTGTGCAGCGTGAAACCTTTTTAATATGTTGGCTGAATTCATTGTACACCTGAAAATAAAGATAAGGGCATTTTAAATGAAAATATAGTTTATAAAACGGGTTGATGGTTAGTTGCCTTGAAAATATATAAAGAGACGATACGTTTTATGAGAGGTATTAAAATTTAATATAAATAAGCATTTAAGTTTATTATTGACTAGCTTTTAATCACAGCTTCACTCGCGTTGAAGCCCTGTAAAAAAATATTTTGAAATTTTATTTGAAAAACTGAATTAGATATTATGAATAATTTATGAAATAAAGAAAATTCATAAAAATAACAGAAGGGAAAATATAAAAAACAAGGAAACCTAGGATTGAATTGGAGCTGTATAGATTAGACTGGTTGATTTCCCAATTGTGCCATCTCTGTTCCTAATGACAGTGGACAAATCTACCTTCATGTTATAATTAATTTTATTCATTGGCTTAAAACACCGCCAAAATTATATTTTCTATAAATAAAACCTAGTTAGATTGATTTATCGCTCCCAAAACTCCTTGTATACTATATTCCAAAAAACAAAAATTAACTGATCTCGTTTCCAAGATATATTAAAATATCCAAGAGTTTCTCGTTTAAAGATATTAGATTTACATAAATAAGATTAGTAACGACGACTTAAGAGAGCGAGTAAGGTATGAAAGAGAGTATTGGTGTAAAGATGCGAAAGGGAATACTCCGATGGTTCGGACATGTGGAAAGAATGCCGAACGAACGTCTGGTTAAGAAGATATATAATGCGAAAGTGGAAGGATATAGGTACCGAGGGAGATCGACACTAACCTACCTAGACCAGATCGGTCACGTACTGAAGGAAGGTGGAGTCAAGAGTCTCCGAAACCGGCGAGCGTGTATGAAGAGAATCACGAATGTTGAGGAAACGAGTGAAGTATGCAGAGATAGAGTTCTCTGGCACTCTGTTCTCTCTGCCTACCCTGCAAGGGATATGGCGTGATGATATGTATGTATGTAAGATTAGTAATAAATAAATAACTATCAATAAAAAAAATATTCGCTAATATTTTAAATGAAAAATAAAATAAAGGATTTTTATCTATACATATATACAAGTATTAAAACTTACCTAATAAATTAAGAGCAACCATCAGAAGAGTTTCTAACACAAAGGGTTCTAATATAAGACTTATTTTCAAGACATCTTTGAATAGACTATCTATAGTCTCAATAACATTATTCTGTTTGCGTCGATTGTTTTAAATTCATTTGAAGAATTTCTATTGAATCCCCTTTTCATGTTATGACAATAACATGTTTCGGGCATAATTCCTATTTCATCTAAATAATGGCTATTGTTATTCATGAAATGAATCACTATTATTATTTTTTATATAAGTCAGGGTTGTGGGACATAAATATTCTTTTAAAAGTAAACCTTTCTTCAAAGAGCATCATCATCACAGCCCATATACGTCACACTGTTGGGCTCGGGCCTCCTCCGTAATAGAAGGGAAATTAACCTACTATACCACGCTGGTCAGATGTCTTGGTATAGGTGTCAAAGAGCATACTGTGGGCTTATAGGTTAGGTAGCTCTACATAAATTTCACTGTGAGTTATGACTTCATTCTATTTGCCTCACCATTGAAGGTAATTTACTAGACTAATTTTTGAAATGATCGTGCTCTCTCAGCTTTTGATACATTTCATCATCATCATCATCACAGCCCATATATGTCGCACTATTGGGCTCGGGCCTCCTCCATAATAGGAGGGAAATTAACCTACTATACCGCGCCGGTCAAACGTATTGGTATAGGGCTTTCCTTCTCTTGCATAGATGTTATATGCGTTTATATCCCTTAGTCGTCTCGTACGATCACCCATGGGTAAGATAGGGGGTGGTGAATTGTATTCTTACTCCGTCACCACAGGGAGAGATTGATATATTTAGTTGATTCAATTTTATATAAGTGCCTCTAAATAGAGATTGTAGTCAATGATAGCCTTGAATTAGGCAGCGTTTCAGACATTTTTTCTTTCCACTAATAATTAATATGCGAATTCATCGATGTGATCTGGCTCAGAAATGATAAAAAATTGTATCATACTTATGTTTTAATCTTAATAATACGAGAGAATTGTGTATATGAATTTTCAATTCGATATATTTATTTTGCAAACAATTCAGAGTGATGAATTTCAGTTGGGACCCAAAAATAATTAAAGGTATTACCTTGTGTTGTAAATGATACGGCGTATGTATGAAGATATAGGGACCACAATACAAAATTACAGCCGCTGTATCATGACAAATAGTATCAAGTTTTATATATTCTTTAATGTAATTAGAGGCTAATACAAATTCCTTATTGGTTAACCAATATACTAAAATAAAGGTGCGTATTATCATCATCATCACAGCTCATACACGTCCCACTGCTGACCTCGAGCCTCCTCCATAATTGGAGGGCAATTGACCTACTATACCACGCTTGTCACACTTGTTGGTATAGGGTTTTTTTTCGAGTTTTCCTTCTCTCGCATATATGTTATATGTATTTTATATCTTTAAGTCGTCTCATACGATTATCCACGGGTGAGATAGGGGGTGGTGAATTGTATTCTTACTCCGTCACTACACGGACAAGGTGCGTATAAAAAGCCATTAAGACAATAAACAACATTTAGCATTGTTCTCTTTTCTACTACTCAGATGTATTCATCATTAAATCATATTTGTGAAGGAGCCCAGCGTCTAATTGTGAGGTGTTATTATGAGCGTCTTGCATACTGACTTTTTCTTTACTCTTCACGAGGTCGTAAAAATCGACTGACATTTTCTCACTTTCCTTTTTTTTCTTCTGATAGATCATCCAAAATCATATTATTCAGTAGTATTCTTCTGAAAATCTCATAATAGCGTCATCAATCGTTTTCCAAGCTTGGTGATAATGACACTATTACTAATTCTGGTAATTGGCTAAATTAAAAGTCCTAGTTGCTATTATCTAATGAAATTGTTTTTCAAGTTGATTTATTTTAAAGTTACTATTTTTAAAGACTAAAGGACTAAATATTTAACTGCACAGATGCCGTGGTGGTTAAGATACTGGCCTTCCTTGCCAGTTTCTTGGGTTAGATTCCTACGCAGGACAATATTTTGTGCCATCCATAAAGTGTTGGTCTGAGTCTGGGTATAATCTTTTTTGTTAATTATATGTTTGTAAAATCTCGTAATACAAGGACTATTTAGCCCAAGGAGGGTTGACGTCTGGCATCAAACACTAACCACTAATAACCTTTACAATCTGTACTATGAACGAAGAGTACCTATATTAATACAAATAGATAATCTATATAAAATAAACATTGTTAAAATATCGTCAACCCTTAAAAAAGCCGCAGCCGAGGCGAAATTACTTTATTCAAACCGACACTTTTGTTGTAAGCAAAAAGCTGGAAGTTTTGGCGCGTGACATTTTGTTTGCCTTCAATAACCTTTCGGTGCGTGAGTGGAATCTTTGTGTCTTAATATAGTAGCCTGTTCGTCGGATTAACGTCAGAATGTCTAAACATTGTTGTTATTATCGCATTTCGTATCTTAGTGATGGGTTCACTTTTGTTTTGAGGTGAATAGTTATGTGTTTATTTGAATTAATTAATAATTTTATTTTTAGCTACATTAGAGCAGTTTATATACCGTGTAATTAAATTACTTGGAATTGTGAATTCAATGTTATTTCAAGTGTGGGTGTAATTTGGTGTAGGTGTGGGTCTCTAAATGTCGGCCTCATAAAAAGGCTCGAAGTCGCTCAGCATGCTATGGAGCGGGCTATGCTCGGTATTTCTCTACGTGATAAAATCCGAAATACGGAAATCCGTAGAAGAACGGGTGTAACCGACATAGCCCTAAGGATTAACACGTTGAAGTGGCAATGGGCAGGCCACATCGCTCGACGAACCGACAACCGTTGGGGAGAAAAGGTTCTCGAGTGGCGACCACGAATCGGACGACGCAGCGTAGGACGACCCCCCACTCGGTGGACTGATGACCTCATCAAGGTCGCAGGAAACCGTTGGATGCAGGTGGCACAGGACCGTTATAGATGGCATTCTCGTGGGGAGGCCTATGTCCAACAGTGGACGTTTACGGGCTGATGGATGGATGGGTGTAATTTAAGTTTTTGTCAGTGTATATTTGAAGTTACCCTCCAATATTAACATTGATTCCCTTGTGCCAGCAACATTTATATGAAAAAATTAACAGTCGGTCTTGGATGGTACCACAGTCTTGAATAAAATCAACGTCTGAGCAGTGGTAATGTGCTACGCTTTATTTGGAAGCGAGAGAGCTGGAACCTCATTTTTATGGGTAAGTTTAGAGTTTTCAGTAGGTAGTGGACTAGCTGTATCTCTCGCGGACGTGCCATGGACCGCAGTAAAACTTACTATTGTGTGCTTCTTGCTCGTTTGCCACCATAAATGATAAAAAAAAAATGCCTAACTTTTTTTTTTTTTTATTTATTTGGTTATTATACTTACGGATATGTACATCTGTTGAGTTTCAAAGGGCAAAGAATATTTGTAAGTTATGCATTTATGGATAAATGAATTTAATTCTTCGTAAATGTGAGAATTTATACATTAGTTATCCTATATAATGTCAAGAAATAGAACAAATAATATACTAAATATTTGAAGATTTTAGAAATTTTCTCAGATTTCTGTATTACATAAGAGTCATAATCTCATTTCATAAAAGTCTTATTGTTGTGTTCAAGCTTCATTTTAATTAGGATTCTCTCCTATATTAATCCAATATACAATATTAGTCATATACGCTGGTCAGACCGGTTTATATAGGGTTTTAATTCGGGGATTAACTTCTCTAGGGTTTTAATTCGGGGCTTAGCTTCTGTTTCAAATTTATAGATTATGGTGTGGTTATGCTCACTGAAAAGGTCTCTGCTTGCGGTAGCTATGTGGATCGGGTCTCTCCCTTCCCTCCAATGTGGTTGAGGGGCGTGATGGCTGCTCTAATAGTTAACTCGTGATCGGGTGCCGCTTGTGGGATCTGGTCCAGCCATTTTTCTTTCTTTTTTGTTTTATAAATATTCTTAGTTTAATTTTGTATTATATACAAAATTTTAAAAATTAATCTTTACTCGAAAGGCATATCACTGGAGCTAACATAAATTAAACATGTAACCAAACTCTTTTGTGAAAAAATATAATAAAAAAAAATGACGAGCCCACTGAGTTTCTTGCCGGATCTTCTCAGTATGCGGATGCTTTCCGATCCGGTGGTAGATTAATTAAATTTAATTTAAAAAAAAACAATGTAAAATTGACAATATGTAAGTGCCCCTATGGGGCTTATGCAAAATAAATGATTTGATTTAACAAATATTTTGTATGCATATTATATAACGACTTAAGCCAACGCCATCTGATGCCGTTTGGTCAATAATTACATTCCCAAGGAGGGTTGATGTCTGGCAGGCGGCCGGTCATAAAACTATTGCCAATAACTTCTACAATATGTACTATGAAAGAAGAGTACATATTGTTTCGACCCCAAGTAATTGGGATAAGAGTAAGATAATGATGATTATATACATTAGTGTAACCATATTTCAATCATCTGGGACATTTTGAGATATTTATTTGTGGTGCGGAGTAAGAATACAATTCACCACTCCCTATCTTAACCGTAGGTGATCGTAAGGGACGACTAAGGCATATAAAACGCATATGATGTCTATGTAAGAGAGAGAAAGTTCGAAACAAAATCCTATAACAACCTGCCTGACTAGCGCGGTATAGTATTACCTCCCATTATGGAGAAGGCTCAAGCCCAACAGTGGGATATACAGGGTGAAAGTGGACCGCTCCCGAAAACAAAGACAGGTGACCCTACCTGTCCTACTTGTAATGATAGGCTAGGAAAAAGAAAACTATTTTCACAACGAATTTTTAGGTTTTTTTTCAAATTCTACTGTATTATGACAGTGCCATGTAACGATAATTCCATAAAAAATACATAACTATACTCAGATGAGAAAAGACGCAATCTATTTAAAACTCTCGATCATATGTTCAAGAGTTCAACGACCACGCGTGGTGAAAAAAATTTTTTTTTCATCTAAATTGTTTTTTTTTTCTAGCCTATCATTACAAGTAGGACTAGTAGAGTTACCTGTCTTTATTTTCAGGAGCGGTCCCCTTCCACCCTGTATATGAGCGGAAATGATGAGACATTTTGAAGCTTACGCCAATGATGTCTTGTTTTACTGCTAGTGTTATGTAATGACATTAAAACAGTAACCATATTGTTACTGTTTTAATTTTCTCTTTCATGTTATAAAATTATCCTACGTGACTTAATAATGCATAGGGCGACAAAATTATTTTATTCATTAAATAAATAAATACAACAGTAAAAGAGATTACTAACCTTTTGAATTGATTATGAAGATTTCAACGTGATGTTTCTTTGCCAAGTGAGATATTTAAATGTTAATCTTTTTATTTGCCTTTATTTACCTTTTGTTATAAAAAGGAGGCCCGAGGTTTTCTTCATCTTTTGTGTAAGGGCACCTCTATTGTGACGAGTAATAATAAATCCCAAAGAATTCCGAAAAGCTTTTAACACTTAGCTTACAAATAATATTATTAAAAGGAAAATGCAAGTGTAAATTTTTCTATTCAAAAATTTTCTTTGTTTTAATTTTTGAATTTGTATGTTTTAAATTAAATATTGAATGGTATATTGCAAAACTGATGTGGAATACATTAAAACGTTACAATAAGTTCCCCTTATTATATGAAAATAAGGAACTACTATCCGTGTGGTGACGGAGTAAGAATACAATTCACCACCCCCTGTCTTAGCTGTCGACTAAGGGATATAAAACGCATATAAAATCTATGCAAGAGAAGGAAAACTCGAAACAAAACCATATACCAACACGTCTGACCAGCGTGGTATAGTAGTTTAATTCCCTCCCATTACGGAGGAGGCCCGAGCCCAACAGTGGGACATATATAGGCTGTGATGATGATGATGATGTGATCATGAAGGAATTACTCTCCGTATAGTGATGGAGTAAGAATAACAATTGATCACTCTTTTCCTTAACCGTGTATTTTTTTTTATTGCTTATGATGGTAAACGAGCAAGCAGCACACCTGATGGTAAGTGTTACTGCTGACCATGGACCTTTGCATAACCAAGGTTATAGCTAGGCCACTGCCTAACAACACATGTCCCAAACCCACTCCAGTTGGGCTTCCGGCTCTCTCGCTCACCGAACGAAGCACAATAGCACATTGCCATTACTCAGACGTCGATCTTCTGCGAGAGTATGGTACTACCCTGGAAGGACCGGCCCGCGGCTGTAGACAGAAAACTGTCAACAGCATAGTCCTACCACTACTGTAAATTTCGTGAATGACGATTGGGGATATGAAATACAGATAACAAGAGAAGGAAAAGGCAATATACAAGCGTACACCAATTCGTATTTGGTATGAGTACCATTTTATTTTTTGCAACGGGCTATCGTCTTGTCACACCCTGCCAGATCCGTCCGGGGCGACAGAAGGGGCGGCGCGCGACCCCATAGACCCGCCCCGCAACGCGCCTTTCTTCAACGAGCGAGCGGGTCACGGGAACCCGATCTTTGTCTTCGGTGGCCAGTATAAGTACCACTGTCACCACTGTGGCATAAGTAGGTTAACTTCCCCTCAGTTTTGGAAGTCCAGTAGTGGAACATATATGAGCTGAGATGATGATAATCCTTTGTTATTTGTACGGGTTATTATATATAATTTAAAAAAGGTCTGAGCACACCAATTCCCATTTAAGTATAAAACTCATCATTCTCCTACTGTTATCCCAGTTGCTTGGGGTCGATACAATATGTACTCTTCTTTCATAGTTACATATTGTAAAACTTATTGGCAATAGTTTTATGACCGGCCGCCTGCCAGCCTCCTTGGGAATATACTTCTTAACCAAACAGCATCAGATGGAGTTGGCCCAGTTCGTAATAAGGCTCTTAGTCGTCCTTTACGACATCCACGAGCAAAGTAAGGGTTTGTAGTATTCGTAGCCACTACCACACAGCTACATTTAAGTATAAAAGTCTTTGAATAAATAATAATATGAATATTTCTTTCTCAAATTATTAATAAATATTGGTTTAATAATAAAACCAAATAAAAAATAACATGAATGAGAAATTGTAAACAATATTTTTTGTCTAATCTTTAACGAGCAAAAACTTGTCTCATTTATTTAAAACTCTTTTATAAAGAAAAAGAAAATATACATTTTGATGTCAAGGAAAATCAAAAATGGACCCATGTTTGTCATAAAACAATTTGTGTCAAACTTTGAACTAAAGTAGAAAAAAATACATTTTACTCCAATTTTCCTCTATTTGTTTTTCTTCTTGTTTTATTAATAGTTATATTTCCCTTCGTCGAGTTTGCCATAAGTCATGATTTTGGAATATTTATTGTATTACTTAGTAATTACAATATAAGAATAGGTGATTTGTGGGCTTTAGAACTTATATGCGGTTGGATAATGGAATGTCGTCTTGGTTTGACGTCAATATCGGCATTAAGCAGGGGTGCGTTCTATCAGCCAGGCTGTTTATCATATATCTGGATAAATGTCTCCAAAGGTTGAACGATATGAATGTGGGAATCCAGACGGGCGACTCAGTGATCCATGCTCTGCTCTATGCAGATGATGCAGTCCTGCTGGCACAGTCTGCGACTGAACTGCAGACCCTAGTCCACACAATGATAGAAGATTGTAAGAAAAGGGGTCAACGCGTGAATGTGAGCAAAACCAAAATAATAGTCTTCGAAAGAGATGAAGCTAGAACAGATGTAAGAATAACAATAGGTAATGAACAGATGTAAGAGTAACAATAGGCAATAATTAATAGATAATGATATTTAAAGTATATACTTTAGACATAAAATGGCAATAATGTCGTTTTAAAAGTATTTGTTTCACCCTTTTGTTCTCTTTTTTTAGACATCACCCTGCACTAAGGAAATAATTCTTGTATTGCGGGGGCCTTCACAAACATGTAATTAAAACAGACAAATTACATCCAGTGTCAGAACAATACTTTGTGGATCGCACAATATACTATCCTGCGTAAAATCGAACCCAAGGTACTGGCATGGAAGTTCTATTTCTTAACCACTATGCCATTTGTGCAGTCCCCATATTATAATATAATAGAAATATAATGCTTCAGGACCGGTCGCTTCCCTGCAAATATCGCTTAAATAAATTTACCGTTATCATCGTCTGCCTAAATTTTTTTATAACATTTTCTATTCCCTTCTTTTTAACCGACTTCAAAAAAGGAGGACGTTCTCAATTCGTCTGTATTATTTTAATGTTTGTTACCTTATAACTTTCTAGTGGGCAAAGCGATTTTAATATTTCTTTTTTTATTTGAAAGTTAGTACTACCCGTGTGGTCCCATTTTAATTTGGTCTAGTACTGACAATGGCACACATGAGAAAACCATATAAGTCTAAAATTAGCATTAATAAGTATGTGTGCGACAAATAAACGAGTAACTCAAGCCCCGCTACTAATAGAACAACCTATATGTGTCTGTAATACTAAAAAGTAAATTATAAAAAAACTATGTTTAAGAAAACCGACTTCAAAAACTGAAAAGTACAAAATAAAATAACTCGAAATACTATCATTTGCCTGTGCTATCTACTGATAACTTTGAAGTCGGTGCCAAGCCCTAAACAAAATTATAAACAGCTTACTTACTGTAATGAAATTTCTACATTAAAGACTTTTCAATTTTTGAAGTCGGTTTTTTTAAAGGTTGTTTTTTTTTCATTTCGATTGCTATCTATTGGTAATCTAGAATAGGGATTTTTTTACACTATAAACCCAATATAGGTAATTGAGGTATGAAAACTTTTACCAGTATTACTAAAATATGTAAATTTGCATTCCCACCGACTCATTTAACTAAATGTTTAATAGTCTAATTGGCGATTTGCATAGCTGTTTCTAGAAGAAATTTAGCTGAACAGGGATTTTAGCCTCAGTATCTTTCTATTACTTAAGATAAAATAAAGAAGACAATCTTTGGTATATTAATGATAATTATAATTGAACTTAGAATAATTTTATTACTTCCAATTTTAGAAATTAGCTGTCTTTCAGACAGGTCTTATCACTTTTACTTATCAAGTTCAATAGCGAAATGGACTTCTGGATTCGTCTAACTTTATAAAAAGTATCGTTTATTTTTATAAGCCTCTAAATTTAGAAATTTCGGTAGAAGTAATGCAATTGTGATATTGGGTATTTTAATTGTATTTAATTAAAATATACTAAAAGCTATATCAATTTTAATAATGAACTTTAATTTGATATTAAGCTAGTTACAAAAAAGAGAGAGAGAAAGGTTTAATGAACGATGACGTCATATTTACACTCGCTCGTTTCGTGACACAAGAATAGGATTTGTTTCATCAAATATCTTCATAGTGTGTAGTTTTATTAATTAATATTATAATGTTGTTTTCAAATTCAGATGCATAAAATATGAATCATAATTTAAAACTAATACCCCTATATATTACGTATATGATACTTGTAGTAAGAAGATGGTAATAAAAGATACTTTCAGAATAAACGGAGTTATATTTGATCAATAGGGCCTTTTCCTACAAAAATTCTTATTGAGGGGCTGGGTGGAGTAGTAGCAATCTTATGATGTCTTATGGTGGGTGGTCAATTCATTCTTCAAAATCCCTAACGTAATTTATGAAGGGTTCCATAGATTAAGATGAACAGAGCAGAAAGAAAAATGCTTTAGGAATAGTCCCACTATAACACTCCAATGTGTTCGTCATCATCAAAATCAACGTCAGCCATATCTTTTTTTCTTGTGTATTATATTTTGGATAAAAAAATTAACCTAGTCCGAAGGACATTACGCTGTAGCTAATAATTTCTAAACCCATAAAAGAAATACAATTTATTTAAAATCTATCAATCTAAAAAATTATAAGCGCGCTAAGTTTCTTGCCAAATCCTTTCAGCTTGTGGCCACATTTCGAATCGGTGACCGATTTATTAGATTCAAATAAAACGTAAAAATTAAGCGCGTAAGCGCCTTCGTAGGGCTTACGCATAATAAATTGTTTGATTTTGATTTGAATGTTCATCTTACATTTCAAATTCCAATTTTAAAAAAAAACATTCAACAAAAACGCGTATTGTTCGAGCAACACAAATTTCGTTTAACTTTCAAAACATTCAAAACATTTGAGAAGACCTTTAGTACACGCAAGGGTGCTTCTAAGGCGAAGCGGAAGATATGAAAAACATATTTTATATTCACGCCCCGTACCATCCCACGTGGCGTGTGAAAAAAACAATGAAAAATCCCGTCCCATAACTAAAACGTGTTACCTTACTTGGTTTGTAGGACGCTCATAAAAACTTTCTATATGCTACATAAAGAATTGGTATAATTTGAATAACGTCTTGGTCTAGACATGCGTGGCACTTTTATGGTGAATATATTATTTATTCTTCTTTTTCTTTAATTACCTACCCTCGAATGCAAATAAAAGGATATTATACATATGATGGCTATGTGTTTGTAGAATCATAGCTTCTAAATCAATGGCCCGATTATGATGCGATTTTTTTTATTTGATAGCTAATATGATTGAGATGATTCAGGTGATCAGATTAACCGCACAATGTATAAAAAATTTGGACGCATAATTGTTATTTATTTTACTTTCAAATATATTTGTGACTTCATATTTGTTTTATCCACATGAAGATATCATTGAGCTACTCTAATGATACAACTTCAAGTTAGGCGACGAATTCTGTATTGTCTTTTAGTAAATACATCACGTTTGGGCTTATTTGATTCATCTTAATTTATTCTGTTTATTAAAGTTTTTTTTAAGTCTTTGGTTACAATTTAATTTTATGTACCTAATTTTAATGTTTTTAACCGACTTCTAACAGGAGGAGATCCTCAATTCGATTGGTATTTTTTTTAGGTATGATGACACCGATGGCACTGAGATTTATAATCCGATATGTAATACAATTCTAACTGCAAAGTTTGAAGTATTAAGCCTATAACAATGTGTAAACATTGTCAGGTAGGTGGCATACCGTCACCTTAAGACGTAAAATATGATACGAAGCGAAATTTGCATGTCCTACAATAAGTCACGGTGGTGTAGTGGCAGCACGATTGGGTCGGCATCCCAATAGGCGCGGGTTCGAATCCCGCTTGTGACATCATTTTTCGCTTCGTAATCGGATTTTATAAATATTCAATAACATAGTTTGGCTCAGTAGTTTTCATTTTATGAATCTCTTTTTATTTATAGGGTCGGCAGCGCCTATGTAAAACTATATAGCAAGATGTCGGGACAAGTGGGATTTGCCCCGGTACTAATTATAATGCCATATCATGTACTTTTTTTATGTAACCAAACATTAAATTCATTAAACTTACTGCAATAGCGTATACCTTTCGTAGGTCTACCCATATTTACTTAAAAAAAAGTAAAAGTAAAGTAAGTAAAGTATTTAATATATGACAATAAAAAGCAAAGAAATGTTAAGAGCTACGTGATGTAATCTAGAAAATTCCTACTTTAGTTTAGTCTAGAAAAGTCCTATTACAGACACTAAAAAGTAAAAAAAAACTACGTTTAAAAAAACCGACTTCAAAACCTAAAAGTATAAAATATCTTAACATATCGAAAATAACTTAATATTGATAGGTTTGAAGTCGGTATCGGTGTCGGTATCTTTAGTGTGGAAATTTTATTATAATAATAATAATATAATAATAAAGCCATTTATTTCCATATCCTTCTTCTTACATTTCAAATGTTGTTAGTACTTGATTGTTAGTAATTTTACTTAATATCTAGGTGTTAGTACAGGTTATTGTTTTGGATATGGACCCCTTCTCGGGTAAAGGCCTCCTCCAGTTTCTTCCATGCGTCTTTGTCTAAGCCAATACTCTGCCAGTCTTTCCCTGCTATCTCTACTAAATCGTCAGCCCACCTTCGTTTCGGCCTGCCGACTCTTCTTTTTCCTGTTGGACCTTCCCAACATGTAGTTCTAAGTGTCCACCTATTGTCTGTATAGCGTGTTACATGACCGGCCCATTGCCACTTCAGTTTTAGGGCTTGCGTGAGGGCATCGGTTAATTTTGTTTGTTGTCTAATAACTTCGCTTTTTACTTTGTGTATTTTTCTTATATTTAGTATGCTCCTTTCCATGGCTCTCTGTGTTGTTCTGATCTTTTGTTTAGTTCTTGTCGTGAATACCCATGTTTGACAACCATATAACAGACAGGGCATTAAGCATGTTTCGATAACTACTTTTTTGTAGTTTATCGAGTAGTCTCCTTTTAAGATTTCCTTGAGTGACCAAAACTTCTTCCAGGTTATGTTTGATCTTCTTTCGACCTCATCGTTGTTATTTGATTTATTAAACGACACTTGTTTTCCCAGGTAGGTGTAGCTGGTAACGTATTCTATTTCTTTATCTCTTACGTTAATAGGTAGTTTAGATTTGTTTGTCATTATTTTAGTTTTAGTAGCATTCATTTCTAATCCTACCTTCGAGCTTTCTTGGTCGAGTGAGCATAGCATTTCCTGTAGGTCCTTTGGTGTTTCAGATATGAGAACTATATCGTCAGCAAATCTAAGATGATGTAGGTAGTAGGTGTTTATTTTTATGCCTCTAATTTTCCAGTCTATCTTTTGAAATATATTTTCTAGTACTGCAATAAACAATTTAGGTGACAGGGGGTCGCCCTGTCTTACTCCTCTTTCGATATTTATTGTTTCACCTCTAGTTTCTAGTTTAACGTTACTTGTGCTGTTGCTGTATATATATTTTATAATGTTTATATATTTTGAATTGATGTTGAGGCTATTTAGTGACTTCCATATACAACTGTGGCTTATGCTGTCGAATGCTTTGCTATAGTCTATAAAACCTAAATACAGAGGTTTGTTAAATTCTTCATATTTTTCTATTATTTGTTCTAATGTCTGTATATGGTCAATTGTGCTGTAGCCAGAGCGGAAGCCTGCTTGTTCGATTGGTTGTGCGTTGTCTATTTCGTCTGTTATACGTCTAAGAATTAATGATGCAAACATTTTATATATGTTTGCCAGTAAACTGATTGGTCTGTAATTATTTATATCAAGTGGGTTTCCTTTTTTATATAATAGTATGATATCCGATGTACACCATTGAGTCGGGACAATCTCGGCTTCCAGTATCCGATTAAACAGCTCTGTGAGATGACTAAGTAAAATGGGTGCGCCTAATTTTAAGGCTTCATTTGTTATTCCATCGGGACCTGGGCTTTTATCTGACTTGAGTTGCTTAAACTGTTCATATATTTCTAGACTATCGATAGGTCTGACTGTTTGAGTGTTACAAATCGGATGTATTTTTCTGTCATTTTCGATTATTTCTTCTTTTCGTTTGTATAGTTGTTGATAAAAGGAGGTTGCATGGTGTATGATTTCTTGTCTTGTTTTTGTTTCTTTATGTTGTCCTTCTAGCTTTTGTATCCATGTTTTATGTAAATTCAATTCTTTGAATGCTCTTTTTGTGCTTCTGAACTTATTTAAATTTTTTGTTATTATCTCTTGTCTGTGTCTGTTATAATCTCTTTTTATCGCTTTGCTAGTTTCTTTATATAATTTGCTTAGTTCTTTCTTGGCGTTTATGTCTTTATTCTTTTCCATTGTTAGTTTACTTCGTTTATCTATTAATGCCATTGTATGTTCACTGAATATTTTATGTTGGTTTTCTTTTCCAGGACTGTTACTGTTGTTGATGAGGCTGTGTTTTATGGCTTTTTCCAGAACATCATAGTAAGATTGGACACTTGTGCTGCCATCCATTTTTTCTGCGATATACTGTTTAAGACTATGAAATTTTATTATAGTAATGGAAATTTTATTATAGTAAGTAGTAACTATTTATAGTTTTGTTTAGGGCTTGGGATCAATTTCAAACCTATCAATAGATATATTGTTATTTTATACTTTTTAGTTTTTCATGTTGGTTTTTTAAACGTAGTTTATTATTTTATAATACATACATACATACATAGCCTCACACCTGTTTCCCAGAGGGGTAGGCAGAGACTACGGATTGCCACAAACCACGGTCTTGACATACCTCCATCGCTTCATTCACGCTCATCACAGTCTTCATGCATGATCTACGATTACGCGTACTCTTAATCTGACCTTTCACTAACACATCTTCAATTTGATCCAGGAAAGTACGACGTGGTCTTCCCCTTGTAATCGTTCCACTCACACTCGCTTTGTATACTTGTTTAGTCAACCTTTCTTCATACATTCTTTCCACGTGTCCAAACCACCTCAGCATACCCTTTTTTATCTTTGTCACTATTTCTTCATTCACACCACAGCGCTCTCTTATAACACTATTCCTAATTTTATCTTTCAGACTTACACCACACATACTATGAAGAGCTCTCATCTCTGCAGCATTTATTCATGTCTTCCTTGCCAAATGCAACTTAACTGCCATACATTAGGGTGGGAACTAATACTCCCTTATGTACAGCTAGGCGTGCCTTTTTAGATACATTCCCACTCTTCATAAAATCGTACAATTCACTTTATTACCAGCATTTACTCGTCTTTCAACATCTTCATCATTTTTACCATCACTAGTAAACAGTACACCCAAGTATATAAATTCTTTCACCTGTTCCAATCCCTCACCATTTATAAAAATATTACATTCCGTCATACATTTATCCTTTTCAAAGACCATTACTTTCGTCTTAGCTACATTATCTTTCATACCTTTTCTTTCAAAAGCATCATGCATAGTAGTTACCATCGCCTGTAAGTCTTCAGCCGACGATGCAAGTAAAACCTGATCATCGGCATAAAGAAGACATTTGACGAGTAACTCATTAATTCTTAAACCATTTTCATTATTTTTCAAATCTTGTAAGCAGCTAGCCATTTTAAATAGGTTAAACAGCCACGGTGATGCTACACATCCCTGTCTAACTCCTTTATCAATGTTAAACCATTCAGTGTAGGACCCGTTTATCCTTACGCATGCTCTGGAATCCTTATAAATGGATTTCAGCACCTGAATAAGATGGCCATTTAACTCATACATAGATAGTACCGACCACAGTTCATTCCTCCTCACTTTGTCATAAGCCTTCTCCAAATCAATGAAAGCGCAAAAGACTTTCTGACCTTTAGCCAAAAATTTTTGCGCCATGCATCGTAAAGAGAAAACTTGATCCGTGCAACCCATACTCTTTCGAAAACCCGCTTATGCATCCCATATTTTCTTTTCGATCACTTTCACTACTCTTTCAATCAACACTTTCGCATACAGTTTGGCGGCAATGCTAAGCAGGCTATGCCCCTGTAGTTTCTACAATCTTGCCGTGAACATTTCCCTTTGTAGAGAGGTACAATTACCGCCTGATATTTTTTATAATATGGTTAGTTAAAATGTTTACTTTATTAAACAACTGTATTTTTCGGCAATACTCACGCGTTAGAGTTGATTATGTCGACCCGGGTTTCGAGCATGTCCGATGCTCATCATCAGGGCGAGTGTGCAGCTGCGACTGCGAGCCCCCGACGCGCACTGCTTACTTTATATATATTTCATTACATATGTTTTGTTTGTTTCGGCAGTCAGCTATCTATCTGTTTTTTTCCATTCCGGGTCTCAGTATGGAGTGGGAGTATATATCTCTGACATGCCTTTTCTCTACATTATAATTTTATTCTTCCTTATTGTAATAATTTTAGCTTTAAAATTATATTTAATTACGTCTTTTCATTTTAAAAATTAAACAATGTTTTAATAATGATAATAAAGTTACATCGAACGCCTCATTGATAGCTGCAGACAGAATAATGACAATAAAGTTGCTTTAAGACTCTTATCTCTTATCTGTTCTTGTTTAGCAAGAATAGTTAATATAGATTTAATATGAGCTCTCCACATTACGGACATTGTTTGCAAAACCGCATAAGGTTAGTTATATTCAGCCTTGAGAGTTTCAGAGTTAGCTGAGCGTAATGCTTACGGGTTAGTGAACACTACTGATTATTGTCTCTTAAGTGACTACTTTGGTGACAATAATAATTAATTATGACTATTATGTCATTGTTTGTTTCATGTCCAAATGATGAAGAAACTCAAGACAGTTATAATATAGCAATTACATATTAGATTAGGATAATATAATTAAATAAGACAGGGATGTGTAGCGTCCCCGTGGCTGTTTAACCTATTCATGGATAGCTGTTTGAAAGATCTGAAATATAATGATTGTGGTTTACGAATGAATGAGTTACTTATCAAATGTCTTCTTTATGCCGATGATCAGGTATTACTTGCATCATCGGCAGAAGATTTGCAGGCGATGGTAACTACTATGCATGAAGCTTTTGAAAGAAAAGGTATGAAAGTAAATGTAAGTAAGACGAAAATTATGGTTTTTGAAAAGGATAAATGTATGACGGAATGTAACATTTTTATAAATGGTGAGGAACTGGAACAGGTGAAAGAATTTTTGTATTTGGGTGTTTTGTTTACTGGAGATGGTAAAAATGATAATAATGTTGAAAGAAGAGTAAATGCTGGTAATAGAGTGAATGGGGCACTATACACCTTTATGAAAAGCAGAAACGTGTCCAAAAAGGCACGTTTAGCTGTACATAAGGGAGTATTAGTACCTACTCTCATGTATGGTAGTGAAAGTTGGATTTGGCAGGGAAGACATGAAAGTAGAATAAATGCTGTAGAGATGAGAGCTCTTCGTAGCATGTGTGATGTAAGTATGAAAGATAAGATTAGGAATAGTGTTATAAGAGATCGCTGTGGTGTGAATGAAGAAGTAGTGACAAAGATCAAAAAGAGTATGCTGAGGTGGTTTGGACATTTAGAAAGAATGAGTGACGAGAGGTTGACGAAGCAAATATATAAAGCAAGCGTGAATGGGACGAATACAAGGGGAAGACCTCGTCATACTTTTCTGCACCAAGTTGGAGATGTGTTGACGAGAGGTCTTATTAAGAGTATGCGTAATCGTAGAGCATGCATGAAGACTATTATGAGTGTGAATGAAGCGATGGAAGTATGCCAGGATCGTGGTTTGTGGCAATCCGTAGTCTCTGCCTACCCCTCTGGGAAACAGGCGTGAGGCTATGTATGTATGTATGTATAATATAATTATATTTTTTTCCGTGTGGTGATGGAGTAAGTATACAATTCACTACCCCTTATCCTACCGGTGAGTAATTGTAAGAGTCCACTAGGGGATATAAAATGCATATAACATATAAATAAAACCCTATGCTAACACGTATGACAAACGTGGTATGATTGCTCAATTTCTCTCTCTTTATGGAGGAGACTCGAGCCCAACAATGGGATATATATGAGCTGAGATGAAATTATAAATTAAGTAAACCAACCTTATTATAGCTTATTTTTGGGTAATAAATAAGCGCATCTAAATATGCTGCTATATTAATAATTTGAAATATTATTTTTTTCCATTTCAAACAGTCTTCCCGTGACCATGAACGCTTTGAAGTGTTCAAAACGTCAAAAAATTAAAAATTAAATACAAACGTGATAGAATCCGTAATAATATATAAATTTAACAAAAAAAAAACCGACTTCACTGCATTTAAGACTAATATAATTTTCTTATGGATGCCATTATCAGAACTGGACTAAATTCAAACACATGTGGAGCACCAGCTTTTAAATAATAATAAAAAAACATCAAAATCGTTTCACCCAGTCGAAAATTCTGATGTATCAAACATAAAATAAAAATTAGCTTCCTGAAGTCGGTTAAAAATACTTTGATTTCTAATATTTACGCGAGTATTACACATTTGAAATAAAAAAAAAGTATTACACACATTTAAAATAAAAAGAAAATATATATATTTAGAATTATTTTCTTTATGTACTGGCAATGAATTTGTATTAAAATATGGATAAAAATTTAATAACTTATAGGGCAGTTATAAATTTCTATAATAACAATGACGTATTGGGCGTAAGACACCTTAGTTCTCCTATGACCATGATCACTGTAAAGTGTACGAAACGTCGGCAAATTAAAAATCAAATACAAACGCGATAGAATCCATAAAATTAGTTTTATTTCAAATGTTGTAATACTTACGTAAATATTAAAAATCATTTTATCAATAATCATTGCCTGCTTAGAATATAAAAGTACCTATGTTATTGGAGATCAAATATTACAAACGAACGACATTCCTATCTGCATATCTATCAGGTTAAATTCATTGAGATATCGATATTAGAATACGATTTATCTGAATCTCATAAATTGCAAAGGGATATTCTAACGCCCGGTCATAACCAAAGGATTGTAAGGGATATGACATTTGAAATGGCTGAAGTTATTTCGGTTCAGGAATGCTTTGATATGATTCGGTGTTTGAGAACTTTGATACCGTTAACTAGAAATATATAATAGATATCGTTGCACAGATGGCGTAGTGCTTAAGATAATGACCTTCGGCACTAGTGCTAGTTCAATGCATATGCGGAACAATAATTTGTGCGATCCGCAAAGTGTTGTTCTGAGTCTGGATGTAATTTGTTTGCGTTAATTATATTTTTGTCAATGCCCTCGCATTATAAGGATTGTTTACAAAAAGAATTAAGTATTGCATATGTATGCGCACCTATACCTTGCAAGCTATATTTTATGGCATCTACTTAAAAAAATTTGATGAACTTATTGTACTAGTGTTTTTTTTTTTAATTAGTTGTTCCACTAAGATCTAATCGTAAAAAAAATAATCTAGAAGGATTTTGTATACACTAGACTCAACGAGGAGAACCAGTTTAGGACTATGTTTACAATACCATGGTTTGTTGAGTAAGTATGAACCTAATTCTCAGAGATAATATACCATCATCATTATCCTGATATTGTCCCACTTACCCAGGTAAGTGTGTAAGTCCCACGACCTCAGGGTCGACGCAACAAGTACTCGTCATCCATCGTACATATTGCAAACATTATTGGCAATAGTTTTATGAACGGCTGATTATTAATCCTCCTTGGGAATGTAATTTTTGAGCAGATGGCATCAGATGGAGTTGGCCCAGGTCGTTACTAGGCTCTTAGCCGTCTCGACATCCATGAGCAAAGTAAGTGTTGGTAGTATTTTTAGCCGTTATCACATAGCAACCAAGAATATGTGATAGAATATCATTAACCATAAATCTAGTAACACATACAAAAGTAATTCAACGATTGAACAAAGGATCTTTATACATATCGACTATCTGGATATATGATGGGATCGTATTCAAGGAATTTTACGGATGCAATTTGAGAATTCAGACAAATCATACGGTTAGTCACCCGAACCGAAAACGTTTTGATATATACGATCCATAAAGAATCCAAATATTATCCGAGTTGTTTGATAGTTCAAGATAAAAAGCAAATAATTTTGTAATGTCATTGAACTTTATTATTTACAATATAAAGTTAATTAATTTTTTAATTTCAAATCTAAAATCAGACGAGTTAAATTAGCAATATACTATTATTTCTTCATATATTTCATTTAATATATGAATACATTTGATTACAATATTCATTAGCATTAAATAACATTCATTAATCATTCAATAGCAAAGGAAAATATTATAATAAATAGAAATAATATTATTCATATTATATGTAGATTATTATAAAATCATAATATAATAGAAATTACATTTAAGCACTTTAAATTGCATAATACAAGTATTAATAATGATTTCTAATGATTACGCGAGTATTACACATTTGAAATAAAACTAGTTTTACGGATTCTATCGCGTTTGTATTTGATTTTTAATTTCCCGACGTTTTGAAAACTTTACAGCGTTCATGATCACGGGAGGACTCAATTCAAGTTTCCTCCAGTGCAAAAAGTAAAATACGTAGAACACTTTTATTTTAAATAAGTATGAATTTTGAAGATATAATTTATTTTTATTTTATTTATTATGCTTCATGCATACAAATACAATGGCGGACTTAATGCCAAAGGCATTCTCTACCAGTCAACCACAGGTGACGCAGAGATGGTAGAAGGTAGGAGTACGTGCTGAGAAAATTATTTGAATAATAAAAAATAGATTTTGAACTCAAATGATACATAATGTAAACATAGATAGATACATACAAGAATACATAACACATAATAAAAATACATATATACTCACATATATAATAATATAATACATACTAAAAATACATATACATATACTCACATATATGTATATTCAATAATTTACAATACAAAATAATATACATGCAATAATAAACATATAAATAATATATATATACTACGTATACATAACTAAAAGAACGATAAATTATATAAATCATGATGAATCTGTTAATTCATTCAAGAGATGTAAACGAACTCTCTTCTTGAACATCTGATGACTGGTAGACTTCCTGATATCGAGAGGTAGTGAATTCCAAAGGAGAACTGCCTGAACAATGAAGGAAGAATGAACACAATGTGAAGAGTGAGATGGACAAAGTAAGAGCAAATTGCTGGAAGAACGAAGGTTCCTGTCATGATTAGTGGAGAGATATTGAAAGAAGCAAGATAAGTAGTCAGGAAAATTAGGAGACTTGAGGATAGAGTATAGTAGATTGAGGGCACGCAGACTACGGCGTTGACGAATAGTTAGAAAGTTTCGTTGAGAACGATAGGTAGAAACATGGTCATACTTGCGAAGATTATATATGAATCGAATGCAGTTATTAAGAAGACGATCTAGTTTATTGAGAAGATCTGCATTCAGGTCAAAATAACACACATCACCATAGTCAATTAAAGGAAAAAAATTAAAGTCTGTACAAGCGTTGTTTTAGTTTTAACCGGTAGAAAGTGTCGTAGTCGATTAAGAGCACGCAAGTTGTTGGTGACTCGCTGACTTATTTTGGCAACTTGAGTTCTCCAATTGAGAGTGGAGTCTATAAACAAGCCAAGTTCTTTGACAGCCGAGGATAGAGGTACAATAGAACCATCGTAAGATATTGAAGGGAGAGATTTGACGTCTACTCGGCCTATCATACGCTGACTACCCACAATTCGAATTTCGAATGACGAGATCCCTACTAAATTAATCAAATTAAATGCAGTAAGTATAGCGTCGCCTCTAAGTTATTTGATTAATAAGTCATTTGAAGAAGGTGTTTTCCCGACAAAATTGAAAATTTCATTAGTGAAACCTTTGTTCAAAAAAGGTGACCGTGCTCTCATGAGTAATTATAGACCAGTGACTCTGATTCCGGTAATATCCAAGATATTTGAAAAGGCGATGGCACAAAAGATAGAGAGTTTCATTACTAGAAACAATATATTGATTGATAATCAATTTGGCTTTAGGAAGAATAAATCTACATCTTTGGCCAGCTTTTCATTAATAAAACAGGTAACTGAAGCATTAGATAAAAAAAATGCTGTTTTAGGCGTATTCTTAGACATGAGCAAAGCTTTTGATTTTGTTAATCATAAGCGGCTGCTCTGCAAATTAGAAAATTATGGTATACGAGGCAATGCTTATGAATGGTTAAAAAGTTATCTCGTAGACCGTCAACAAAGTACAATTATAACACAAATTGTCAATAATTCAGAAATAACGTATACGTCAGATAAACAAATAAATAGTTGTGGAGTACCACAGGGTAGTATATTGGGACCGTTGCTGTTTTTGTTGTATATAAACGACATCACTAGTTCTCTTAAGCATAACTGTATATTATTCGCTGATGATACTACACTCATAGTCAAATGTAAGAATAAACTACAAATAGAGGCAGAAACCAACAACGAATTACAAAATATATTGAACTGGCTAACAGACAATAATCTACAACTAAATATTGAGAAGACTAAATTTGTTCACTTTCAGACGTGTAATAGTAAAGATTACATACCACTACCGATGATAAAGATAAATCAAACAGCGATAGAAGCAGTAAAGACAGCTTTATTTCTTGGCATAACAATAGATAAGGAATTAAATTGGAAAACACACATTGAAAACATTTGCAGTAAATTGGACAAGTTTGTATTTGCTCTAAGGAAATTGAGGTCCACAGTTTCCAGAGAAGCAGCTCTGGCGGCGTATCACGGCTATATATCATCGGTGATACGATATGGAATAATTATCTGGGGAAACTCCGTAGAAATGAATAGGGTATTTATAGCACAGAAAAAATGTGTACGAGCTCTTTACGGTGCAGCATATTTAGACCATTGTAGACCTATTTTCAATGAAATGAAAATTTTGACACTGCCATGTCTATATATATATGAATTGTGTCTATTTGTAAAAAAGAATCCTCAAATGTTTCCACTACATGACAAGGTAATGAAAAAAACACACAGTAGAGATCCCAGTAAATTGTTAATACCCCATCAAAGATTGCAAATATTTGCCAAAAATGTATATTGTATGGCCATTACAGTTTATAATAAACTACCAACTGATATTAGACTATTAACTATTAATAAATTTAAGACATATTTATTTAAATGGTTGTTGGACAAAAATTTTTATAAAGTCAATGAATTCTTAAATCACAAATTTTAATGTAATTGTATGGAATTTTAATTTTGACATTAAGTTTATGGAATTTTAATTTTGACATTAATTTTATGGAATTTTAATTTTGACATTAATTGTATGGAAATGTTGACATTAATTGTATGGAAATATTGACATTAACTGTATGGAATTTTAATTTTGACATTGATTATTTTGTTATTTATTTCTAACTATAATTGTAATAATGTATAATTTAATTTAGATATTCATTATTTTGTAGTTGATTATGCTATTTCATGAAAATCTATTAATGTTTAATTGTGAAAGTTATATGTTAATTTACAAAACTGACTAATATTTCTACACCAGCTTATGGTAGAATATGTGAGACGCACAGAGTATTAATATCTAAATGTACCATATTCTGAGAAATAAATGATTATTATTATTATTATTATAATTATCGATTGACACTTGGTAGGATTAACCGTCAATCCAAACTCGTCACACCAACCCCATAATGCCATACATGATATGAAATATGGCTTATTTGAACAATGACAAAACATATAGAAATGAAGTGAATACAAAGACGACATCTGATAGAGTTTCGTGGAAGAAGATATATAGAGTCGACTTCAAGTAATTGGAGTTAGAGCAGACTGATAAATATTTACATACTTTAAATGAAGACGCAAAACGATCTGATTTATGACTTAACGAGTATTTACAACTGAATTTAATTATTAACCGTAAACTTATTGGTTTTTTTACTGCTTATGGTGGTAAACGAGCAGACAATACACCTGATGGTAAGTGTCACTCCCGCCCTAGGATTTTTGTAATACCAAGGGTATAGTTAGATCGCTGCGTACCAATACAAACCCCAAAACCATCCCAGTTGTGCTGCCGGCTCTCTCGCTAACCGAACGAAGTGCAATAGCACATTGCCATTACTCAGACGTCGAACTTCTGCGAGAGTGTGGTACTACCCCGGACGGACCGGTTCGCGGGTAGACAAAGAACTGTACACAGCATGATCATCTACTATTAAAATTATTTCATTATCATTACTTTCTTGGTCTTAGATATCGTAAAATATGACTACATTGCTTTCTTCTTGTAGAAGTATTTTAATCAATATAAAAACAATGCAATTTTATCTTCTGTTACATACACAGTATCTAATTCATCCGCTTGAGCAGATAAATTTATTACGCCACTTATACTGATTTGAGATTTTGTGCCCAAAAAAATCCACACAAAAATCCCTTAAGCTGAGGCAATTCCATGTCTTGTACACAGCAAACTTCAATTTATTACGTTGAATAATGCA
This sequence comes from Lymantria monacha, assembly GCA_905163515.2. NCBI lineage: Eukaryota > Metazoa > Arthropoda > Insecta > Lepidoptera > Erebidae > Lymantria > Lymantria monacha. Next base: position 3,537,694 of record LR991098.1, on the reverse strand, counting down.
TGCTTAACCAGTGCAGACTGGTTTACTTTCTTCACTCTATTATTTTAGGAGATTGCTGAAGTAATGATATGTTATTTCAATATAAAAATGAATATAGAAGTATCTTCGTAGGAAGAGTTATACACATCAATAAATAAGATATTGGACGGAAAGATGGATTTTTGTTATTGGGTTTAAATAATATTCCAATTAGATTTTCAATACCTGTAAAGATTCATGATTCATGATCGTGATTTGATTTATATAGTGAAGAAGTGAGAATACGATTCATCACTATCATCATTTCAGCTCATAAATGTCCTACTGTTGAGGCCAAACCTCCTGTACGGTGGGATGGAATGCCGCCATAAGCAATAAAAAAAAAAAAAAAAAAAAAAAAAAAAAGATGGCGCAGTGTAGGACGCTCCCAACTAGATGGATAAAGATCTCGTGAAGGTTGCTGGGCGTCGTTGGATGCAGGTGGCACAGGCCTGCACTCTGTGGCGTAACATGAGGGAGGCCTACGTCCAGCAGTGATGGCGATAGGCTGAAATGATGAAGAGAAAGATATTTGGAACTATCCTATACTAATCCATGTGACCAGTAAATAGTAGATCAATTTCTCTTGTTTAATTGTAGAGGAATCTTGAGCCCAGTAGTGGGACATATAAAAGCTGAGATGATGATAACACTGATTACAGTTAAGGCTAGCGTTTTTTACTATATGGTATTATCAACACATCATAAAAACCATAGAACCGAGATATATGTTTTTTAGGGTTCCGTGCCCCTTTTTTTTTGCGGTGGGATATGGACGTGGTCGCGCTCCGCCAAATCGGTCCGGGGTGACGGTAGAGGCGGCGCTCAACCCCATAGACCCACCCTGCAAACACCTCTCTTCGCCGTGCGAGTGGCCCGCCGGTACCCAATCTTTGTCTTCGGTGGCCCGCACGGCGGTTTAACCTCGCGGGTCTCTCTCGTGTCATGGTTTCCGTACCCAAAGGGTAAAAACGGGACCCTATTACTGAGATTTCGCTGTCCGTCCGTCCGTCTGTCATCAGGCTGTATCTCAAGAACGGTGATAGCTAGACAGTTGAAATTTTCACAGTTGATGTATTTTTATTGCCGCTTTAACAACAAATACTAAAAATAAAATAAATATTTAAGGGGCACTCCTAATGTTCCCATACAACAAACTTGATTTTTTTACCGTTTCTTACTCGATAGTAATATTTAGTTTTATGTACTCTTTAAATATAATTAATTAAAATAAAATAAATAATTGAGGGGGCTCCCATACAATAAAAGAGGTTTTCGCCGTTTATTTATATAGGAAATGGTACGGAACCCTTCGTGTGCGAGTACAACTCGCACTTGGCCGATTTTATTTATTTCTTTTATTAATGGACTCATATTACATGTGACCGGTTTACGATCTATTGTAAATAAATAGTAGCCAGAAGAAGCACTTAGATTAATAAATATATTCGGGAAACAGGCTATAAGTTTGGAAATAATTTATAAGGCTTTTATAAATAACTAGCGACCCTCCCTCTCTTTGCTTCGGTTACGTCAGTTCAGTTGTGTAGTTTGCTTTCGCTACATAAAATTCCTTTTGGAGAAGTAATTTCTTAAAATTTTACTTTATCTGACCTTTACAAGGCAGAAAGAAAGTCCACACCAAATTCAAAGTCTGTAGGGGCAGTATTCGAAAATATATATTTTTTTTGTTTAACACCTATGCAATCTTCACCCCTAAAGGGTGAAATTTTTAAAATGCCATTCTTAGATTACCTCTGTATCGTAACAAAAATATGCCTATCAAAATTCAAGTCTGTAGGAGCTATATTTAAATAAAAAATGTGATTTCTAGCAACCCCCCTTGCGGATGGAATTTTGTAAAATCCGTTCTTAGCTGACCTTTATTCGGCGAAAGGAAGATTCCTACCAAATTTAAAGTCTGTAGGCCTTATGGTTCCTGAGATATCGTGATGAGTCAATACATAGGTGGAAATCTCTTATATACCATATAATATAATAATATAGATAGATAATGTTTAGCATCTAAATCATATTTTATGTGGTTCTTTCTGAATAGGTTTGGGGTTCTCATTGGTAGGCAGCGATCTAGCTGTACTCTGGGATTACAAAGATCAGCGGCCTAACTAACGCCAACCTCGTTGGTAATTCAAATGCTGATGAGACAGTATCAGATAGAGTTGGCATCGGTCGATGTAATGCTCTTAGTCGACTTATATGATACCTATAAGAAATGTACGAATTAGAAGTATTTATAGAAGCCATCACACAACCATTTTAGAATAATTTATATTAATAAATATTTTCATTATTAAAATATTAAAAATAATATTTTTCTATTTACAGATTGAAATTCCACAAGGCCAGAACTAATAAAGGTAAGCCAGTGATACATAAAATATATTGCACGTCTCACATTATGAAGCACGTGGGTGTGTTCTACTTTCGAAACGCTGATATTTCAGTAGTAGTCTTTTTAATAAAAAAGTTTGTATTAAATATTCATAAAATTTATGTAATAGAGAAAAATACAGACTCTTTTTGTGTAATTAGTCTATTTTTATTACGATTTCTTTTGAAACATAAAGGAAATAATGCGTAGTTGATATTTCATCAGTAGTTGCCATTAAAAAGTTTGTTTAATATTCATAAAATCTATGTAATGTAATAAAGAAAATGACTAGTCATTTAAAGATCTTTTTTGTATAATTGTTCCATTTTTATTTCGAATTCTTTTGAAACATAAAACAAATAATGCATACAAACATATATTTGCATAATCATTCGTAATAATTAACGTTATCAAATAATGCACCATCATCATTCTCCTACTCTTATCCTAATTACTTGGGGTCGATATAATATGTACTCTTATTTCATAGTACATATTGTAAAAGTTATTGGCAATAGTTTTATGACCGGCCGCCTGCAAGACGTCAACCCTACTTTGGAATGTTATTGTTGATCAAACGGCATCAGATGGAGTTGACCCATGTTATAAGGCTCTTTGTCGTCTTTTAGGACATCCACGAGCAAAATAAGGGTTGGTAGTATTCGTAACCGCTACCACACAGCTATTGTTGTCAAACAATGCATAGAAAGAAATATTTGTATCGTTATTAGTTTATTCGTAATAATTGACGTCGTCAAAAAATCTTTTCCTATAAATTTTATTTAATCCATCAATCTCATAACTGATTAGATTAGAGATTCATAAAAATCGCTCGATGAAGCTTTATCTACTATTCTCATATGCATAATAAGATATATCGTTCTCTGTGTCACTTAAACCAACTCGTCATACTAAGTATGGTATAGTGGGTCAGTTTCGCTTCCATTATGAAAGAGTGATAAGTATGTATGGCGAAGATAATGACCACATCTGCTAACAGTGCCCTAAAAACGTACTATGAGTGGCACCTCTATCGCGCGCTCTTCACTCTAGCTTATATTTCAGAAAAGACAGATAGCCCTTTGGTCAAAAATTACATTCTCAAGGAGGGTTGACGTCTGGCAGGCGGCCGGTCATAAAACTATTGCCAATAACTTTTACAATATGTACTATGAAAGAAGACTACATATTGTATCGACCCCATGTAATTGGGATAAGAGTAGGACAATGATGACTAATGCTTTAAGGCTAAATCTCGTAGAAGATGATATCTGTGTGTATGATAAATAAATATTTTTTTAAAACTCAAAAGTGATAATTCCATTTAAGCCTTCTAATAATGCCTCATCTAAAATAAAATAATAAAAATTTCTTTTGGTATATAAAATCCGATTACTCCTACTTCCTTTTGGTACTTTTCAATTTAAACGCTATGGTAAACCATTAACGCAAAATCAACGATCCTTCAACAATGTTGTAAAACTTAAATGGATCGCGAAATAAGTTTACGTATCATTGAGTCAGCCATTTTGATTTCTAAAACGTATTATAGAAATAATAAAATAATGTTAACTAAATATCAAATCTGTATGTGGAAGTCATCATCTTAGCTCATATATATCCCACTATTGGACTCGAGTCTTCTTCGTAATGGGAGGGAAATTGACCAACTATACCATGCAGGTCAGATTTATTGGTATAGGGTTTTGTTTTCAGTTTTTTTTTGTATTTTGCATAGATGTTATATGCGTTTTATATTCCTTAGTCATCTCTTACGATCACACACAGGTAAAATATGGGGTGGTGAATTGTATTCTTACTCCGTCACCACATGGAAAATGAGGGCCAACACCATCTGATGCCATTTGATTAACAATGACATTCCTAAGAAGGGTCGACGTCAGGCGGCCGATCAGACTATTGCCAATAACTTTTACAATATGTATGGATAGAAGAGGACGCTATATATAAAAAATGCATCCACCTCTAGTAATTGGGATAAGAACAGGATAATGAAAGATTTTACTTTAAATTATGTAAATCCTTAATTTACTTTTAACATTACAATTTTTAAATACTTAAGTTATTAAATATCGTTGTTTACTGAAGGGTTTAATAATTAAGTATACTAAGAAGACACCCCCTGAAAATTAATAAATTACAACACGATATATTTTATACTGAAAAAAAATTTCTACACAAATAATTTCTTTGCAAACTTAATTCATAATTAGCATGTTCAAACGAGTGTGAAATTTTCCTTTCTCTTATTTATACAAAGCTTATAGAACAAACATAAAGAATATTCGAAGGGCGTCCTTTACAAACTTATGTACACATATAGTACATATGTATGTAATATTTACTTTACGTAATGCAAAAGAGAACGGGTGAAACAGTTTTGTTAAGAACATTTACTTTACGCATTATGGCAGTAGGAAATGCTGAGTTTTTATGTCAACAAAAATCTTATTTATATGAGGGAGGCTGAAATCTTATTTTGACTCCTACTGTATACAAGAGGTGCTTGAAATTTAATTTGTAAGGGGAATGGTGATAGCATAAACTGTATATTTATTTTATTTATTAACTCTACCCGCAGTTTGGAAACATTTGAATTATATATATCAGCTTCGTATAACGTATACCTACTGTGATTATATCCCCACATGACTTTTTTTTTTTTTTTTTTTTTGGTGGACTATGGATTAGTCTCGCCCCGCCAAATCGGTCCGGGGTGACGGAAAAGGCGGCGCGTGACCCCATAGACCCACCGTAAAAACTCCTCTCTCTTCGCCGTGCGAGCGGGTCACCGGGACCCGATTTTTAACTTCGGTGGCCCGCCCGGCGGTTCACCCTCGCGGGTTCCTCTCGTCGACGCCCCGACAGATGTCGCCGTCGGGGCGTCGCCCTCACGCGGTGGCCTCACGTCGGGTGACCGGACAATTCCCCGGTCCGATCACCCGAAGCCTCGGTTAGGGCGGCATCAGGCGCAGGTATTCGCGCCTGCGCCGCCCCGGCCGCTGGCGGCGGCCCGGGGCGCGGGAATCCTCCCTTGCCCGTTCCGCCGCTTCCTTCTGCGAGATGACAGCCTCGCAGAAGGCGGCGACCGCGTCCCAGTTCCTGATGCTGTCGACCATCGCTTTCGCGACGGCCGGCAGCGTCAGGTCGGCACCGATGACAGCGACGAGGTCACGGCGCTGCCGCTCCCATCCCGGACACACCTCCAGCGTGTGTTGCGCCGTGTCCTCGTCACTCCTGCAGTGGTGGCAGGCCGGAGTCCACTCCCTATACACGACCCTGTGCAGGTACAACCCGAAACACCCGTGCCCCGTCAATACCTGCACCAGCCGAAAGGTGAGGACTCCGTGCCGCCGCTCCATCCACTCTATCAGTACGGGCCGGAGGGCCTCAACGGTCTCCACACCGTGCCTAGGCCTCTCCAGCCGCGTAGCCCAACGGGCGATGACGTCTCGGCGGGCATCCACGCGCCAGGTGGCTATCTCGCTCAACGATGGGGAGCCACCTTCCTCGCGCGCTGTGATAACCCGCCGGTAGAGGTCGGAGAGCATCTCCGCCTCTAGGTCTCACGGGGGTGTCCCGGCCAACAGGCACGCCGCCTCTGTCGACACCGTGCGGTACCCGCGAATGGCTCTGACCGCCATGGCTCTCTGTGGCCTCCACAGAATCGCCCTGAGCTGGGCGTTCAGAGCCCTCGCCCACACGGGTGCGCCGTACATGGCCATCGAGCGGATGACCCCCGCATACAGCCGTCGGGCCTCAAAACTGGGTCCGCCCACATTCGGCATGAGACGAGAAAGGGCGGACGCCGCGCCGACAAGCCGGGGAGCAATCTGTCGGAAATGCTCCCGGAACCACCATCGCCCGTCGAGCACCAGACCCAAGTACCTCATATGGGCCTGGATGCTGATGTGGATGGAGTTTACCACTATCGAGGCGCCGATGGGCAGCCTCACACGGGGCCCATGGAAAAGTAGGGCCTCCGTCTTGTTTAGGGCCACCCTGAGCCCCAGCGCCTCGATCCGCCTGACCATCTCCTCGGTGCCGAGAGTGGCCAGGCTTGCCGCCTCTTCGAGTGTCCTGCCCCGGGCTGTGACGAGCGTGTCGTCAGCGTAGCACACCAAGCTCAGCCCGGGGGGGAGACTCCCTCTCAACGCCCAGTCGTACCCGATGTCCCACAGAGTCGGCCCCAGAACCGACCCCTGTGGAACGCCGCACGACATGGGCGTCCGCACAATGTCCCCTGCGGGACCCGCGCAGAGGATACTGCGGCCCTCCAAATAGTCTGCCACCAGCCGCCTGAGGTACAGGGGCACTCCATGGAACCGGAGCGCCTCCCTGATGCAGCCGAATGGCAGACTATTGAATGCGTTGGCGATGTCCAACGACACCGCCAACAGCACTCCCTTCCCGGCGACGGCCTCCGCGGCCGCCTGCCTCAGGCGTAATAGGGCCCCGATGGTCGAACGCCCCCTCCGAAACCCATACTGAGCGTCCGACAGATCGGGCCCCACCCCCTCAGGTGTCGGACGATGCGGGCAGCGAGCACACGCTCCAGCAGCTTACCCACATCGTCGAGGAGCACGATGGGCCTGTAGGCCGACGGCAAATCCGGGGACCGTCCCGGTTTTGGCAGGAGAACCAACCTCCCTTCCTTCCAGCACTCAGGGAACCGTCCAGACATCAGACAGGCGTTGAACAGCTGCCTGAGGCGAGGCTCGAAGTGCTCGAGGAGCGACGTCAGCACCCGGACTGGAATTCCGTCCGGGCCGGGGGCCGTGGTGGCGGAACGAATCTTCGCCACGGCCGCCCCCACTTCCGACTCCGTCACGGGCGGAACACTCTCGTCGTCGTCGGCCTCCCGGTCCTGATCTGGCGGAGCCATGACCGGGGGCGTGTGTTCCGACTGCCGTGGAAACAGCTCCTCGACCACCCTACGAAGGAAGTCGGGCTGGAGGGTCTCGGTGAGGGGGGGGGGCCCGCGCGCGAAGCTTGTTCAGCGCCGCGCGATATGGGCGACCCCAGGGGTCACGGTCGAGACCGTCCAGCATCTCCTGCCAACTCGCGCCCTTGGGGGCACGGATGGCCAGCCGAAAGGCAGTCCGCGCACTGCGGTACGCCTCGTACAGCTGGCCCTCCCGCTCGACGTCGCGGTGACGCCGCCGGCTGCGGGTGTAGGACCTTCGGGCACTGATACACGCCGCACGAAGGTCCGCCAGTCTTGGGGACCACCAGTAGACCCCCTGCCTCGGAGGTGGACGCCGCCGCACTCTGGGCATGGCCGCATCGCAGATCTGCGTTAACGCACTGCGAATGCGGACAGCCTCAGCGTCCACTCCGTCCGCTGGGGGTGGTGAGGACAGCCACGTGCTGACAATGGCCGCCTCCGCCAGTAGATCCCTGTCAAGACGACCCACAGCCCACCGCGGAAACGCGGGAGCTCCGTCCGCCCTGTGACCCCTACCGGGTTCCCGGGGGGAGACCTCCATCCGGATGTACCGGTGGTCTGACAGGGTCTCCGCCTCCTCCAGGACACTCCAGTTCCTCACCCGTGGCGCGACAGCGGGGCTAGCGAACGACAAGTCCACTATCGACCCGCCCTGCCGCCGCACACACGTGTTCACCGAGCCTCTGTTCAGAACACAGAGGCCCAGTGAAGCCGCCCACTCGTTGACCGCCCGCCCGCGGTCGTCCGTCGCAGGGGACCCCCACGCCGTGGATTTGGCGTTAAAGTCCCCCAGAACCAGGACGAGGCCCGGTGCCAGTCGCCGTATCGAGGCCTCCAAGGTGGTGAGTGAGGCCCCGAAATCGTCCATCCTCCTAGTGGGGGAGAGGTATACGCTGTAGAGCGTGACCCCTCCCCACTCCGCCGCGACAAATTCCTCGCCCCTATCCAAAAGGGACAGGGAGGAGATCCTGCGCTCCGGCGGAGTGGTTGGTGTTGGCCTGCAGGAGGAGGTGCATGGATGGTGTACCCATTATCGGGTTGTATCCATGACCTCCTCGCCAGCGGGCGATCGGACCGCGCTAGGAGCGGGAGCGGCCGTGGTCGTAGGGCCGCCCCGCGCCTTTGGGGCCAAAGCTGGAGGTTTGCACGCCCCAGAGCCCATGCGGTGCTTGGCGGGCTTATTGCCCGCCGCACACGCGGGGCAGTGGGGCGGGGCGGCGCAAGATGCCGCCACGTGCCCGGTCTGACCGCAGCGGAAACACAATCCGCCGCAGTCGAAGCAATTAGTGCACGTCGGTCGAGTGTGTCCGACCGCCATGCACTTGTAGCACCTCGCAGGCCGGTGCTCAAGCACGGTTACCCGCGCCGAGCTCCAGCCCACGAGGAGCCTGCCTGAGCCGGCCAGTTGCCTGACCGACTCCACCGGGCACTGCGCCCAGGCAGCACCTACGCCACCCGGACCGGGACGAATGGCACCGACCCGGACGGAGTCTATGGGACACCCGGTTTTCGAGGCAATAGCCTCCCGGATGTCTTCCACCGTCACCGAATCGTCCAAACCCGAAATGCGCATTTCGGCGCACTTGACGGGCCTGGCGATCTTGATGCCACCCTCCTCGGCGAACAAACCTCTCAGCTTCTCGGCCACGCTGTCGGCCGTCTTGGCGCCCTCGGCCCCTGGGAACTCGAGAATTCGAGCCCCCGTCCGGGCCTTGCGGGTCCTGGCTTCGACGCCTCCAATATCGGAGACGTCTAGCTCCCGCCGGGCCTTCCTCAAGACGGCCTCGTAGCTGAGGCCCTTCTCGGCCGCCTCGGGCAGCACAGTGATCACCACTGCGGCCGTCTTCGGCGACTTGAGCCCCTTGCGCGGTCTCTTCTTCTGTCCGGCTCCTGCCTGTGGAGCGGGGACCTCAGCGGCGCGCTTGGCCTCCGCTCTCCTCCTTTGGCCGCGACTCCTTCTGTCGCGTTCGGCTACCTGCCAACCCTGTTCGGGTACGGCAGTCGTGCCAGACGCGGAAGGCCTCGTCGCAGCCTCGCTGGTCGTCGCCGGCGGTGTTGTTGCGGGCGACTTCAGCGGTCCGGCAGGAGCCGGAGCCGTCTTCCTCCTCAGGGCGGGTCCCTTCGGAGCTGGGCCGGGGCCTTTGGGCTTAGGCCCGGCCGCGGCCGCGGCGTAACTCCCCACGCGGCCACCCTGACAAGGCAGCGGGGCGGGGGCTGGTGCCACATGCGGCCGCTTATCCGCGGCTAGAGGCGGCCGGACACGTGGTTCTGGAGGCAGTCTTGCCTCCAGAACGGCCACACGCGCATCAACGAGTTTGCCAACTGCGTTGATGATTTTGGCGAGGGCCTCGTCCGACAAGCCTCCCACCTCCAGCGTCGGGGTCGGCTGAGCCTCTCCAGGGGCCCGCTCCGCGGCGCCTGGCGGCTTTGGCGCCGCAGGGGCGCTAGCTGGCGGCAAGCGGTCCGCGGGGAGAGGCGTCAACCTCACCACCGGGACAGGGAGTTTCGCCGCAGCGACCGCGCCAGCGTCAGCCGGCGACGCGCGCTTCGCGGCGGCAGGCGTCTTCCTCGCCGCGGGGACGGGTGTGACGGAGACGCCATCACCCAACGTCGTCGGCGCCGCAGCGCGAGGCGGCTTTGGCGCCGCAGCGGCCGCCGAGTAGCCGGCCCTGGCCGATGGCGCGGCTGTCGCGGGTGACACGAACAGCGCCACCTGCGCCTTGAGGTCGGCCACGTCTATCAACAGCTGGCGGTTTGCCCGACGCATTTCCGCCAGCATGTCGCCCAGGTTCCGATTTCGGGTCCGCAGGCCTGACATCTCGCCTCTAAGGCGGACATTTTCGGCCTGCAGATCCGTGGCCTCGCCGGCGCGGACAGCGACCGCCGCCGCCCTTTCCATGGCCGAGGTCCCTCGCCCTCTTCGGGAGGCCTGGATCTTGGGTGGAGGCATGTTGGCCACGCTCCCCTCGGTTTCGGCGCTCGAGCTGCCTCCCTTACTCAGGGGGCGCTTTCGCACCTGCGAGGGGAGGGCCTCCTCCTTCTTAGTCGCGGTCGCCGGCGGCGTCTTTGCTGCTAGACGCGCCGACGACCTAGTGGGGCCTTCACCAGCCGACCCGCTGTCGTTTTTGGACGGCCCTGCGGGAATATCACCGCCCTCGTCCATTCTGACGGTAGACCCGCCGCCCTCGTCTTCGGACGGCTCTGCGACATCGCTGTCGCCCTCGTCCGTCGACGGCTCTGCTGCGAGTCTACCGTCCTTCTTCTCTTCAGCGGCGGCAGCCTCCCTGCGCGCTCGCCGCTCCTCCAGCCGCCTTTTGTGGCTCAGGCCGTTGCCCCGGGTCTTTCTGGGCGACCTCCTCTTCTTCTTCTGGGCCTCCACGATTTGTGCCGGGCCCTCGGCGGACGCCTCAAGTCCTGAGGACGAGGCGTCGTTGTCAGTTTTTCTTTGGCTTGACAAGGCCGTGGTGTGAGAATCGCACAGATTCCCGTCGGTGTTAAAAGGTATTTTTAAATTGGTATCCATGAGATTCCCACGAGTAGGGGAGATACACAACGTCGACCCGGGCAGAGATCCCTTTACCCGGGCAAGCCTACATTTACCAACCAGGGGGTCAGCCGGTACCCTGGCTGGAGCGTGCTAACGACAGAACAACCCATCTGCCATGCATCTTCTCGCCGCACGCCAGAACTTAAGATTCTGGGTGATTTCCGAGTTCGAATGTTACTTCGAACTCTTTATAGAGGTTGTCTTCCTCGCGGTCCGGGCGGTTAAGCCAAGACCCTCGCTCCTGATACTACGCCTCAAGACAACGTGTCTTGAAGCAAGATACCAGGTTTACGATGTGTGGGCGGTGGCATGTGCCTGCCCAGCCCTCAAATGAATGAGTGACTGAGCCCGTCCCAATATTTCGCGTCCTATACCCTCTACTACGACTGTAGTAGAGTAAGGAGCGAAATCGCGCAGATATTCGCTACGGACGACAGTACAACAGAAGAACTGGGGACCGCCGCCCGCACCCAGGGTACACCGCGTGGAGGTTTCTGGGATAGTACCCCATATCCCCACATGACTGTTATCATCGTAAAAAAAACGACAATGACGTAAATACTTATGTTTTACACAAGTTTATGGTAAAATATGGTTAGGGCTTAAAATTTAGGAACTAAGAACTAGTTTGTGTGCTTAAAATTTAAGAACTAAGATCTCGTGTGCTTAAAATTTAAGAACGAAGAACTAGTTTGTTTGCTTAAAATTTAAGAACTAAGAACCCGTGTGCTTAAAATTTAAGAACTAAGATCTCGTGTGCTTGTAATTTAAGAACTAAGCTACGCTAGTGCTGAAAATGTAAGAACTAAGCTTCTTATAACTTATACCTACAATGATTATACCCGCATGATTGTTATAATCATAAAAATATCGACAATGACGTAAATAATTATTTTTTCACAAGTTAATGGTAGAATACAGCCAGTGTTTAAAATTTATGAACTAAAACTCGCATATAAGTATACGGGTGTATTTTTACATATAATAAAAAAATGCCTTTTATTTCTTGCATTACATTTTAAATTAAATATTCTCTATAAAATATATCACATTACATTAAATATTCTCATTAATAAATTGGTTCTTTATTGTATTATTATTGTTACCTATAATTTTTTATTCTTAATATGAATTAATAATATATTTTCTTTTTCATTTTAATTCTTAATTATTATTACTTAATGTTATTTTATATATAATTTTGACATATAATAGAAATGTTTATTATTATCATTATATGTATCTTCTGTTTTCATGACATCTTCTAATTATGAACAAACCCAGTTCTTAAGTAGGCTTACGGGGGGCCGAGGATCCAACACGTAGACACCTTTGGAAAATTTCATTTAATAATGAGGTAGGTCATTTACCGATGACATTCCACGTCAGCACATAACACTCGCGGCCTACTAGCGGTAGGTGTAAAACTATTGTGTGATAATGATATCTTATAATGTGACAGTGGATTGGTATATTTATATTTATTATATTTATTTCTTTCATATTTTAAAATTTTTATATGGATTATTAAAAAAAAAGAAAATAGAGAAGGGGAAAAAGGCTACAAACACAATTAAAATACATTATTTAAAAAAGAAAAAATAGTGTAATATCGGCAACGGGTATAAGGACCAAACTACCGGTGGTTCGTATCCAGAGAGAGGAACCTCGTCACAATATATTTTATTATTACATTACAATTTATCTGACTTAAAGTATTAAATTAATATTTTAAAATTTGATTAGTTTTAAGAAGTTTCACTTCTAAGATTTATATATAATTATGTATTAAAGAATACCGTCCATTTTATATCTAAGAAAATGCTTAGGCAAATTTTGTAACCAACATCCAAGTCACATACCGAGCAATTTATAACAATCCACGGTGAGACCACAGCCTGTCGGACCGTTAATGTTGATGAATGGAGACCGTACTGCCTTTGGATCCACGAATTAGTTTGATGCAGAAATACGAGAATAGAAGCTCACATATTTCTCTTAATTTATTATGTAATAAGATCTTCCTAGAACTTTGAATTCTTTTAATACTTATTAGAATATCTTTAAACGAGATATATTTCTGTCATAATATATATAAATTACGCGTCACGTTGTTTGTCCGCGATGGACTCCTAAAGTACTTAACCAATTGTAATCAAATTTTAACAGTATATGTAGTTTGATCCAACTTAAAAGATGGGATAGCTTCCATCTCATTTTATAGTCGCAATATTATTTTATTGAAAATTATTTGCCTATTATTTGAAAGTCAAAATTATCTGTTATCTCCAAACGATTCTAACAGACTGCGGTATTTGTTGACTGGATTGAGTAAGTATTTAATAGATGGCGCTATGTTAAACGTACAAACGTTTCATTAAAGCTACAATTTATTAGCATAACCACCAAGTGTTACTGAGGCTACCTTAACCACAGCAATGCGTGGCCGCGTCTGCTAGTATTTTTATATATTCAGAATTTCCAAGTTCCCTGAAGTTTAGTATGCAAGAGATTTCGGCGACAATAAATCGATCTAGCTAGATTTAATTTATAGAAAATATTATTTATATAATTATAATAAATAAAATGGACGACATAAAGATAGTATTCATCATTTCATCATCATCATCATTTCAGCCTATTGCCGTCCACTGCTGAACGTAGGCCTCCCTCATTTTACGCCACAGAGTGCGGTCCTGTGCCGCCTGTATCCAACGACGCCCAGTAACCTTCACTAGGTCGTCTGTCCACCTAGTGGGGGGGCGTCCCACACTGCGTCGTCCGGTACGTGGTCGCCACTCTAGAACCTTTCTTCCCCAGCGGTTGTCGGTTCTTCGAGCGATGTGGCCTGCCCATTGCCACTTCAGCGTGCTAATTCTTCGTGCTATGTCGGTTACAGACGACCGGGTCGTCTGCGGATTGCCGTATTTCGGATTCTATCTCGCAGAGAAATCCCGAGCATAGCCCGCTCCATAGCACGCTGAGCGACTTTGAGCCTGGTTATGAGGCCTACATTTAGGGACCACGTTTCCGTGCCGTAAGTCATCACTGGTAACACACACTGGTCATAGACCTGTGTTTTCAAACACTGAGGTATGTTGGATGAGAAGATCTTCTTAAGTTTCCCGAACGCTGCCCTGTAAGATAGTATTAGATCACCTTATATTCATTATCACATTCGTCTATAGTTATATGTGTATTATGGTGGCAAACAAGCAAGCAGCACACCTGATGGTAAGTGTGACTGCTGCTGATGGACTTTTGCAATACCAGCAGCCAGCTAGGCCCGCTGCCTAATAATTAAAACCCATTCAAAAATTTAGGTTGCCGGCTTTCTCACTCACAGAACAAAATATTTTTATTACGATTTTCTGCGAGAGTCTGGTACTATACTTTGTTTTTTCTTTTTTTTTACGGTGAACTGTGGATGCCTCTCGCCCCGCCAAATCGGTCCAGGGTGACGAAAGAGGCGGCGCGTGACCCCATAGACCCACCATGCAACTCCTCTCTTCGCCGTGCGAGTGGGCCACCTATACCCGATCTTTGTCTTCGGTGGCCCGTCCGGCGTCTGGTACTATCCTGGAGTGAACAGTGGCTGTAGATAGAAAACTATCAACAGTGTGGCCCTACCTTAATTCATTGCGGGAGACTTCTTAAACATGCAATTTAACCCACACAAACTACACTCTGAGTTTAAGCAATATATTTTGAATCACTTAAAAGCATTATCAAGCGTGAGAATCGAACTTATGATACTGACACGGTACGCATTGCACTTTTCTATATGGTGACGTAGTAAGAAGAAAGACTGAGTAAGAAAATTCACCACCCCATCTTACACGTAGATGATCGTAAGAGATGACTAAGGCATACAAAACGCATATAACATCTATGCAAGAGAAAGAAAACTCGAAACAAAACGCGGCCGACCAACTTGGCCCAACACGACCGACCAACTTGGTATAGTAGGTTAATTTTCCTCCCATTATGGAAGAGGCTTGAACTCAACACGATACGAACATATATGCTGAAATGATGATGATAATGATGACACATCTTAACCACTACGCCATTTATGCAATCATAAGTCTATTTTCGACTTATCTATAGATATATATTACATATATATTTCAGTTGGTAGAATTCAATTGATATGGGGAAAAGGCTTCTCTGTAACATCATTATGACGTAAAGTATTTACCTCTATCTGATTTATAGAAGCTGACTATACCTTTTACGTTTGCGGAATGCGGAAAAACTTATTCAGAATACGTTTTTTTTTTTGCTCAAGAAAATATATTATAAGCATTTTTATGCTATCGGCAAAAGATATTTTACTTCTAAGAAAGTAAAATAGACTATTGTCTGCCTTCGTTGTATATATTTCGAAATATGATACATAGTGAAAATCATAGGATATATTATCATCACTGTTGGGCTCGAACCTCCTCCATAATGGGAGGGAAATTGACATACTATACCACGCCATGGAATTATTTGGAGCTCTCCTTGTTCTGCTCAAGTGTTATAACACGATATGCCTATAGGCATATCATATCTCTTAGTCGTCTTTTACGAAACCTTTTAGTTGTAGGACCCCGTTGTTGAAAGTTTTTTTTTACAGCCGCGGGTCGGTCCGTCTGGAGTAGTACCCCACTTTTGCTGAAGCACGACATCTGAGTAATGAAAATTTACTATTGCGCTTTGTTCGGTGATTGAGAAAGCCGGAAGCCCAATTGGGTGAGTTTGGGTTTATATTGGTAGGCAGTGCCCTAGGTATATGCTTCGTATTGCAAAGGTCCATGAGCGGCAGTAACATTTTCTAGCGAATGTGCTGCTTACTCGTTTGCCACCATAAGCACTAAAAGAAAAACTACGAGCAAGATAAGGGGTGGTGAATTGTATTATTATTTTGTCACTACACGGACAATTATGCCGGTGGTGTAATTGTTGTAAAGAAGTAATACAGCAAAATATGGCCATCTGCGCCCTAGATGGTTTGGATGAACTCTCACTAGATCATAGCCAGTCAAAGAAAGGTATATAATCTTTTTTATTAGCATTTTCTGTATTCTTCCTCTTTTAAAGACACTTATGCCATATATCAATTGAAGATAAGGGTCTTCAAAAGAGAGACAAATAAATAATTGCCATATTTAGTAGATGGGTTGCACTATCTCTGAAAGGGAGTGAGTGTATTGTATTCTCAACCTAGCCCTACGTAGCTTATTTATAAAAATATAAAATTGACTGCACAGATGGTGTAATGGTTAAGATAGCAACCTCCTGTCAAAAGCGTAGCCAGAATTTTGTATAGAGGGGGGCAAATTAAGAAAATCCTAGACCATATTGTTTTAATCGTGGTTTTTAACATATGAGTATATCATATTATTAGTGGAGGTGAGGTAAAAATTAAAAATGAAAATATAACAACTAGAAACAGCTTTATTACTAGGAATGAAGCTCGTGAGCATTAGCGACCGACCGTCCTTATTATTGGCAGCTGTCCTTCCCTGCCCGTACCTCGCTACACCCTTGCCTCCTGTGCCAGTGCCGTTGGTTCAATTCCCACGCAGGACAATACAATGTGCGATCCATAAATTATAATTCTGAGTTTCAGTTTTGTGTTTAAAAAAGAAATAAGAATACAATAATAATTCGTTAATTATGGCACTAAACACATCCTGTCTTTAAATATAATAATTTTAATAACTGCATAAATGATAATGGTTAGGATACCGACCTTCCGCGCACGTGCTCGATGGTTTGATTCTTTCGCAAGACAATACTTTGTGCGATCCACAAAGTGTTGTTCTGAGTCTGGGTGTAATATGTCTGCATTAATTGCATGTTTGTAAAGTCCCCCGCAATACAAGGATTATTTCCTTAGTGCAAGGTGTTATTTAAAAAAAAAAATAATTATACAAACTATGCATTGTGCTTATTTTTAACACAACCGTGTACTAGTCAGTACAGTACTCATAATACATATAAAAAATCCTATTAAGAAAAAATATTAAATATAATAGAAAATGAAGAGAAAAATATAAAGACGTTAAATTTAGTAGGAAGGAAACCAATTTATGAGCTCAATAAAGTACGTAATAAAATAAATTAAATTTAACTATTAACAAAGTGACATGAATCATACGACGCTGTGTAGGATATAGGCCCCCTCACCAGTTGAATCGACGACTTGGTGATAGTTGCTAGGGGTCATTGGATGCGAACGGCATAAAAACGTGCTTTATGGCTATTTCATTAGAGCGTATAACATTTTTGTCTCTTTTGAATTTCGATTATTTTTTTTTAATAAGATTTTTTCATTATGTTAGTTTTTAATTACCTTTTTTAAGCCTAATTTTTTTTTTTAATTATGGCAGAATATTTTTTTTTACTTTCTACCTTGTCTGTAGGCATTATAAAAACAACTAAGGAATATAACAAGCAGATGATATCTACGAGTAGATACTTAGTGCTGTGTGATAGCGACTATGAATACTATTTTTTTTTGGCGGCGGACTATCCCGACTAGAAAAAAAGTATGGTTCAACCAGATCATGTATCTGGACCCGATCAGGATAGAATGAGGCATGCCGGCTCCGGCAAACTCTATCAGGACCAGGTTTGGTCCTGATCAGGATAGCCTGATGTGAAATAACATCAAGTATGGTAAGACATACCGGATCAGGACCAAATAAGGATAGCCTGATGTGAAATATCATCAAGTATGGTAAGGCATTCCGGATCAGGACCAGTTCTATACCAAATAAGGACAGCCTGATGTAAAATATAATAAAGTATATGGTAAGGCATGTAGTATATCAGGACCAGAAACAGTTTTCGTAACACAAAAAAAATATCAATCAAAATTCAAAAAAGTATCATATCATGATTGTCATATTTATGCCACGGTGTAAATTGTATTTGCATCAATGGAGATTAATCTGAAATCTTTAATTAATCATATGTATTTAATAATATGGGGGAGAGGGGAGGGAGAAGGCTATGCTCGGTATTTCTCTACGTGATAAAATCCGAAATACGGAAATCCGTAGAAGAACGGGTGTAACCGACATAGCCCTAAGGATTAGCACGTTGCAGTGGCAATGGGCAGGCCACATCGCTCGACGAACCGACAACCGTTGGGGAAAAAAGGTTCTCGAGTGGCGACCACGAATCGGACGACGCAGCGTAGGACGACCCCCCACTCGGTGGACTGATGACCTCATCAAGGTCGCAGGAAACCGCTGGATGCAGGTGGCACAGGACCGTTATAGATGGCATTCTCGTGGGGAGGCCTATGTCCAACAGTGGACGTTTACAGGCTGATGGATGGATGGATGGATGGATGATTTAATAATAATAATAATAATGTTTAATAATATAAAATAATTTATATTTAAAGTAAAAACAAAAATAAATAATAGGTACATTTGAAAACATAGATAGAAATAAATATAATAATATTGTAACAACCATTCTAACATTTAATGTTTTGGGTCATAAATTGTTGATGGCGTTAGTAAAATGACGTCATTATCTGAATCGCAGTGTTAAGATTCTCCGAACCGTAATGACATCGCCTAATATTAAATTAGTTGTTATCGAATCAGATCAAAACAGATTGATCAGGTCATGAATGAGGAATTCAGGCGACAGTTGAAGTCGTTAGCATCTGGTGGTTGCGCCCTAATTGGAACGGCTCACTGGGACTCTCTATGATAAGAAATATAAGAATATAGCACTGCATTCGCTGCCTACGTCATATATTAATTTATATTTTTATCTATCAAACATATTCTTTAAGGTATTCATATTTTTAAAAGGACCGGACTGGGCATACTCGTTTTGGATCAGGCAAGATATATAACGCAGATGATTTATTTGGTTCCGATCAGGAATGCCTGATCTGTACCCGATCAGGAATGCCTGATCTGGACTTGATAAGGTTTTCCTGATCGGGTCCAGATATATCTTCTGCGTTACATACCTTATCTGGTCCAGTTCGGGCATGCCCGGTCCGGTCCTGCTAAGGAAGACGAAAAAATTTCTAGTCGGGTCACGCCTCGCTAATTCATCCGGGGCAACAGAAGAAGCGGCGCATGACCCCATAGACCCGCCCTACAGGTACCTCTCCATGCCAAGCGAGCAGCAGGCCACCGTATATGAATATTACCTACCCTTAATTTACTCGTGGATGTCGTAAAAGACGACTAAGAGCTTTATATCAACCTAGGCCAACTCCACCTGATGCCGTTTGGTCAATAATTACATTCCCAAGGAGAGTTGAAGTCGGGCAGGCGGCCGATCATAAAACTATAATAACTTGCAATATTTACAAATAAATAGTGCGTCAACCCCAAGTAATTGAAAAGAGCGGGGGAATTAATGATCTATATAAAAAACCAGCTTGGTATAATACGTCAAAGTTTCTCCTACTGGAGATGAGGCTCCAGCCCAGCATTAGGATATAAATATATGGGCTGTGATAAAATGTTTCAGAAATCACTATTAATACAAAGTAACAGTTAATATTTAAGTTTAAAAAAATCTGCAGTATGCAATCTTAATTTAGCCTTCTTCTTAGTCGATTCGTTCTTGGCAGAACGGTCGTGATCATCATGTAGCAGCTACTTTAGCCTATTAGAGTTGAATGTTTGTCCCAAACAATACAGAGGCAGAATTTTACTGTCCCTCTTAAAATATGTATTAGCTCTCTCTCTTGACCTTTCTTTGTACAAATTGTAACATTAAATCTGTGTGTTTATTCGCTTTTATCTCAAGAACTACTACAGTGGTTTATATATTATCCAAGTCCTTCGAGATTTGTTTTACTTAATGTAATTTTCTTACGTAAGATCCTTTACTTAATAAATTGTTGATTTACGAAAGAAAATCTATTAATTCGCGTTATTCGTTTTGCTAATAATTAATAATTCAATATAATAATTTCTGTTGTTTATGTGAATATTGATAAATAGATAAAATAAAAATGTATTGCTTTCTTTGAGGTGGCTTATGGTCTGGTCACACCCCGCTGCCCCATAGGCCCACCCCGCAATGTACCTCTCCACGCCGTGTGAGCCATCAGAACCCGGTCTTTGTCGTCGGTGGCCATTATTGTTTACGTTACGTCGACTAATCAAACACTTCTTGGAACGCACAGTTGGATATTGAACGAGGTCTGCCGAAGACTCATATTTGATTACTCCTGCGTATTTAAATTAGCATTTAATATGCTTAATTATTTATATAAACCCGATTACGAAGCGCAAAATGATGTCACAAGTAGGATTCGAACCCACACCTATTGGAAAGACGTTAGAATCGTGCTGCCACTTACACCACCGTGAACTATTGTAGGACATTCAAATCTCGCTTCGTGTTATATTTACGCCTTTTAAGGAGACATGTGCCATCTACCCGACAATTTTTACACATTGTGTACTTTTACATTGGATTTTACAAGATTGGGACGGATTTCCAATAGGTGTGGGCTCGAATCCCACTTGTAACAACATTTTGCGCTTCGTAATCGGGTTTTTTTACTCCTGCATAGTTTGCAATTAATCTCTTTTATTACTACAAATGTTTTCTTACTAAAGCCGCAAGTTAAAAGACTGGAATGTTAGGATTTCATTACTATTACTTCAGTTCAAAAAGCGTGGTGATAATGGCAAGCAACTTTCTCTCTGTTATATATTTCATTTTATCATTATCCTGTTCTTATCCCAATTAGTTGGGGTCAATATTTATTCTTGTTTCATCGTAAATATTCAAAAAGTTATTGGCAATAGTTTTAAAACCGGTCTCCTGGCTGAAGTCAACTTTCCTACGGAATGTAATTTTTGACCAAACGGCATCAGTTGGAGTTGGCCCAGATAGATATTAAGCTTTTAGTCGTCTTTCACGACATCCTCGAGAAAACTAAGTGTTGATAGTATTCGTAGCCGCTACCACACGGCATATATAATGAATTATTGGTTATTCTTCCAATCATCATCATCTCAGCTCATATAAATCCCACTCTTGGGCTTGAGCCTCTTCCATAATGGAATTGAAATTATCCTACCATATCACGCTGGTCAGACGTGTTAAAATAGAGGTTTTGCATAGATATTATATGAGTTTTATATCCCTTAGTCGTCTCTTACGATCACCCATGGATAAAATAGGGGGTGGTGATTTGAATTCTTATTCTGTCACCACACGGTATAGTATGTCGTTTTAAATAACGGAATATATTTTTCAATATATCTTTCAAAGATAATTGCTGTGCATAATTCCTGTGCCTGGAATATATTTTTCCAATATATTTTCCAAAGATAATTCCTGTGTATAATTCATGTGCCTGGAATATATTTTTCCAATATATTGTTCAAAGATAATTCCTGTGCCTGGAATATATTTTTCCAATATATCTTTCAAAGACAATTTCTGTGCATAATTCCTGTGCCTGGATTATATTTTTCCAATATATCTTTCAAAGACAATTTCTGTGCATAATTCCTGTGCCTGGAATATATTTTTCCAATATATCTTTCAAAGATAATTTCTGTGCATAATTCCTGTGCCTGGAATATATTTTTTCAATATATCTTTCAAAGATAATTTCTGTGCATCTACAATTAAATTCTCTGTCACAAACATGTAAATAGGACATGTTGCATAATTGATATTGCTAGCAAATTAAGTCAATTGTACTGTTTGCATAGATTATAGCAAACAATCATTAGTATTCAACGTTGTTGATTTTGTGTTGTGCTGAGAATTTATATTGGTATGCTAAAGTTGCCTCTGTACAGTTTTCACAATGAAAAGATTGCAATGACATTAAACAATTTAAATCGAGTCTATCTTGAATACTGATGACTTTACATACTTATATCTTATTTATTTATTTATTTGGTTTGCTAACAAATGTAATAGTAGTACATAAGTACATCCACTTATTACTAGTTTTATACATTTACAAAAAGGTTACATTATATAATAAGCAAACACCACATGCACATATTTATCTATAGTATTTTAAGAGAAATATCTTCTTTTTCTTCTTTTTCTCAGCCCTTGTAATCGCGACAAAGACCGGGTTCCCGTGGCCCGCCCTTACGGCGTGGAGGTACATGTAGGGTGGGTCTAAGGGGTCGTGGCACCATTGTAGCAGTGACGAGGACACGGCGAGACACACACTTGAGGTGTGTCCGAGTTGGGACGGGCAGCGCCGTGATCTCGTCGCTGTAATCGGTGCCGACCTGATGCTGCCGGCTGTCGCGAGGGCGATGGTCGACAGCGTCAGGAACTGGGACGCGGTCGCCGCCTTCTGCGAGGCTGTCATCTCGCAGAAGGAGACGGCGGAACGGTTCCGGGAGGATTCCCGTGACCCGGGCCGCCATCAGCGGCCGGGGCGGCGCAGGCGCGAATACCTGCGCCTGATGCCGCCCTAACCGAGGCTTCGGGTGATCGGACCGGGGAATTGTCCGGTCAACCGACGTGAGGCCACCGCGTGAGGACGACGCCTTGACGGCGAAAGCTGTCGGGGCGTCGACAGGAGAGGAGCCCGAGAGGGCATACCGCCGAGCGGGCCACCGAAGACAAAAATCGGGTACCGGTGGCCCGCTCGCACGGCGAAGAAGAGGTGCTTGCAGGGTGGGTCAATGGGGTTGCGCGCCGCATCTTCCGTCACCCCGTACCGACTTGGCGGGGTGCGACGTCCATGGCCCACCGCAAAAAAAAAAAAAAAAAAATAAAGGGGGTCGTGCGCCGCTTCTTCTGTCGACCCGGATGAATTTAGCGGGGCGTGACAAATCCATAGACCGCCGCAAAAAAAAGGTCTTGTAATTGCCGCTGCTTGGCTTGGGTCTCTCCAATAGTGCAATGGCGATTTACTATTTTATACTGGTCAGAAATAGGCCATAGGTAATGCTATTGTAACAAAATTTCCATGTATTGCATCGATGTGTTCTGCATATTATATCCTTCAGTCGTCTTTTACGACATTCACGTGTAAGAAAGAGAGTAATAAATTGTATTCTTACTCCGTAACTACATACAAAATCACGTATTTGGATAACCAACTGTAAATAACCGCTGGATGGGTTTCCATCTAGCCTATGTTGAGCTGCCTTTTTTGAAAAAATATATTATAAACTCATTTGCAAAAAAAACGGGCGGTTTTGATTTTCATTCATATTTAAAAAGATACAATACCAAAAAGGTTTCAATCGTTTGTACACGTTACTGGCCGGTTTTAAAAATGCTGTGGTATTTAAAAAAGTACGTTCTAAATTCAATTTTTCATTTGATGTTCATTTTTACAGAAAACCCCTTTTTATCCTACATTTTTGGCGCGAAGTTCCAGAAGTTAACATCGACTTTCATAACTTTTATTCAATTTTTATCGATTAATTTCATATCCTTGACTGTCAAAGCTTTATTTAATGCTGTTTGGCTGTATCAAAAATGGTAGATAAAGTGGTAAAAGCTACCAAAATTATCGCGCTGCTTGAAGAGGGTTGCAGCCAATGTTTCATGGCTAGGAGGCTAAATGTTAGTCGCTCGACAGTCCAAAGGACCTGGCAGCGATATCAGGAGACTGGTTCCGTCGAGAGAAGGCCTGGTTCTGGAAGAAAACCATGTACCCAACCACGGGATGATCGTTTTCTTGTGAGTCGCGCATTGAGAAATCGCAAATCTTCGTA
Organism: Lymantria monacha; assembly: GCA_905163515.2. NCBI lineage: Eukaryota > Metazoa > Arthropoda > Insecta > Lepidoptera > Erebidae > Lymantria > Lymantria monacha. Next base: position 3,514,064 of record LR991098.1, on the reverse strand, counting down.
TGTGGATCTTAAGAACAACCTCCAAGAAGTAAGAAATGTGCATATTAGTCTATGGACGGTCAGGAGGAGGCTTCTCGCTGCCAATATACGCAGTCACCGCCTGGCCCGCGGCCCCAAATTACTCCGTGAGCACAGAGTTCACAGGCTTAGGTTCGCTAGAAATTGTGAATCATGGACTCAAGACGATTGGAATAGGGTTTTGTTCTCTGATGAAGCCAGGATATCTCTGTTCGGTGAAGATCGACGTCGGCGAGTGCTAAGAAGACAAGGAGAACGCTTTGCAGAGGCATGTTTCGAAGAAATCACACCTTATGGTGGGGGCTCTGTTATGTTTTGGGCAGGAATAAATTCAATGGATCGTACAGAGTTAGTCTTCATTGAAAACGGCTCACTGACTGGGCATCGATACATAACGGAAGTTCTAATTTCTCATGCACAACCCGCATTGGCCGCTCTAGGTGAAGACTCGATTTTTATGGACGACAATGCTCGCGCCCACCGATCCCGCGATGTTAATGCGTATGTGCAAGAGGTCGGCATTCGTCGTTTGGATTGGCCAGCTCGAAGTCCCGACCTCAATCCCATAGAGCATGTCTGGGACGTTCTGAAACGGCGTGTGAGATCAGTACACCCGGCTCCGCAGACCATCAGAGAGCTGAAGAATGTGATTACTGCGGAGTGGGAACGTATTCCGCAAGCAAGTATCCGGGATATACTCGCTAGCATGCCCAGACGAATTCAAGCTGTGATTTTAGCTAGAGGGGGTCACACTCGATACTAAACATTTATCTGCTTTTACTTTATTAAAGAAAAACAAACAAAAAACTTTTTTATTTTTACTTCATGAGCATATGCACTACTAGCGAATATACACTAATAGCGAGGTTTAGCATTATTTCCCATAAATTGTATCTAAATTTTATGAAATACTGATGAAAACGATTATTTTCTTATTAATTTACCAAATTGTGTGGATAAAACTACCTATAATTATCAAACAAAGAAATATTAACATTTGAAATGGTTCATTGCTTAGGTGCCCGTTTTTTTTGCAAATGAGTGTATATTGAATCTTTTATTATGTAAACAAGTTGACCCTATATTTTATTTCCATTTTATAATAAGAATTTTCTTTTTACGGCACAATATTGGCGAAAAATTAAAGAAAAAATCACAATAGATTTAGTCAGATCGTTTCTAAATGATGGAGATAAGTACTTGTACTTCCCGCCTTTCTTTTTAGTGCATTTCTCAATGTTAATTTTAAATTTTAATGTTTTATTATCATCTGTCTGCTGTGACATTAAATGAATATTTTTATTCTTTATTTTTTTACATAGATGAATAGATAGGTGAAATTCTAGGCACTGGTATATATAAATAATTATACCCGCCCCTAATAATTATTCCCTATATTTTACACGTCCTCATTATTTGCGCTTTCCATCTTCAAATATCGAGGATCATCGAATATTGAAGGGCTCTTGGGAGGGACGGAGTGCTTGTATGTACATGTATTATTAATTGTCTCTTCTGCATCAAGCCTCTGATACAGTAATATTATTTGTGTTTGTATTCCTTAATAAATATTTATTTAAATATATAAATGTATTATATTATTATATATATTCCTGGTGATCATACAGGTTTATCCTAGAACGAACATCAGGCCTTCATATAGGCTCCCTCCATTTATTGTATATATATATATATATAGCTGTGTGGTAACGGCTAAGAATACTACCAACCCTTACTTTGCTCGCGGATGTCGTAAAAGACCGACTAAGAGCTTTATAACGACTTGAGCCAACTCCATCTGATGCTGTTTGGTCAACAATCACATTCCCAAGGAGTGTTGACGTATAGCAGGCGGCCGAAAACTTGCAGCACCACCCCTTTAGTACGGCACTAGGTTTTTCGACATTTATTTTTAATCATCTATAAGCTATAAAAAAGCCGTACATTAATAATTAGACGTAATTCCTCATTTATACCAGAGAAATTCCATTTACTCACACGTAGCACCATTTACTCACCTGTACCGCTCAGAAATGACGGCATAGCGCCCAAAATTATTTTTTGATATAATAACAGCCTTCTAAGCATTATTCACGTTGGTTCATTTCACAGGTTAATTTTTCCATGGGCTTGTAGTCTATAGTATATAAATAGATTCATAGTAGCTTAATGTTTTAATTGTGACCCTTTATGAAGATAAATGAATAGTTATTCTTATTTGTACCTCCTTTTTATTCATGGGGTTTTCCGGTCCTTCGGGCGTTTTACACGCGGACATGAGTCCAATACGCAGAGGCTTTTGTAGAAATTTTATCTAAAAATTGGGATAGAACATCTACCGATCACACTCCTCTTCTACTCATAGCATTAGTGAACTGCCAGCGGTGGATTTAAAACTATTTCGAGTTAATGTTATCTGAAATATATCTATGTGATTGGCTGTTTAATTAACTTACTTTTTTTTTCAATTAAATTTAATTAAAAACTATTGATTTTATTGTTATTATTATCTTTATTAATATTTCCATCTAATGACTTCTAATGTTTACGCGATTATTACATATTTGAAATATCGAATCATTTTTTTTTATATATAGAATCATTCTCTTTTTGTACTGGCAGTGAATTTGTATTAATTTTGTATTAAAATGTGGGTCAAAATTTAATATCTCATAGGGTAGATATAAATAAATTTCTGTAATAACAATACGCACATATTGGACGTAAGACACCTTAGTCCTCCCGTGACCATGATCACTTGAAAGTGTTCAAAACGTCGGGAAATTAAAAATCAAATAAAAACGCGATAGAATCCGTAAAAGTAGTTTTATTTCAAATATTTTCAACTACTATATATATTTCTAAATATAATCATCATTCTCTTACTCTTATCCCAATTACTTGGAGTCGATACAATATGTACTCTTCTTTCATAGTACATATTGTAAAAGTTATTGGCAATAGTTTTATGACCGGCCGCCTGCCAGACGTCAACCCTTCTTGGGAATATAATTGTTGACCAAACGGCATCAGATGAAGTTGGCCCAGGTAAATGGCCCAGATAAGGCTCTTATTCGTCTTTTACGACATCCAAGAGCAAAGTAAGGGTTGGTAGTATTCATAGCCGCTACCACACAGCTATTATATGACTAAAGGATATACATATATGGATATAAAATCTATGCAAAAGTAGGACCATTAAAAAAACCTTACATCACTCTGTCTAACCAGCGTGGTATAGTCAGATATTTTCTATACAATTGTGGCTTGAACCCAGCAGTGGAACGTGTAAATATAATATAAATTAAATCTCTTATAGTATTCCTTCCCAGTTTCATTGAAGGAAAAATCTTTTCGTATTCACATTTAAGTGATTCGTGTTTAACTTACCGTAAACGACATGACTCAACATGGTTGATTTTCGAGCTGAAAGTATCAATGTTAAGTGCATGAAATGAGGAAATGTATTTGTATGTTTAAATTTTAACATAACGAATATATATTTGTTGCGCTTTTTTATGTTTTCTTTTTTTATTTTAACAATATCGTAACTTTTTTAAAGATTTGTGTATGGGTTCACAGAAGGGATATCGCGCAGTCACATAAACTACCTTATTATGCTTCTAAGCGAGAGTTGGGTATGCAGAAAAGAGCATGAAAGTAAAATTAATGCGGTCGAAATGCGATCTCTAAGAAAATCTGTGGAGTTAGTCTGACCGACCGCATTCGCAACGATGACGTAAGAGAGAGAGTAGGTATGACAGAGAATATTAGTGTAATGATGCGAAAGGGAATGCTCCGATGGTTCGGACATGTGGAAATAATGCCAAATGAACGTCTGGTTAAGAAGATATACAATGCGAAAGTGGAAGGATGTAGATACCGGGGAAGACCGAGACTCACCTACCTAGACCAGATTGGTCACGTACTGAAAGAAGGTGGAGTCAAGAGTCTCCGAAACCGGCGAGCGTGTATGAAGAGAATTATTAATGTTGAAGAAGCGAGTGAAGTATGCAAGTATAGAGTTCTCTGACACTCTGTTCTCTCTGCCTACCCTGCAAGGGATATGGCGTGATGATATGTATGTGTGTATTATGCTTCTCTGCTTATTATGGTTAATCTGAAAATTAATATTTTAAGTCTGGGTGTTATTTTTTGTTAATTTTTTGTAAAATACCCTGCGATTCAAATTTATTCCTTAGTCTTGCGTATTTATTACCTTTAAATTAAACCTAGACAAGATAGTTCATAACCAAAGAAATAAGTAATACATTTATATTAAAAGAAACAATTTATTTATTCATCAATAACTTGAATAACATAGTGTATTAAATAAGTAGTGGTTAAGATACCGACCTTACGTACCAGAGCTGTAAGTACGATGCCTGCGTAAGAAAATACTTTGTGCAATCTAGAAACTATTGTTCTGACTCAAAGTATAATTTGACTGCGTTAATTATATGTTCGTAATGTCCCTCGTATTACTGGGATTATTTCCTTAGTGCAGGGAGTTTAAAAAAGAAGCTATTTATATAAAATTATGAAAATATTTTAACTTTTCTCAAATTCGCAATTATATATAGCTTAAGTAAATATTTTGTGAGCTCTTTTTATCAGGTAATTGCAATGACTGCACAGATGGCGTAGTGGTTAAGATACTGACCTTCCGTGCCAGTGCCGTGGGTTCGATTCCCACGCAGGACATTACTTTGTGCGATCCACAAAGTGTTGTTCTGAGTCTGGGTGTAATTTGTCTGCGTTAATTGCATGTTTGTAAAGTCCCCCGCAATACAAGGTTTACTTCCTTAGAGTGCAGGGTGGTGTCTTTTAAAAATAAAGAAAGAAAAAGAAAAAAAAATCACAAAAGAAAATGCAATCAATATTATAAAGTTATCAATAGTATAAAATAAATCTGTCCTTTTAAATTTTTATAATTATTGAAAGTAAAAAAAAAAACAACTTAAAGTTTTTTTTTGCTTTCAGCTAAACATAATATTACGTATCTTCATCTCACATAATTTCTAATGTTTGCCTCTAGTGACAATACAAATTTGCATACAATAATTAATTCGAGTATTAACATCCTCTAGTACATACCAATTAAGAGAGGATGGGAGACACGGTAACAATTATTACACGCGATGTTATATGACAAGCTTCACTGATTACAATTTAGATATTAATTTGTATTTGCAATACTTAATATGTAGTGGGATTTCATAACAAGCTATTATAATAAAGATATGCTTGTGTATTGTAACGAGAATGGAGAAAATATGAAATTGATATATGATAGAGTCTCTATCTTAGTCTCTACACGACCAACGAAGAATATTCTTCAAAAGGACTTTTATAATACGAAACACGACTATTTTTTTAAGGAAAGTGGAAGGACCACAATGTTGGTAGTTTTCTGTCGTCAGCTGCGGATTGGTCCGTCCGGGGTAATCAAAGATCCATGGGCGGCAGTAACACTTACCATCAGATCGGCTTGCTCGTATGTCACCAAGAGCAATAAATAAATCTGTATTTATAAGTAAGAATATTTACAGTGCTGTGTGTTAGTGATTATGAATACTACCAGCCCTTAGTCTGCTCGTGGATGTCATAAAATACTACTAAGAACTGTATATTGAGCTGGACTAACTCCACTTGATGCCATTTGGTCTACAATTGCATTCCCATGGAGGGTTGAAGTCAGAGAACTCAGGCAGGCGGCTGGTCATCAAAAAATATTGCCAATAACTTTCGCAATATATATAATATTCGTGTATATATTGCGTCGACCCCACGTAATTGAGATAAGAGCAGGAGAATGATGAATTTATAATATTTACAATACATATAATTTTAACTCTGTATAAATTACTCTGTTTTTTTTTTTCTTTGATTGTCATTTGTAGTTTGAGGCCAGACGGCAAACGGGGCGGGCGCGGCATGACATTTTCAAACATAAGAACTTCATTTGAGCGTCCATAGAGGACACGTGGGCGCGTGGCGGACGCGGGAAGCGGCGCGGGCTAGTTTGCGCGGGGAGCGCGCGGGCCACTCGTGCCATAGTTCGTTCATACAAGTGGCTGCAGTGAGTGCGCGGGCGGCAAGAGACAACCCGCGCGGGAGCGGCCATCTCAAGCTAGTTCGAGCTAACCGCGCGCGTTGTTGCCTGTGGACAGGCACAATCGCGCGCATTTTCGCACCCGCGCCACTCACCGCACTGCGCTGCCAGTGTGGCCAAGCACGTAGTGTACTCTAAAAAATGCTTTCTTAGCCGACGAGGGCTGACTTTAAGGAAAATCAAAATTTGCGGTAGTGATGGAAAAGTTAAGAGGTGAACGCATGAAGTGATATGGACATGTTATGAGGCGGGATAAAAGTAATGTTGTGAAGAAAATTTTAAGCATGAGTTTCGAAAGCTTAAAGGGCAAAGGAAGACCAAAGAAAAGATGAATGGATTGATTTGAATTTTATCGCGTTTCTATTTGATTTTTAATCCTCACGTTTCAAACACTTTACACTTTAAAATACCGTAAAGTTTACAGCATTCATGGTCACGAGAGGACGTAAAGTGCCTCACGTCCAACAAGTCATCGTTATTACAGAGATTTATATCTAAACCGCTTCAATAATAAATATTTACCTCCATTATTTTACCATATAAAATTTTGATCCACATTTTTGATACAAATTCAATGTAATGGATTCTATATATTATTTTGGGCAAGTTATTATTGCCGAACGAACGTCTGGTTAAGAAGATATACAATGCGAAAGTGGAAGGATGTAGGTACCAGGGGAGACCGAGACTAACCTACCTAGACCAGATCGGTCATGTACTGAAGGAAGGTGGAGTCAAAAGTCTCCGAAACCGGCGAGCGTGTATGAAGAGAATTATGAATGTTGAGGAAGCGAGTGAAGTATGCAAAGATAGAGTTCTCTGGCACTCTGTTCTCTCTGCCTACCCTGCAAGGGATATGGCGTGATGATATGTATGTATGTGTATATATTATTAAATATTAAATTTGTGGTGATTGTTATACTGTGACAATTTACTAATTTAAAACTAATAGATCTAATAAGTTATCACCAATTTTGGAACGCGGCCACGCTGAGAAGACATGTTCTTCTGCAAGAAAACTCGTAGGGCATTAAAACTAAAATAATTATCAGTAGCACTTTCCTTGTCAACTTATTACCTCAATTGTGACTAATTCACTTGGCAAGGGCTACAAATTAATTATTATACCCTTAAGAGAGACATAGGTCCAATAGTAAACGATAGACGAATGGAGGCTATATTAGGGCTCAGCTCAAATCAGAGCCACAGCCAGGTAGCTGGCTGGCTGCCTATCGTGGGATGTGATCTAGGCTTCAAACTCTCTACTCACCGAATAAAGTGCAGTAGTAAATTGGTTTGGGGATCAGTAGCAAATTGGTCCCGGGTAATTTGATGGGGTTCGACCAAACCATACCTAGTCCTTAAAGAAAGAGATTTTAGTACGAGTGATTTTGTGAAATAAATTACTGTATTATTTCTTTGACCAAAACATAAAGCTATATTTTTAATGAATTACCTTCTCACCGATAAACATGTTGACGTGGGACCGCCTACCTCTTTTCTGATTACTAGAAAATACTCGACGCAAACAACGTGAATGTCATTATCGTTGATTTATGGAGGAAATACTAAAAGGGTTCTTATAGATCTTTCGTTCGTTGCCTTTACATACTTGGAGCTGAGATTTTAAAAGATACAACTGATGTGTTTGAAATTGATGATTCTCTATGTGCCGATGAAATAAGAATATAATAGTCAGCACCTTTTATTTGCAAGTAGGAGTCGTATAATCAGGTAAGAGTCAGAGCCAGGGGAGAGAGCGGCAGCTCTCTTTTAGGAAACGTATAAGACCTTACTGCCATTGCTGACGTGCTCAACACACGTAGCAATTATGGCACTCGCCTTTCTTTCACGGGGTTCTACGTTTAACCGTGGACAGGAAAGTTTGAATGACTGCATAAAGATTATTTTTCAAACTCTTATAATTTCAAAGGCCTTAAAATCTGTGAAAAATAAGGGTCTAAAAATTTAAGCTTATAATATCAAGTGTTAGATAGTCCGCTTTGCCCTCAAACAAAAATAACGAGTAAAAGTTTACATTATTATTTTAAACTTTATAAGTTTGTATCGAATAAACTTTCAAAGATATTGAATACATATTTTATAGATTATTAGATGAGAAGATCTTTTATCATTTTTCACCAAGCACGACACATTAATAACAATTCAAAGTCAAAGTTTATTATAAACTAAATGTAGAGAAAATAAAGTTGTATTTTGAAACAAATATTGCATTTTTCTTGTACGTATTTTTATGTCATTAATTGTATTATTTTATACACAATTTAGTTTCTTTTAAGCAAGAGAGTTTTCACAATAGTAATTAGATACACAGACACCATAGCGGACTAGGTAGTGAGCTCCCATAGTGTGTCGTGAAATCCTAATAGAATAATTTATTATATAATAGATTTAATTTATTCTGTATTTTAATTATAAATCTGATGTGAATGATAAACACGCTAATATCGTAAATTTGTTTATGTTTTCTGAGTTATAAATTATTATCCATTAGTAAAAATGAAATATAGCTGATTCTAATTTATTTAAAAAAAAAAATATTTTATTTAATCACTTAAGGCAAACGCACTTGTAACGAAAGTACTGTATTCTACTATGGATATATGAATTGCTGGATCTGGTGAATATAGTATTGTTAACGATTAAAATAAATACCATATTGAATCGATTTTTGATCAGATTACTTGCTTTTATTTGGCATTGCCATTCGACGTAGTAATGCTGCTTATATAGGCACGTTGCCTACTAGCAGCGAATTTAGATATAATTATTCATTTTATTTAATTCATTTCATATTTAAACTTATACTTAAACGAATGTTTTAACTTATACTTAAAAGAGAATGTTTGAAAGTAGCGCCAGTGACGGATAAGTTAAGGAGTGAACGTTTGAGCTGGTATGGACATGTGATGAGACGGGATGAAAGTAATGTTGCGAGGAAGGTTTTGAGTATGAATGTTGAAGGCTCTAGGGGTAAAGGGAGACCAAAGAAAAGATGGATGGACTGCGTGAAGCATAATATGTATAAACAGGGAGTGACTACAGAGATGACGTCTGATAGGGATGTATGGAAAAAGAGGACATATTGCGTCGACCCCAAGTAGTTGGGATAAGAGCAAGAGAATGATGATTTAAACTTATACTTAAACATTTAAATCTATGCTTATCAGCTGTCTACTGATTAGTCTAGGCTTTACCATGAAACTTGCTTTTATTAATACATTTGATAGGCGGTTTAACTATTAAAGTTAGTCATCATTATTCTACATTCTTCTGCTCTTATCCTAATTACTTGAGGTCGATGCAATATATACTCGTACATATTGCATGAGTCAGCCGCCTGTCTAACATCAACCTTCTTTGGGAATAAAACATTAAATACAACACAATTTAAAAATGTATGAATAAGTTTTTGGTAGACAAATGTTATTATACAATTAATGATTTCCTAATACATAATATTGACATAAACAATTTTACTGACCTTTCCACTAAATTATAGCTAATATATTTTATAACATTGTATTAAATATTTGCACGCCTTATTGTGGCAAAATATAGAGATGCCTACTAACCTCATTCTGTAACAAGACTTTGTACTTACCTATATTGCAAATAAAATGATTTGATTTGATTTTAATGTTATTGTTGACCAAACGGCATCAGGTCCTGTTGGCCCAGGTCGATATCACTCTTAGTCGTCTTTACCAATTCCATGAGCAAAGTAAAGGCAGGTAGTGTTCGTAACTGCTACCAGACAGTAACAGTTGTACTTAGTATAATAATTGCTTTAGGGAGTACCTAAATGGTGATAGACAGGTACGTGTACCATAAGTTATGGGGTTGTGTGCCATCCCTTTCGTCGACTTGAATGAATCGAGCGGGTTACGACACCATAGCCTGTCCTTCCAAAAAAATATGCGTGCGTACAATGTACACATATCAGAAGTGAAACTTTGGCAAACTATTTTTTAAATCTATTGTACATACATCAACCAATAGCGTGTACTCTCTCTCTCTATCTCTCTCCCTCTATCTCTCTAGTGGGGGGGTCAGATAGTGGGGATGCTACGAAGAGTCGCACAAAGAAGAGACCGAGAATGTCTAATGTGTTCTATCTCATTCTTTCGCTGGCTGAATCCTATACATTTATGTGTTTGTGTCTCTATGGACTTATTTTTTCGTTTCATAGAGTTTGAAATCAAAACGATTCTAAAGAAGTTTCATTTCAAAAAGTGAAGTACTGCTACCCATTTTATTGGTTTTATTTTAGACAATTTTTACGACTCCCATGAAAAAGTACGGGATGGTGACATACAATTTGTCACCACATTTCTTCTTATTTTTCTTCTCAAAATATATACGTTCCTGTTCGGCTCGAGCATCCTAAATAATGTAATTTGACTACACAAATGGCGTAGTGTTTAAGATGCCAACCTTCCGTGCCAATGTTATGGGTTCGGTTCCTATGCAGGACAATACCTTGCGATACACAAAATGTTGTTCTGAGTCTGGGTATAAATTGTCTGCGTTAATTATTCGCATGTAAAGTCCCCCACAATACAAAGATTATTTTCTTAGTGAAGGGTGGTGTCTTTAAAAAAATATGAAAGGGAAAATAACCCGCCATACTGTGTTTGTCAGTTAGGTTAGCATAGAGTATTACGTTGAATTTTCTTCTTTTGAATCAATGTTATATAAATATCATATCCTTTAGTTATCTTCTACTCCCAGGGAAGAAAGGATGGGATTGATAGTACTCTTCTACTACTACTTTTCTGTCTTGTCTATTCTTACTCCATCATCACACAAATAATTTTAAATGTTTAATAATCATCATTCTCTTGCTTTTATCCCAACTACTTGGGGTCGACGAAATATGTCCTCTTTTTCCATACATCCCCATCAGACGTCATCTCTGCAGTCACTCCCTGTTTATCCATATCATGCTTCACGCAGTCCATCCATCTTTTCTTTAGTCTCCCTTTACCTCTAGAGCCTTCAAAATTCGTACTTCAAACCTTCCTCGCAACATTAGTTTCATCCCGTCTCATCACATGTCCATACCAGGTAAAACATTCACTCCTTAACTTATCCATCATTAGCGCCACTATCAAGCATTCTCTTATACGGTCATTCCTTATCTTATCCATTCTCGTCACGCCGTACATCCATCTCAACATTTTCATCTTCGCTACATGTTTAATAATATTTTAATTCAATTATAAGTTATTTGAACTGCCAAATAAATGTTTTATTTATTTCACTTTGCTTATCTGTATACACCAGGCATATATTTAGTGATATGTGTCACAGTGGCCCACTTTACGTTATTGGAAATCGTATTACATTGATGAATTCGTATTAATAATTGTTATATCGACATTGACTGAATTATAAAGAAAATATCTTTTATTTATTGATATTTATTTTTAACAAGTTTAATTGGGACATATATTTGCGATGCCATACCCTCATATTTACACGACTATTAAGTATTTGAATTAAATTATTTTTACGGATTCTGTGTTTGTATTTGATCTTTAATTTATAGACATTTCGAACACTTTATAGCGTTCATGATCACCTTAGTCATCCCGTGATCATGAGCGATGTGAAATCTACGATACGTCGGGCAATTAACAACGTGCAATTAACAAATACAAATGTAATAGAATCCGTAAAAATACTTTTATTTTAAATATATTTACGAATTATAGTGTTTCTATTTGATTTTATTTTAACAAATAATTTTCAGCCTGGCCATAGACGCGATAAAATCCGTTCAAATTGTTTTATTTTATATGTATAATATTGGTGTATTCATATTTTGTATGTAATACTACGCGGCGCAACATAAAGCGCGCAGAAAACTATATGTTTTTTTTTACGGAATCGTACATACATTCATATCATCACGCCATATCCCTTGCAGGGTAGGCAGAGAGAACAGAGTGCCAGAGAACTCTATACTTGCATACTTCACTCGCTTCCACAACATTCATAATTCTATTCATACACGCTCGCCGGTTTCGGCGACTCTTGACTCCACTTTCCTTCAGAACGTGACCAATCTGGTCTAGGTAGGTGAGTCTCGGTCTCCTCCGGTACCTACATCCTTCCACTTTCGCATTGTATATCTTCTTAACCAGACGTTTGTTCGGCATTCTTTCCACATGTCCGGACCATCGGAGCCCGGAGCATCGGACCCTTTCGTATCTTTACACCAATACTCTCTTTCATACCTACTCGCTCTCTTACGTCGTCACGAATCACAGATTTTCCGTAGAGATCGCATTTCGATCGCAATAACTTTTATTGAAATTCTTGGTATTTCTCGAAATTTTACGGAATAGTATTACTATTTATTGAAATTCTCGGTATTTCTCTACTATCATATACGTGTACTAATATGCATGATTTCCGTATGGTGAAGGAGTAAGAATACAATTCACCAACCCCTTAACTTACCCATGAGTGATCGTAAGAGACAACTAACGAATATACAATTCAAATAAAAAAAAAACAAAAAAATAGATGTTCTATGCAAGAAAAGGAAAACTCAAAACAAAACCCTATACCAACACGTCTGACCAGCGTGGTATAGTAGGTGAATTTCCCTTCCATTATAGAGAAGGTTTGAGCCCAATAGTGGGAAATATAGGAGTAGAGATGATGAATATGCATGTATTATACATATAAACCTTCCTCTTGAATCACTCTATCTAAAAACCGCATTAAAACCTATTTTAAAAAACTAAGCGTATAAGTGACAGCTTTGACTTTGTTTTACACTATGTAAAGATATACTGAAGCACTGTATTGTTATAATTTTCAAAGTATTAATCTAAGCCAGAACAGCTAGTATAAGAGTTTTATATCACTACTGAAACAGTTTTATTTAAGCTGCAAAGTTGTTTGGCAGCCTTACAAATTTTCTGAAATAACGTAGCAATAATCTTTTGGCCAGTTATCAAGAAGGTGAGATGCTAAAAGTTAAGCGGAGACACTTTAAAGCAGTACGCTAACGTTCTAAGAGCTTAAAATACTCTAACTTGGCTAGTATTTATAATATGATATTAAATTGTAAACATAATTTTTAAGATTTTATTATACTTATTGCTATTTTCTTCGCATTGATAGATACATTTTCCATCTACTCTTTTTCCCGTGGGTGTCGTGAAATATGACTAAAGTATACAATATGCTAGTAGTATTAGGACTACGCTATTAAGAGTTTTCTGTCCACAGCCACGGGCAGGTCCATCCCGGGTAGTACCACACTTCCGCAGAAGATTAACGTCTGAGCGATGTCAATGTGTTGTTGCATTTCGTTCAGTGAGCGAGAAATCCGGAAGCCCAACTGAGTGGAGTTGGGGTTTGGATATTAGTAGGCAGCGGCCTAGCTACGAGTATACTCTTGGCATTGAAAAGGTCCATGGGCGGCAGTAACGCTTACCATCAGGTGCGCTGCTTGCTTGTTTGCCACCATAAGCAATAAAAAAACTTTGCATATATCTAAGCAAGAAAAGAAATAATTCAAATAAAACCCTAGATTAACCTGTTTCAATAGCGTGAACGTGATGTAGTAGGTCAAATTTCCCTTCTATTATGGAGGAGTCTCAAGCGCAGTGGTGGGACATATTTAAGCTGAGATAATATTAGACGCTTTAAGAAAGATTCTGTTTGCGTCTGTTGTGCCTAATTTTACCAACGACTCCTAAACTTTAGATTCAGGTTAGGTATTACTTAAGTATGGCAGTTTTCTGTGTGGTAGCGGCCACGAATACTACCAACCCTTACTTTGCTCGTGGGTATCGTAAAAGACAACTAAGAGCCTTATAACGACCTGGGCCAACTCCATCTGATGCTGTTTGGTCAACAATTACATTCCCAAGGCGGGTTGACGTCTGGCAGGTGGTCGGTCTTAAAACTATTGCTAATAACTTTTACAATATGTACTATGAAAGAAATGTACATATTGTATCAACCCCAAGTAATTGGGATAAGAGTAGGAGAATGGTGACCTGAGTTTGACAGTTGGTGATAAGGTTAAATTTAATTAAAATTATATATAAAATTAAACTTATATATTATTTCCATTGCTTTAGGTATTACCTAAATTTTACGACGTCTGTGAAAATGTTCCTTAGTCGTCTTTTTTAATAACCATAATGGTAAATTATGGATTATTAATGGAATATATATTTAGTTCCTAAATACCTACAAGGATATAATACCTACAAGGATAAGGATACGAAAATTTCTAATTTAATAATTATTAATTAATTGCTAATTAATAATTATCAACTTCACATTTTCTTATAAAAGGATCTTAATTCAAAGGGATTCGTTTTCTTTCAACTAATTTATGTGTTAACGAACTGTAGTTTAAATAAATAATTTGATCTTATCTTAAAATTAATTGAATTGTCTTATGTAGCTTAATATGTTGTTTTTATTTTCTAATTTGCATTTGAAAACTCTTTAAAGGTCTTTTACGTAAATAAAATACTGCTTGGTATTGACATTTACCTAAATAATATATAACACAGTAAAATATAATATAATAATAATAATAATTTGGAAATTCCAAAAGTGCACGCCTCATAATTTTTATATTATTTATCATTTACTATTTATTAGTCAATGCCATATATGAAAATGAAAGATAAAAATAATATTATTGAAATTTCGTGCCATTCTCATATTAATTCGTAATTGCAATTAAACGACAAAGAATTACCAAGCCATTTTCGAAAGGAAACAGCGTGTTGCGATAATGAAGCCTTTTAAAAAAATATATTTTGATACATTTATTTTTACGATCGTAATCGTGCCAGATCCAGAATAAATAATAATAATAATTTAATAATAATAATTTATTTCTGCTTACAAATAAGATTTTAGATTATACATTAAATTATTCTAAGATATTCATTTAATATGATATATAATACTAATTAACATTTTAAATATATAATTAACATTTTCATTCACATGAGATCTAAAATACATAGATTTTTAATAGGTATATTTCAAATATCAAATTTATCATATCAAATGAAACTAATCTCATGGATTTCATTACCTTTGTATGAGTTTTATCAATAATTAAAACATTGGAATACAATAATTGAATGTGTTAATCATAATTTTTGAAATTAAATTTTAGTTTTTTATATGCGATTAAAATACATGACATCAATTTCAATTTTCCTAAGTGATGAATATTAGGAGGTATTTTGATTATAATATACTTATGGCTACCGTCATAATATGAAACAAATAACCTGTTGTTATGAACAAATTTGTTGATACCAATTACTAATTAATTAATGTATTCTCATAAGATTAGGTGGTCTGATCTTAAACTAGACCATAGCCTGTACTATAAGTATCAGAGCACCTGCCCCCATGTACAACTTAATGATAATATACGTGTAATTAATGTTTCATGGTATTCAAGAGTAACAGACTGTGAGATTTATTGTTGATCATATGAGAGCGGTATGGCATGCCAGGATATGGATATGTACGAATTAATGAATATGACAGTGA
Organism: Lymantria monacha; assembly: GCA_905163515.2. Taxonomy (NCBI): domain Eukaryota; kingdom Metazoa; phylum Arthropoda; class Insecta; order Lepidoptera; family Erebidae; genus Lymantria; species Lymantria monacha. Next base: position 3,498,349 of record LR991098.1, on the reverse strand, counting down.
TTAAGAGTGTGTATGTTTGCGTACTATATGAGTATTGACAGCGTATATGTGTGTGCGTGTGTGTGTGGGTCTGTGTGTGTGCGCATGTGTTTGTGAATGTGTGTGTGTGTGTTTGTATGTCAGATTAAGTGGTAGGTTCTTTACTTTAGAAATTGTAATAATGTTTCTGTTTCATTGTAGTTCAAGCTATGCTAAGCTATATCCGGACGTCCTCGAATATTTTTTTTAATCAACTATTTTCTTACTTTAAACAAAATAATTGCTTTTTAAAAATATCAATGTGTGATATTATTATTCTATAAGTGCAATGTGAGAAAAATACAATCATTTTTAGGTTTCAATAGTCCTTGATTTCCATATGTCGAGAGTAGAGCAAGACGTCAACGCTTCGCTTATGAGGCGTGCAATAGCGTTTTTTGTCATTTGAAATAAAACTAGCTATACGGATTTTGATTTTACGTAGATTGAATTTGTATAAAAATGTGGGTCATAATTTAATAACTGATATTGTTGTATAGTGTAGATATAAATTTCTCTAATAACGATGGCTTATTGGACGTGAGAAACCTTAGTCCTGCCAAGACCATGATCACCATAAAGTGTCGAAACGTTGGGCAATTAAAAATCAAAAACATACGTGATAGAATCCGTAAAAGTAGTTTTAATAATTTTAGATTATAGTTTCAATGTAACAAACTATTACTGCTTTTAGATTATCCGTGTGGTGACGAAGTAAGAATACAATTCGTCACCCCTATTTTACCCGTGGATGATCGTAAGAGACGACTAAGGGATATAAAATGCATATAACATCTTAGCAAGAGAAGGAAAACTCGAAACAAAAACCTATACCAACACGTCTGACTAGCGTGGTATAGTAAGTTAATTTCCCTGCCATTATGGAGGAGGCTCGAGCCCAACAGTAGGACATATATGAGCTGAGATGATGATGATGAATTAACGCAAATTAATTACACCCAGATTTAGAACAACACTTTCTAGATCGCACAAAGTATTATCACGCCACTTGCACCGAAGGTCGGTATATTAACCGCTACGCTATCTGTGCAGTCATTATTTTTAGGCTATTCGATGATATTGGTATTTTCACAGATTTTTTCTTTTCCATGAGTGATGGTAAAAAAAACGAATGAGTTACTCAAGTAAATAAAACATTACATAGTAGAAAGAAAACGTAATATCCTATACCCACCCAACCGGCTAGCTAGGTCTGGTTTAGTAGTTCAATTTCCCTCTACTGTCACGAACGTTTTAGCCTAGCAGTGGAATTGGAAATTGGAAGAACAGAATAATACTAAAGCTTTGTGAAGAGAAATAGATAGTAAGTTATTTATCATTCAGCCTTTTGCCATCCATTGCTGGACGTAGGCCTCCCTCATATTTCGCGGTCCTGTGCCGCCGCATCCAACGATTCTCAGTAATACTCACCAAGTCGTAGGTCCATGTGGTTTGCGATCAACACTGCGTCCGATATACAGTCGTCACCACTCGAGAACTTCTATAGCTATTATTATTATATTTATTAAAACTTATGGCTATGAAATGGATTAAACATTTCTAAATATAATATAAAAAGTAATATATTTAAAAATATAAAAAGCATATTAATACACCGGCAGCGAATATAGGGAACAAACCGCAGGGCTCCAACACAAGGGCCTCCTTCACCAACTTGGAGGCCTCGATACGGCGACTGGCACCGGGCCTCGTCCTGGTTCTGGGGGACTTCAACGCCAAATCCACGGCGTGGGGGTCCCCTATGACGGACGACCGCGGGCGGGCGGTCATCGAGTGGGCGGCTTCACTGGGCCTCTGTGTTCTTAACAGGGGCTCAGTGAACACGTGTGTGCGGCAGCAGGGCGGGTCGATAGTGGACTTGTCGTTCGCTAGCCCCGCTGTCGCACCACGGGTGAGGAACTGGAGTGTCCTGGAGGAGGCGGAGACCCTATCGGACCACCGGTACATCCGGATGGAGGTCTCCCCTCTCCGGGACCCCGGTAGGGGTCACAGGGCGGACGGAGCTCCCGCGTTTCCGCGGTGGGCTGTGGGTCGTCTTGACAGGGACCTACTGGCGGAGGCAGCCATCGTTCACACGTGGCTGTCCTCACCGCCCCCAGCGGACGGGGTGGACGCCGAGGCTGTCCGCATCCGCAGTGCGTTAACGCAGATCTGCGATGCGGCCATGCCCAGAGTGCGGCGGCGTCTACCTCCGAGGCAGGGGGTCTACTGGTGGTCCCCAAGATTGGCGGACCTTCGTGCGGCATGTATCAGAGCCCGAAGGTCCTACACCCGCAGCCGGCGGCGTCACCGCGACGCTGAGCGGGAGGGCCAGCTGTACGAGGCGTACCGCGATGCGCGGACGGCCTTTCGGCTGGCCATCCGAGCCGCCAAGGGTGCGAGTTGGCAGGAGATGCTGGACGGTCTCGACCGTGACCTCTGGGGTCGCCCGTATCGCGCGTCGCTGAATAAGCTTCGCGCGCAGGGCCCCCCCCTCACCGAGACCCTCCAGCCCGACTTCCTCTGTAGGGTGGTCGAGGAGCTGTTTCCCCGGCAGTCGGAACACACGCCCCCGGTCATGGCCTCGCCAGAACAAGACCGGGAGGCTGACGACGAGAGTGTTCCGCCCGTGACGGAGACGGAAGTGGGAGCAGCTGTGGCGCGGATTCGTTCCGCGACCACGGCCCCCGGCCCGGACGGAATACCAGTCCGGGTGCTGACGTCGCTCCTCGAGCACCTCGAGCCTCGCCTCAGGCAGCTGTACAACGCCTGTTTGGCGTCTGGACGGTTCCCTGAGTGCTGGAAGGAGGGGAGGTTGGTTCTCCTGCCAAAGCCGGGACGGCCCCCGGATTCGCCGTCGGCCTACAGGCCCATCGTGCTCCTCGACGATGTGGGTAAGCTGCTGGAGCGCATCCTCGCTGCCCGCATCGTCCAGCACCTGGAGGAGGTGGGACCCGATCTGTCGGACGCTCAATTCGGTTTTAGAAGGGGGCGTTCGACCATCGGGGCCCTGCTACGACTGAGGCAGACGGCCGCGGAGGCTGTCACCGGCGGGGGAGTGCTGTTGGCGGTGTCGCTGGACATCGCCAACGCATTCAATAGTCTGCCATTCAGCTGCATCAGGGAGGCGCTCCGATTTCATGGGGTGCCCTTGTACCTGAGGCGGCTGGTGGCGGACTATTTGGAGGGGCGCAGTGTCCTCTGCGCGAGTCCCGCAGGGGACATTGTGCGGACGTCCATGTCGTGCGGCGTTCCACAGGGGTCGGTTCTGGGGCCGACTCTGTGGGACATCGGGTACGACTGGGCGTTGAGAGGGAGTCTCCCCCCCGGGCTGAGTGTGATATGCTACGCTGACGATACGCTCGTCACAGCCCGGGGCAGGACACTCGAAGAGGCGGCGAGCCTGGCCACTCTCGGCACCGAGGAGATGGTCGGGCGAATCGAGGCGCTGGGGCTCAGGGTGGCCCTAAATAAGACGGAGGCCCTATTGTTCCATGGGCCACGCGTAAGGCCGCCAATCGGCGTCTCGCTAGTCGTCAACTCCGTCCACATCAGCATCCAGGCCCATATGAAGTACTTGGGTCTGGTGCTCGACGGGCGATGGTGGTTCCGGGAGCATTTTCGCCGAATTGCTCCCCGGCTGGTCGGCGCGGCGTCCGCCCTTTCGCGGCTCATGCCGAACGTGGGCGGATCCAGCTTCGAGGGCCGACGGCTGTATGCGGGGGTGATCCGTTCTATGGCCATGTACGGCGCACCCGTGTGGGCGAGGGCTCTGAACGTCCAGCTCAGGGCTGTTCTGTGGAGACCCCAGAGAGTCATGGCGGTCAGAGCCATTCGCGGGTACCGCACGGTATCGACCGAGGCGGCATGCCTACTGGCCGGGACACCCCCGTGGGACCTAGAGGCGGAGATGCTCTCCGACCTCTACCGGCGGGTGACCTCACTGCGCGACGAAGGTGGCTCCCCATCGCTGAGCGAGATAGCCACCTGGCGCAAGGACGCCCGCCGAGACGTCATCGCCCGTTGGGCTACAAGGCTGGAGAGGCCTAGACACGGTGTCGTCACCGTCGAGGCTCTCCGGCCCGTATTGATGGAGTGGATGGAGCGGCGGCACGGAGTCCTCTCCTTTCGACTGGTGCAGGTGTTGTCGGGGCACGGATGCTTCGGCTTTTACCTGCACACGGTCGCGTGTAGGGAGTGGACTTCGTTCTGCCACCATTGCAGCAGTGACGAGGACACGGCGCAACACACGCTGGAGGCGTGTCCGGGCTTTGACCGGCAGCGCCGTGACCTCGTCGCTGTTATCGGTGCCGACCTGACGCTGCCGGCTGTCGCGAGAGCGATGGTCGACAGCGTCAGGAACTGGGACGCGGTCGCCGCCTTCTGCGAGGCTGTCATTTCGCAGAAGGAGGCGGCGGAACGAGTCCGGGAGGAATCCCGCGACCCGGGCCGCCGTCAGCGGCCGGGGCGGCGCAGGCGCGAATACCTGCGCCTGATGCCGCCCTAACCGAGGCCTCGGGTGATCGGACCGGGGAATTGTCCGGTCACCCGACGTGAGGCCACCGCGTGAGGGCGACGCCCCGACGGCGAAATCTGTCGGGGCGTCGACGAGAGGAACCCGCGAGGATAAACCGCCGGGCGGGCCACCGAAGTTAAAATCGAGTACCGGTGGTCCGCTCGCACGGCGAAGAGAGAAGGTTTTACGGTGGGTCTATGGGGTCACGCGCCGCCTTTCCGTCACCCCGGACCGATTCAGCGGGGCGAGACGCACCCATAGCCCACCAATAAAAAAAAAAAAAAAAAAAAAAAAAAGGGCTCCAACACAAGCCATACGGGCAACAGGGGGCAACATTGGTGCAAGTGGCTAGGGGTGTCGAGCGGTGCGGCGCCGGTTTCACCATTGAGTCTGTGTTAAATAGAGCCATGGTTTCCCCGTAGTTATGCCCTTGAAAATGACACTTCCACCCCCGAGCATATAGCTCTGGCGACCCCTCTCTGACCAGCTGTTTAAGGCAAGCCAGAGCTGAGAGTCCTTCGGGAACTTTTTGGTTTCCACTCTAGCCAGACAATGAAGGCCAGCTGGAGACAAGGCCCTGATCGACTCTCTGGAGTATTCGGGACCGCAGTGTTGCCACTCACATTCAGCTCGCCACAAGCTGCCCTGCGGTATTGGCTTTCTATTGGCCGTATAATGTTCCTCCGAGTTTTGCGTTAGCCTCATGGTGAGGTAACGACTAGCCCAGAGGTATATAATAGTTATTATTATTAAAATATAAAGTATAGTAATACAAATATTAAAAGTAGGATATTTATTTTGTCAAAGATTCTTTTATATCAGGTAAAGCTACGAGATACTGCTAATAAAATGAGAATAATATAAAAAAATACAATCCAAGCGAAGCTTATGAGGCGAGTGTTACAGAAAAGGTGTGACAACTATTTCACATTTAATTTAACGTGTACCTTTTGTTAAATTACACTCAAGAACCTTATTTGCAGTTGTTCGCTTTCGGAATGTTATGTTTTACAAGAATTACATGACCCAAGTTTTATTTTGCAATCATTTCTGGGACAAAAGTTTCAATTTCAACCAAATTGTTAGGCTCAGCAAATTTTTGAAATTAATTCTGCTTTGATTAGTGGATATTTTGGGTCAAATATTCGGTTAGTGTCTTCGAGCATAAAAATTTATTTGTTCTTTATACTTAGACAATAAAATAATGCTATGTTTGGTTCTCTTTGTGAGATTTCTTCATAAAACAGGTACTGGTGATGATATATCTTCATTTAACCTTTACAACATTGCATGGATTGCCTGTAATTGCGAGTTCAAATCCCGCGTATAGTAATATTTTTTATTGCTTGTAAAAGAAGTTGTTGTATTACATTATTATCTGTCATCATCATTATTATGATGATGATGATGATCACAGCTCATATATGACTCACTATTGGGCTTAAGTCTCCTCCGTAATGGGAGGGAAGTCAGTCTACTATATAACACTGGTCAGACGTGTTGGTTTAGAGTTTTCTTCTCTTGCATAGATGTTATATGCGTTTTATAACCTTTAGTCGTCTAATTACTGAAATTTTTAGCATTTAATATGCTTAATTATTTATAAATACCCGATTACGAAACGAAAAATGATGTCACAAGCGGGGTTCGAACCCGCACCTATTGGGAATCCGGCCCAACCATGCTACCACTTACACCATCGTGAACTATTTTAGGACATGCAAATTTCGATTCATATTATATCTTACGTCTTCAAGGTGACGTATGCCATCTATCGCACAATGTTTACACATTGTATAGGCTTAATACTTCAAACTTAACAGTTAGAATTGTATTAAACGATGACACAACCTTGTTATTCAAATTACTGAAATTTTTAGCATAATATGCTTAATTATTTATAAATACCCGATTACGAAACGAAAAATGATGTCACAAGCGGGGTTCGAACCCGAACTTTAGTCGTCTCTTAGGATCACCCACTGGTAAAATAGGGGTGATGAATTGTATTTCCGACACCACGCGGATAACTAATGATAATAATAATAAGTATTTTATTAACTCAAAATCATAACACATTACATAATTTAATGAGGAATTTAAATATTTACAATACCTATATGTAATGCTGATATAACTACGTTTCATTAATTTGGTCAAGCCTTTGTCATACGAGACACGGTTAAAAAATTTATATTTAAATAGTTTAGCGAACAAAATGTAATTCAAAATACACAAAGCAGTCATGAAGAGTGCCGACAAAAGTGAAAACTTAAACCTATGAAAATAATGAACATTATAAATTAACATAGAACAACAAGTACGTATTTCAGCTAATTTCAAGACGCTCACACTGTTTACTTCGCTGCATAGCAAGAATACCACGTACATGTGCTTGGTATCTACCGAGTCACTCCCTTCTCCTCTCCTACTAGAAAGTAGAAACCTTTGTGTATCTTTCTTTCTCTCTCCCTCTTGCGTTGGAATATTGGGCGCTACTCGTTGCTAACGCTCGCGCTGGCCTATAACAGTTATACTATGCGCATGCGTTCGAGTGCCATTGCGTTAAACGTTTAACGCAACCTTATTGGAAGTCGCATTAGAAGTTTCACATCAAAAATTCGAATGATATGAAAATATTAATAAAGAAATAAAAAATGAGAGTGCCTATAGTAGAGCATACGCGGCGTGGGTGTTTGTGCCTATGTATAATTTCTGGACAGGAAGATCGATAATTTGAGTAATTGATGTGTGTTGATAATTTAAATAATGACATTTTTAGGAGACGAAGGCATTTAAATACAAAAAAGAAACAATTAAATGATTTTGACACTGATATATGAATTATCAGAAATAAATTCAATTTCCATAAAACCGATAAATAAAGGAATTATAAACAAGCTATTATATATTGCTAATTCTAACACTTCAACAATATAAAAGCCCATACGCGAGTAGAGAGAACTTCCAATCGCTACTGAGATCGATTGTAAAATGTGTTTTAAAACTCTCCGTACTACTGTACGGAGATGAAATGAAAGAATGGGGTACTCCCCATTCTTTGTCGATATCGGTTTAACACCTAGCAATATATATACAACATAAATAAATAGCGATGAAGATTCTCGAAGAAGAGGATATTGATGAGATCTCCATAATACTAAATCTTTAATATTTTCATTCTTGAAATATATGGCAATATAATAGAAAAGATTTACAAAATATATTTCTAAAAGCTGTAATAAAGGCTGATATTCCAATATCTAAACAGAAAGCCAAATAATGTGGCAATGCATTCCAAACCGAATATATATAATATAGCTTCACGTCCTATCTCAAACATGTGTATTTGAAGGGTCACAAGGATTTGGGTTAAACCCTTTTAGAGTCGCCACTATAAATCAAACGTTAATGGTATTCACGTCTTGAGGAACACTTTCGAGTAATCAAAATAAAGTAGAATGTTATTTAAGTCATAAAATGTTGTGGCTTGTAAGTCAATGAATATAACAGTTAACATTTTATTTGAGGAATTTTTATTTCACTCCGTTTAACACCGAAGGCGTTACACATTTAGGGAAAGTATATTTTTGGAATGATGAATAAAATGCTAACCAAGTAAAAATCTTTCTCGGGGCTGCTAAATGTACAGATAATATGTATGCAAAAGAAAGAGAACTCGAAACAAACCTTATACCATATATGACCATTGCGATAGAGAACATCAGCTTTCCTCCTACTACTGTGGAGGAAGCTTCAAACCTAGTAGTGTGACGTATATGAACTAATAGTAATGTTGAAAGTGATAGAGAAGATGATGATATTAATGATGATGGTGATGATAAAGATGATAATGATGATGATGATTATGATGAAGATTATTTAAAAGTTATTTACTAACTTCAAAAAGGCGGCAGTTTTCAATTTGGTTGTTTAGACATAAGTCCGTTTTGTATTAGAGGAATTTGCGAAATTATTTATTTGAAAGCCAAAATAAAATTTCGTATAAATCTAATAATAAGTTTCGGAGATAGACAACGATACTCTTCAATAAATACCAGAAAATTACTATCTGTCTCATATCTATGTAATATTTAAGTAGATACATAACATAACATCACCTCGAAGTTCGTTTTTCTTCAATCTTTGCCTCCTTTTTGTGATGAATTTGAATGTAGTAATTTACTCTTATCCTTATCTTCACTTGAGAATCATAAGACTTGGCTACGGGATCATTAGGAGCATGGGCAGCAAGTTTGCTGACAAATATAACACCAACTGCGATCACTAATCCAAATACCAAACGTGGCGATTATGACATCATAATTCAATACCTGGATGATCACAAATTAATATTGTCATTATTAAACTCTTTCATATTGGCGTCGATCTAAATATTGTAAGTATTTATGATATTTCCAAAATCATGGATGTCTATTTATCCACCCACTTCACCGGAGGGTGTTCCTTTAATAAAAATACTTTTAGTTTATAATTAACGTTCTTTTAAATCATTATCATCATCATTATTATTCTGCTCTTATCCCAATTACTTGGGATCGACGCAATATGTACTCCGACGCAATACGTACTTTCACCGTACATTTTGCAAAAGCTTAAGTTTTATGACCGGCTGCCTCCTTGATGTCAGCCCTCCTTGGGAATGTAATTGTTGACCAGATTGTATCAGATGGAATAGGTCTATAATCTTTGTCCATTTAAGTATTTATATTAATACTGATGAACTCAACTTGTTTCAAGTTCGATTATTCATTGCAACCAATCATTATATGGTTCACCCAAAATATAGTTCTGTTTTAATGTTACTTAAAAAATTATAGGTACTCATAGAGAAAAGCTTCTAGTTTTAGCTGTATTAAATTCCATTAATGGTTAATATTTTCTGTCACAACAATGCCAGGGTTTCTCTTTTTAAAGATGAAGTTGCCCTAAGAATTATCTGTAGTCTTTTTACAGTAGGTATACTATGATACAAAGCAAATATCTAAATGGATTTAGTTGTCAGATCGGCGACAAAAAAGATTTTATGCGATAGTATGGTCAAGCTTATATGTACGTGATCTTTTTTAAACCCATTCCATCGAACTTAGTCACAATTTTTATTTTAATCAAGTTCTTCAATATAAAATACGTAAACTTTTGAATGATAGACTGCATCTATTATGAAGTCTTTAATTTAATCTCAGGCAAACTACATTATCAGCTTATATTGAAGATTACAACTTAGTGAAAGAAACTCATCTCTATAATTCACGTGACGATGTCAAAAAATTTTGCAAGTATCATTTAATCTCTTCTTTATGACTTATTAAGCCACAGAGTTTGCGCATCTTGCATACAAAATGCCTGATAAATAAAGTTACTTGGTTCATCAACTTCTTAAAGGAAATTTTAGAAATAATTACAAAAATAATAGGTTGATTAACATGCGCGTCGCGTTTTCAGAACCCAACATTTTGTAATATAGATTTAATTAAAAGTTGTGCATGAGTTTCAAGGAGAGTAAATTTGGGTTTTTAATTTCTTTTAAAGACAAGGATTAAATGAATACATTTTCCACTGGATTCTCCTTTATACACCAGGGCAAGTTTAAAATTATCTTTTAAAAATGAACGTATAAATAGAAACTGATATTTTAAAATTATCAGTTACTAAATCTAGTTATCAGTTAGTTAAAATATAATTTATATTTTATATATTATGGTAAAATGTAAAGGTTTTTTTTTTATCTGAATGGCATAAATCACTAAGTTCCATATTAAATTTTAACGTAATTTCCAAATTTCACATTCATTTCCATCCATCCACCCATCAGCCCGTAAACCTCCACTGTTGGACATAGGGCTCCCCACGAGAATGCCATTCAAAACGGTCCTCTGCCACCTGCATCCAACGGTTGCCTGCGATCTTCAGATTTATTTTAAATAAGGTTGTACTCTGTTTGAATCGTCATATTGGGTGATGGGTGAAAAATCACCAAATATATTAAGATTCCATTTTAATATATTTTATTAAGATTCCATTTTAATATATTTTCATATTATACATGAATAAATTTATGAGTTATTTTTTTTAAAGAATTGTATAAATCCGTTAGTTACAGGTTTAGATTTAGGTTAACAGAAGACATAAAGGTTGTTAAAAACCCGAATAGAGCTTAAATAAAATGTCTAAATTATAGCATAATCTTTGTTTTGACTCCTTTGAAATTACAGATTATATATTATTAATTTATTTATTTAGTCTAGTGCTCATAAAACTTACAGTTTCGCAATGCGAATGTAGTGAGCTATT